>JABAKD010000001.1:18034089-18446589 GCA_012845835.1 Undaria pinnatifida
CATAAAAGCTTCCATAGAAGTATTCAAAAGCTTCCATGGAAGTTTCCACGGAAAATTTCACCGCTTCCATGTAATTTTTCACGGGAACTTCCACCGCTTCCATGGAACTGTTTACTTTTTCAGTTAAAACCTGCTTCCATGGAAGCTTCCACAGATGTAAAAGAGCTTTTACGGATTGTCTAGAAGAGTAATTCCACGGAAAGCAGTCGCCAATTTTATGGAAGCAGCTTCCGTGGATGCTTCTGTCTCTTTCCGTGGAAGCTCCATCAATCGCTTCCATGGATACTCGTGGCAGCTTCCATTGAAGCGATGGAAGCTTCCGTGGAAGTAGTGGAGGCGATATTTGTAGTCAATGTTGAAAAATATTGTAAAAAAAACTGAAGCACACCAGGACCAACAGACTGGGTATCACTGCGACGCTCAACGGCGATCGCGCGCGTGGCATCGAGCCGATAGCTGTCCCAACTGCTCTATGACTACTGCCAACAGGTATGCATTCACGTCAAGTCCTATTGTTTGAAGGCATACAGATACCGATGTATTGAGGACGTCGCACAGTTAAGAACGTTCGCGAGGTGTTTCAGGACGTAGAACGGCGGAATGGTGGGGGCAGGAGGATGGGAATGTAGATGGACAAAAGTCAGGGGCAGCGGATAGTCCAGATCGCTCTGGACACCTTCACGTTGCAAAATCAGTTTATAGAACTAATGAAATCGTCAACGCTTGTCGACCAATCGTGACATTTAGCTTGGCCGCGGCTTACCTGCCCCGCTCTCTGCGCGAAGGTAGTGCTCTCTATTTAAGATGTCAACGTCTGCCAAGACAGACAACACTGTAATAAGGATGATTTAATTTTGGATGCGATCAAGAGGCCCACGGATCCGTCGAGTATATTGGCTTTTCATCCTCTGCGTGCGGTCCTCGATTGTGACGGCGTTGATAGGTGACAAAAGTCCCCACAAATCCTTACGCCTTCCTCTGGAAGTCGCTTCGTTAAGCGTGTTTGTTGTAAAAGTGCCCAACGCGATTGGGAGCAGGTCGCGTCTTGGGTTAGCTTTACCTATGTCGATGCTGATGCTTCCATGCCGTCGAGTCGCCTGACGTTGCTCGGATTATGTAAATCGTGGGGTGTGTGCTTGTTTCTCCATGCAATCGCCCGGATCAGTGTTTCATTTATGTCACTGCGTAGGATTTCCTACATTGGTTGTTGGGCAATGGCCTGAGCGCTGAAAGAAATTGCGTAAATTGATGCGGTTTTCGTTGTGTGAAGGCGGCAAAGGTAGGGAACTTAAACTTTACGCGACTGGGGTTAAGGGGACGGGGGGAGGGGGGAGGGGTAATGGTTGCTGTCGTGTCCATGCCTCCATGCCATTGTCTCGCCTTGATATTTACCATATTGTGTCGGACTGTGCTAGCGGGGTGGGCTCTAAGTATAGACTAGTTGTGGTCGCCGTGCTTTGTTTTGGGGTGGGGTGTAGAGGTGCATGTGTTCATGATTCTGTGCCGTAGTCTTGGTTTGTTTGTTCTTCGGTTCTGCCTCTTCTTCTTCTTCTTCTTCTTCTTCTTCTTCTTCTTCTTCTTCTTCTTCTTCTTCTTCTTCTTCTTCTTCTTCTTCTTCTTCTTCTTCTTCTTCTTCTTCTTCTTCTTCTTCTTCTTCTTCTTCTTCTTCTTCTTCGCCTTCTTCTTCTTCTTCTTCTTCTTCTTCTTCTTCTTCTTCTTCTTCTTCTCCTTCTTCTTGCGGCAGATCTCGTAGCCGTTGTGTTAAACCAAGTGCAGGGCGCTGACGTAGACTACGCTGTACTTTCATTGTCCTGATTCGTCATATAAAAGTTGGTCCTCTGCGGCGGGGGTAGTTTAACGCCTTCTTCCGGTAGCCTATGTTGGCGGCATTATGCCCATAGGTCAACGACACCCCCTTGACTGGAATATTGCTGTGTTGTATACGTGGGTGCTTGCGTCGTAATGTTTCGGTAAACGGTTTTCGCTTCGGAGGGGGGCGGGCGTGGTTGTGGAGGAGCAAACGGTGGGTAATCGTGAGGCGGGGGCGGGGGGGGTATTGCGTGTACGCCTCCATGCCGTAGATTTTAGCGTTAAATGAAAGCGTTTCGTTTGCATTGATGCGGCGGCTTCCTTAATATTGACGCCAAAGCAAAACGAGGACGCTGGGAGGGTCTGGGATTGGTATGTCCAAGCCGCAGCCTTGTGGCTGCCCTTTCATTTGGTTGTTGTCGCGGAGGAATTCGTCGCGTTAACGCAGAAGAAATTGCTGGACGCTGGGAGGAGGCTGTGTACTAATGTTCATGCCACCACAACGCAGACGGAGCTGGAATTTTATCGTCCAGATGAGGTCGGCCCTTGCGCAGTTGTTGTCAAGTAATCAGGGGGCATTTGGGGGGGTGGGGGGGTGTTGGGAGGGTGTTATAGTTGCGGCGTGTTCCTAGTGCAATGATTGGCGTAATTTTGTCCATAATTCGATGACGTCGCATTCGATGGTTTTTTTCTCTGCTGTGTGTGAAGGCGCTTGCGTGGTGATGGTGTGGTGACGGTCGACTTAACGGTCACCGATTCGGGGGCGAGTGTGTGGCGTATTGGGTTCGTGCCTCCGCGCATTATCGTTCACTCTAGCGTTTTAATTAGTTGTTGTCACGGCGTTGTGCTAATCGTTGCAAATTGGGGGACGTCGGGAGTTGTATGTGTATATGTGCATAGCAACTGCGGGAAACTGGCGGGGAGGGCGGGGTCTATCATTGTGCCGTGTCCTTGATTGGCAGTGATATATCTATATATATTGAAATTAAAAGTACACTCCAGCTGTGAGATCGAATATTTTGTCGAAACTCATATTTGCAAGCTGTGTGTGATACTCCGACCGCGCGTATGACGGGTTGTGTGTCATCATTGAGGATATAGGTCGGCGACGCCCCTTGCAACTACAGTGTAGCTATCAGGGTCAACAGCGTGATGTTAGTCAGTCTGTGCGCGGAAACGATAAAACCGTTTCTGAGGGGGACAAAATCTGACAGCTGTAAAAGGAAAAGCATCAGTTTATCAAGTGGATCCTAATCCTGTACGTCGAATAACTGAGGGGGGGGGGGGGGGGATAGCTAAATTTGAGCGTAGAAACTATAAATCGTTCAAGGGGATGAATCTGACGGTTTTGGGAAGAATGCATGGGGGGGGCGGGCGGGCGGGGCAGCTCCATCTATGCGTGCAAACTATACATCCTTTAAGGGGATAAATGTGACGGTTTTGGAAAGAACGCACCAGTTTATTATGTATATCCTGTAAGTCGTACAACCAGTGAGTAGAGGGCGGAGTGTTCGAGGGGGTGGGGGTGGGGTGGGGAGGTGGGGGGTGGGTGAGGGGGGGGGGGGGAGGAGGGGCTTTAGGTCGCATAGATGTAGGGGTTTGCTATACGCGCGGTGCTAGGTCTAGGCGATCGTGCGGGTGGTGGGGAAGGAGGGGGCGTTGAAGGGGGGGGGGGGCGGAGGGGATGAATGAAAACTACGTCATGGATAGCTAGAACGATAATGACGTAAGAGATGATATCAGCTGGCTGGTAGTGTCTACAACCCTGACAGATTTTTATTTTAGGTGGGGCGTTTGAACAAGAGGGGGTGGAGGGGAGGCGGACGGGACATTTCAGCATGTGCACGGAAGCTATAAACTCTTAAAGCGGACGAATCCGACGGTTGTAGCAAGAAGACATATATATAGGTATATTCGGTTCCTGCTGCGGCGAGACTGTGCGTGCGTGCGTCAAAAGCACGTGATGTACGCATATAGGGCGCTGTTTTTGTGTCGTTGATGCCACAGTGCCATAGCCTGGATTGCCGTTTTAATCTACTGACTCGATCAGCGCTTGCGTCGTTGTCGGATGAAATAGGGGCATGGGGGTGACTGCTTACGCCGTCTTGCGGCAGTCTGGAGTAGGCTGTGTTGGCAGAATTATGTACATGGATCGCTGTCGTCGCCTTCGCTCGCGTTTGTTCGGGTCGGTGCCGTCGGCGCTTGCATGGTGGTGGTTGAATAAACGACCTACATGCCATGCACTTGTTTTGAAGATTTTTTGGTTGTTGTTGCGGCGGGTTGCGTAACGTTGACGTAGAAGCAAGTAGTCGCCGCTGGGAGGGGGCTTTGTTGCTGTTGTGTTCATGCTGCAGTAACATAATAATGGCTCCCCTCCTCCAGCCCATAAGTGACCAGGAATCGTTGGGGACGGGGAGTCGGGGGAGAAGAAGTATGATATTGATGGGTTTACGAGATGCCGTAGCCTTCGCTGTTTTATTTTTTCTCGCGGCGACCTTTTAGTTGGTTAAGGTTCAGCAGGTAGGTGCTGGACAATGGGTGGCTTGGTGTAGTGTTTGTTTCTTACGAAAACACCGCACCTTAATTCTTCTGTTTCAGTCGGTAGTTGAAAGGTGGTCGCAGGTGGGGGTGGGGGTGGGGTTTAAGTACGTTACCACACCTTAACAAAACGGGAAATGGGCGCGTTTAACCGTTGTGGGTGTTGCCATTCTTCACGCTTGGGGTTCGGTCGCGGCTGGTGGGGGGGGGTATACTCGATATTCATGTATGGCCGTAATCGTAAGAACACATGTGTGTGGGAGGGCGGGGTGTTATGCCCTTGCATCAAAGTCATATCCTTGTCTGGCGGTTTGCTCTGTTGTGGCAGGCGGCTCGTGCGTCGTGGCGAAACGTGGGGGTAGTACTAATTTGTTGCTTGCCTTAGTCATTTGACCATTATTATGATTGACCACGCATATCCCTTTCGAGACGGAGCACCGTTCCTACTCCTAGTAGAGACACCTCCAACATTTGGGCGCTCCTTACACTTCTTCCACATACAACATAGAAAAGGTCTGCTTATCCTATCCCCGTATTGCTTCGCCCTGCGGCCAGCATCTATCTCCTAGGATGGCGATCGTTTTCTCGCTACTCTCTAGCCTACGAAACTCTTCCATATCACATACGTCTAACCTTCTCATCTCCTCCTCTAACGCATCCCGTTCTTCCTTGTATATTTCACACCTACTACAAGTATGTGAGTCCTACTCTCTATTGGTGAGTTACACGCGCACATATTTGAAGCCAAGTCCTCCTCCCGACTACTGGTATATATCTTTCTTCTTTCTCGTAGGTCCGGGTCCCCTACACGAAATCGCATTTTCAGCTTTTTCGCGTAGTCCATTGGGCCGTGCAAACATATTTTCATTCCAATATCTTCCGTCAACCCCCCGTATATATCTACGTGCTTCTCCTATTTCACCTTAGTTCTTAGCGCTAGCCTTTCCTTTCTTCTAGTACTTATTTTACTTCTGTCTTGTACCCGCCAAACTTCTCTGTAGACAGTACTTCTTCTTGGCCTCCCCCTTTAATCCTTTCATGTCTTCTCGACTACGTTATCGCATCTTGTTCCAGCTCGCCCTTTTGCTATTTTCTCCCATTCATTGAGCATTATCAACTATCACTGGCAACCTCTCTTCTGGCGTATCATTTTACTTTATATTGTCAGTTCAACTTTCTCGCGTCTCTATTTGCATCATCAACTATCACTGGCAACCTCTTTTCTGGCGTATCATTTTACCTTATTATATTGTCATTTCAACTTTCTCGCGTCTCTATTTGTTTTAAGTGGGTACATTCCTAGTCCTGATTTTAATACTGTACTACTCGCCGTACTTGAACATCCTATTATCTTTTTAGCTGATGTCATCTGCACTGTTTTCAGTTGTTTTACGAACTTCGCGTCCCCTTCCCGTGCTTCTCCTGCATACTCTAACTTTGATACAATCACATTCAAAAACATTTTTAGTCCTAGTGTAAAGGTGCGAGTCTGTTAGGATCGCATCCATCTTGCCTACTCGTGATTCACCCTTTCCTTTTACTTTCGCTTTGAGTGCATCCCAAGAGCAGTCCTTTGAGATCTTTACGCCATGTATTGGTCTATGATTGGTAGGTCATCTTCTCCCCACGTCCATTTGAAAGTTGCCGGATTCACCTTGTCGTCGGTGGGGGGCTGTATGATCCGTGTCGTTATACGTTTCAGAAATCTCAACTTCTTTCTGTGTGTTTTCAGCGGTGCAGTGTCGCCAAGCGCAAGGATCTCGGGGACGTTCACGGACGGAGAATTTGATATTGGAGATCAAATGAAGTGAAAATTACATACATGTATGTTTCAAAAAATGATTGAAGGGCGTACAGGGTTGTATACTGTGCATCTACACCATCACTGCTCGAAATCACCGCCCAATATGCTGTACCAACCTTGTTTGCTGCCGCTAGCTACTACCGTGTCCATGGTCTTTCAAATCGTACTTTATTAGTTGTAACAATACACCAGCGCTTCGACGAAACAATAACGAAAAACCAGTGTCTCAATGACGGGATGGTTAGTGCGGAACGAACTTTTTTTTTCGCGTATAGACTAGACTTGAAACACGTATACAATACTAGTTGAATGTCGACTGAAAAGGCGTGGAGTAGGCAGCTTGCATTTTTATACCAGAGGTTTTTCATCATCACGAAAACGGCCTGTTTCTGGAGGGTCTAGGTAGAGAGCTTCCCCACCCAGCTCCCATCAAGTATTATACCGCGCCGTGGAAGATTGTCGTCCACGGGTAACTACTAAATCACCGCCGTGGACCCGCAAGGAGGCTTGTCGTCTACGTTGTCTCACCAGGTAGATTCTTCCTCCCTAGGTCTGTAATACTAACAAGTCGAACTACAACATGTTTAATAGACTACCATTGAAAAGCACGTAAATATAAACAGATTTTCGTATAATAAGTCAGTCGTGGGAGTCAGTGCAGTTCAAAAATGGTTTCCGGTGCTGCACTGGAAGTTACCACTGCTTTCGCTTCGTTCCGTTAAGGCTCCAAGAGGGCTTCTTTCCGTCGAAGCCTCCAAGTTGCTTTCTTCCGTGCGAGCTTGAACCTGCTTCCCTTTCGTCGCAGAAGACAGAAGAATGCAACGTCAATTTGGGCGCAGTACGTGGAAGCTGTTAGAAACGAGTGAAAGCAGTGCTAACGCGTTACAGGTCAATGATCATGGGGATAACCGGACGTGGTAAGAAGTGGAAGTAGGTGGAACAACATGGAACCCTGCCCCGTGGAAATGAGCGCAACTCCTGGGACACTTCCCCGGAAGTGCTAAAGGAAGCTTCCACGGAAGATTCCTGAGAAAGCTTCCGCGGAAGATAAATATTCATTAGAAAATGTAAGATTTCCATCGCTTCCACGGAAGCTTCCATCGCACAGGGCAGTTACTTACGCTTCAAGTATGCGAAAGCTTCCACGGAAGCGAAGCAAGCTGCTGGAAGCTTTCATGGAAGCGGAGCAAGCCCCAATGTAAGCAATGAAAATCGAACATAAACGCTGCCATGGTAGCCTCGGTGGAAGCTTCCATGGAAGCACCCATGTACTTCCGCGGAAGCGGCTTCCATGGAAGCACCCGTGCACTTCCGCGGAAGCGGCTTCCATGGGCGCTTGCACGGAAGCAGTGGAAGTTTCCAGACACAACCTGAAGATTGTGCAAAGGTTGTGGAAATGCATTATGATCGATGGAAGTTTCCGGGAAGCCAATGGAAGTACATCCTGTTCCTTGGAAGCTTCCATGGAAGCTTCCACTGGCACTTCCACGAAAGCTTCCACCAGCTAATTCCACGGAAGCTTCCAGCTTCCATGGAAATGATAGTTTTCACGGAAGATGTGGAAGCTTCCACCACTTCCGCGAAGGCTTTCTACTGCTTCCATGGAAGCTTCCACCACCTCCATAGAAAGAAGCTTCCACGAGCTCCCATTAAAAAACAATGATGTATCAGACCCCTGTTACTACTCCGGCAGCGCAAGCTGTATACAAAAAAATATCACATTGAAAAACAAGGAGACATTCCGACGTTTTGGGGTTGGCTATAACCGAACCAAACCGAACCAAACCAAACCAAACCAAATGGTTACAACGAGTCGTTCAGAAGCCAAAATGGCCAAAACAAGTGCTACCGGCCTCTCTCTGTCGTAGCACGCGTATTTGCTAAATGTTTTTTTCTATATATAGACTAGACTATATAGACTAGACTATATAGACTATATAGACTATATAGACTATATAGAGTATACTATATAATGGTCGTTCTACGGTAGGTAGTTGTTAGCCCCCAATCTTTTCTTTGGGGAAGATTCGCTGGTTTTGAAACCTCATCTCCTTAAATACACGGTGAGCCTTGCCACGCCGACGTCATTGCTCGATAATAGTCCTTTGCAGACGAGAAAATATGTTGAGACAGTTTTGGTCATAATAATAGCATCCTGCCTCGTGTCGAGCAGCTATGAAACGTTCGTCAAAGAAAATCGCTGTGTTACGGGGGGGGGTATCGTAGAATCGGAGAGTGTAAGAAAAGCGCTGCTGCTGCTGACAAGAATCGAACCAAAGGCCAAATTTTTTTCTTGGTCTCATCATGCGCTTCCCATTACACCGCGCGTGCTACGACAGAGCTAAAAAATAGCACTTTCTGGCTAAGCTTCGTTCCTGAACGACGCCTACTATTTCCAACGAACGCCTAAAATGATCCTATTCTAACTCCAAGTGTTTTGTCCCCATCCATGTCGGTATTGCGGCGCTAAAAGGGTCTATCACCCAAATTCGTCGGAATATCGCTTTCTTGTTTTTGTCTGCAATATTATTCGTTGTGTACCTACTACCAGGTACACTGACTGTATAGGGTACAGTGTAGGACCTTGTGAGCTCAAGACACGTACAAGGCTACGTACGGCGCAAAGTGCAGCACCCGCTGTTGTTATTCTTTGGGCCTCCTTACATAAGGACCTCTAGACTAGACTATGCATCTCACCTCAAAACTAACAACTACCGCGTACAATAGACTAGACTAAGCTCTTACTATTAATAAGCTCAATGAAGGTCAAACCCGACGGCCAAACCCGTGGCCTGAAATCGTGCTTACGTTATTTAGTACATAATATTGCCATTATCATTGCGAAACAATAATGGTATTGTTCCGGCCATTTTTGGCTAAGGAGGAGGGTTGACATAAGGAGCAGGTTAGGTGCGCCCTGTCCGTCATTCAGAAAAATATTATTGCCCAAAGACGCGTGCCCGTTTTATTTTGTCGCAAATCAATTTCTCAACGACAGGGTGGGGCTCCTTAACCTCAATGAAGTCGTCCACCGATAAATGTCGTTCTTCTTGGGGTTTTGTTCGGTTTGCATGTACCTGTTATGTGTTAGTATATACTATAGTGTATTTTAATGTTTACATTATATAGTGTAGACTATCGCTATTACTACTATAAAAAAGTCATGGGTTTTTCATCGCTCGGGTTTTACCTTCATTCTATTCAGTTCATTCGAAATCAGTTGTTGTGGGGGTGAGGCGCAGACCTCCGTACGTACGTGATCAGCCTCAAAAGAAAAAATTGTGCACCTCTTCTATAATACCGACAAAATATTCGATCTCACAGCTGGAGGAGTGTATTTTAATTTTCATAATAATACCGAGGCACTGCTCTAGACTATACTATGTGTCGTTACTTTTGAACTGCTTTGCTGCAGAAAGTAGAACGTGGCGAGGAGGGGCGTGTTCCCCCGGATATAAAAACTGCCACCAGACCAGCAAATTTTAAATCGCATCCTGAATGAGCACCGTATATATATACCAGGTATGTACATGTTTTTTTGTTCGCTAGAACTGACACTACTACCTACCTGTTGAGATACCTCGAGGGAATGAAGTGGCTCAACAGGTAGGTACAACAGCAGTTCAGTTTCCTTCTACGGAACCCACCCTGTGGGACCGAACCATGCTTGCACTTCACGGGGATCCCTCTCGCATACGACAAGGCAGACACCAGGTGAGCCCCCGAAAGAACTCCCGCCTCAGAGCATCATAATCAACGCAAAAGAACGCGCGAAGTGAGGTAGAGGAAGTGGAGGTAGAGGTAGAAGTGGCACACAGGGCGCCACCAGTTCTGGACCATATCGTCACAAATCATATCAGTATGGATAATCCTCCGTCTCCAAAGATCCCATCTATGCAGCCACATCTGCCGGATCAGATGCAATTCGCGAACAACCAGTAGATCATCAATCTGGCACCGGGTAGATCTGTGATCGATCAGGAAGGAGGTTTTGTACATCCCCAACGTCATGGTGGAGTTGAACCTCAAGTTCTGAGTGAATGAAAAAGAAAGAAGAACAGAGACCAAGCACACATCTATCTAACGGCTGGCCGTTGGCGGTGTTGTTGGTGCCAACCCTCCCAACGTGGACTATGCGAGATACAAAGCTTGCAAACAACCTGTTCTTCTTGTTGCGTACACAATCGACAGGCACACACAGAGCTGTCAGGCTGAGCGCTAACAACGGAGCTCCCCACTTGAGGAGTCCATGTCATACAATATGTCATACAATATGTCATACAATATGTCGTACAATATGGGGCAGAAACCGGTGGCCGCCACAATACCCCGCTTCCCGTTGGGCACCGCGAGATAGCTGAACACATACCGCCAACCACAAAAAAAGTAGGCTACGATTGGTTGCACGTCACCCAAAACACAAACAGCGCTTGCTTACGTTGTACTGCCGCAGCGTCCACGCTTAAACTTATTATAATAAGTCATTTATCCCCTTGAAAGGATTTATAGCTTACAGGCACAAATTGCCCGCCCGTCCGCCCCCCCCCCCCCCTCTCCCCCCCCCCCCCCCCCCCCCCCTCCAACCCCGCTCGCTTTTGATCAAAACCAGGCCCCCACGTCCTTCAAAACTTCGCCCTCCCCCCCTCACCGGTTATTCGACTCACAGGATTCACATGATAAAAGGATACATTTCCCTTCACAGCTAACTGTCAGATTTTGTCCCCTTCAGAAACGGGTTTCATAGTTTCCGCGCACAGACTGACTAAAGCCACCCTGTTGACTCTGATAGCTACACTGTAGTTGTAAGGGGAGTCGCCGACCTATATTCTCAATGAGGACACACAACCCGTAATACGCGCGATCGGAGTATCACACACAGCTTGCAAAGATGATATATTTCGACGAAATCTTCGATCTCACAGCTGGAGTGTATTTTCATTTTTTATAATAAGTCAGGTACCTGTACGCATATTGGTATATGTATTATGTTAAGGTATTAGTGGGGTATTAGTCCGTTTGACCACTTACTTGCAGAAGGTTAGCGGATAGCTTGCCCGAACTAAGCCTTATAGCACTCCCCCCCCCTGAAACGGCGGGATAGCAGGTCGCCCGGATATACGGGCGGACCTTTCAATATCCACGCGGTTTCATTTCCTGGGGATACCGGGGACAGTGTTTGTCAAGTTCGACACGGGGGAAAGTCTGAAAACGTTTATTATAAAAAATGAAAATACACTCCAGCTGTGAGATCGAAGATTTCGTCGAAACTCATCTTTGCAAGCTGTGTGTGATACTCCGATCGCGCGTATTGCGAGTTGTGTGTCATCATCAAGGATATAGGTCGGCGACTGGATGGTGGGATTTGAACCCACGACCCAAGGAACCCATGGTCCTGCCGACGATACCATTTGTTAAGGTATAAGTGGGGTGGTAGTCCGTTTGACCACTTGCAAAAGGTTAGCCGATAGCTTACCCGAACTAAGCCTCATAGCAGCTAGCAGTAAGGATCAGTCACGGCATTTATTTTATCTATTTAGACTAGTCTATTTGTTTTGGCACATTGCGCGGTCACGCCACACCATGTGATAGACTATATACTGCGTCATGTCAACTTACCACTATTAATATTATCATTGGTTACCAGGTACGGGAGAACAAGCAGACTTCGTGCAGACACAAGAGAAGAAGCGCGCATGACCCTGACACGTAACGCGCAAATGGCACACATTTTTGGCGAGAATGGGGGAATTTTCATCGAAAAGCAGCAAAGCAAAGGGCATAGTCTAGTTGGCTTGAAAACCTTGTCTAGGTGTGCTTTGATAATTCGGTGAATAGGCCTCTCTATACTGGGAACGATATAAACCGCGTGCTTCGATCGTAAGCGAGAAGAGGAGTATGCGATACGAGTGGGTTTTGCGTGCCTGGTTCGTGCCTGGTGTGTTCTTGCAACTGGGGTCTTTGATGTTTCTGCTGAGCGTGTGCGAGATGCGAGAGCTCAGGGGTGTTACAGCCGCGAGGACCACCTCTCGAGACGACTTCGCTTTTTTTTGCCAACCCAACCTTTCGATTCACGCGCTGATAATACCGTTGTGTTTTGCCTTGCCTGCTTTGCCTTGCCTGCCTGTAATTCGCCGCTTTGTTGGGTGTGACCTGTATGGTGCAAACACCGGCGGACGGTAAACGTCCCGAAAAGGTGGAGGGCCTACTGCAAGGCCAAGAAGTGCACCAAGCACGCGGTGCATTAGGTCACCCAGCACGAGGCTGGCAAGGCCTCCAACTTGGCCCAGGTACGACGGGAGATCCGAGTAAGCTCCCGGGAAACGTTGGCATAGCTCCCGTTCGCCAAAGTTGGTTATCTTCTTTCTTCCCGCCCTAGTTGCCTCAAAACCCAGGTCGGTCTGCGACGAAAACTGTTTTGCCCTGGTGCCACGCAGGTAGACTACATGTACAAGATGTATTTTCAATAGCCGTCGTAGCGCCCAGGTGTGTTTGCTGCTGTGCACAGCTTTGCCGAAGGCTTTTGCGAGCGCTGGGAGATCTCTGCAGCCTACAGCACACGGCTGGCGTGGTGCGAGGGGCGTTCTTTTCTCGATTGTAGTGTTTGAACCATAAAGCAATGTTCCCGTGAAGCAGCGTGGTGTGCCTGGTACATAAGAGCAGTCAGTTGAGTAGTCAGTTGCTGCATTGAGCGGTTGGTCCAAGAGGGCTGCTGTTTAAGCTCCTTATAAAATTCCCGAACATCCAATGGCCCCGCATGGGCATTGCCCAACAATAGTGTAGTGTGGGGCCATGTTAGCATGACGGCTATAATAGGCAACGCCACCAGTTGTTGGTAGTGTTGCTATGGATGCTATGAATATGCCGTGTCAATGATTTGACGGCGGACGATACGGGCTCGGCGCTCACTATATATGGAGCATGAAGCACGACGCATCCGTAGTTCCACGCGTGAAACTATACCCCGTGTCTTGAGTCGGGAGCAAAAAGCGACGAAAAATACGTCGAGTACAGCATCGCCCTCACGGGGCAACCCGGCGTTGCTGGGTTGGGTCTGTATCATATGTTCAGTATAATAGGGCTTTCTCTGCAAGGAGTTCCACGGCACGCTCGTATTGTGGCGCAAGAATTTGCCGTACAGATGGCTCACTTTAGACGGATGGTTACTAACTGCATTATTCTTCTGCGGCTTCACCGATAATTTAAAGTAATGGATTAAATGAGGCTTCTTGCCGCAAAGCAGGAGGTTCTCACCCGGGAAGTACCTCCGCGATGAGGGCTCAGCGCGGCAGTAATCCTGGAAATAAAATCACGCCACGGAAGCTACTCAGCACACAGGATGTCTAGGGTGGTCTGAAAATGTTTTTGCTTCTTCTTGTTCTAGCCCGTTGGGCAGAGGTTCAAGCCAATGATTGTGGTTCCGGTGTGCTGTGTTTCAAACAGGATCAAAGAGGCCGGAACAAACCGCCTAAACTTTGTCCCAATCCCGGATCCACTTAAAGATATCCCTATTAATATAGCCGTAGATGCTTCCGCACGGGGCTGAGTGTGGCAAGGCGCACACAGCCTGCTCCGGTCTGCAAACGTTGTAACACAAGAAACTACTGCATGCATAAGCTGGGTGGGTGGAATGGTCAGTATTTCTCCTACAACGTATGTATGTTCTCCGGCTTTGGGTTCGTAGGAAAAAGACACGATGATCAGTGTGGCCTAGATCCTTGAAGTGATTCACTGGTTCAAACTCATGGAGCCACGTCCATATCATCGGTGTCTGGATTTTCTGGAAACCCGATTTATTGTGTTCTTCTGCGGCTTCACCGAAGATTTAAAGTAAGTATTGGATTAGATGAGGCCTCCTTCCCGAGCCAGTGGGCCTACCCATGCTTCCATTTTTCATATATTCTTCATCGGTTACCAGACTCGGGTCGTCGTGTCATCGTCGTCTCACCCAGACTTTAGTTAAATCGTTACCATGTCGTGGCGTGCACGAGGCGAAGGACCGACGGGTGTGGTAAATCAATGCGGGTTAGCCTATTTTGAGTCTGCTTAGAAGCACCGTCGCTCGTTTGATGCGTGCTCCCTGCAAGAGCAGCAGCGTTCACCGTAAAATATGCTCCGTATATGGTACTACGACACTGATTGTTCCATATTCCAACCCCCCGTCACGGAGTGGGTGTTCGTGCTGGACGACTTCATCCCAAAACGCTATATATTTGCGCGAGAGACCCGGCACAAAGGCGCTCTCACCCGCGCCGGCGTCTCACGCAGGGGCATGCCACGGCAACCGCCGTAGCGGCCATTGCATCGGGTCCCTAAATACGTCTGCCCAAACCGAAAATGTGGGCGAGGAGTGGAGAATCACCCATATATATGTCCACCCACCCGCGTTCGTCGGCGAAAACCTGTAGGGGCGAGGATGAAATAGGCCGCACGTAAGCCTGGCGATGATCTAGGTGCCGGAGCCATTCGTGTACGTTTCTGAACGCTCTGGGTTTTGCGCCCGGGCGTCAACATTATTTGCCATTTGCACAGACTTGAGGCCTGCAGAATGCGATCAAAATGCGGTAGGCGTGGCTCGGCTGTTTTGCAAACGTGATAACGCAGGAAACGGCATTGCACGCATCATTGTGGTACACCTTGTATCTTTCGTTAAAGGAACGCGCTCGCCGGCCCACCGGCAGAATCACAAAACGACGTGCCCGCGCGACGTCATTTTCGTGTTTCCTCTTTTCATGAAGATATTTCAAGGACGTCAGCCGTGACTCGACGAATTTGGGATCAATGCTCATCTTTGCAAGCTGCGTTGTTGATACTTGTAACATACTATGTGGGTGAGTGTTTTATTGGGCGGGCTCCTATTTTTTGTCCAATATAGTCTAATGGTTAGACTAGTATTTTAAAGGCACGGGTCGCAGATGAGGGTTTTTGTCGGAGGCGCTGAAACTTCCTGTTGCGCGATGATACAATCGAGTTGAACAAACCTGCAGTGTCGATTCCGAACACAGCAGCACAGCAGCGTCCACGTATGTCTGTTATTTTTTTGCGCAGAGCGACTAGCCGGGACGGCAATCCTCGATGATGACCGGGGCCACCCGAATCTCGATTAAACGCTGATGCACCTGGAGTTGGTGTTGCCGCCCAAAGCAGAACGACCACTCAGCAGCGCAGGCTAAATCTTGGTGTTTCCAGCTGTGGGCCGTCTCGCGTTTCTGCACGACCTCTCGCGTTTCTGAGCCTGGTAAGCCGTCCCCTGCGTTTTTCTTTGGCATCGATTAACGCCTTGAGGCCAAAAGTTTCATGCCTGTCCCAAAAATATCCATGGTACACCTTATCTGGAACACGATAGCGGTACCTCGTACGATTTCAGTTGCTCTTGAGTCTTGATCCCTTTGCGCTTCGACGCTCCGCCCCATGTACACACCGCAGGGCAAGCGTCGGTGTGACCACAGGCAGAGGGGTTTCGGTGGCCAGACCAAGCCTATCTTCCACAAAAAGGTGGGTCCATCATGTATACATGCGTGTACACAAGGGTCGGCAGTGCGTTCGCCCCATGTACACAACGCAGGGCAAGCGTCGGTCTGACCACAAGCAGAGGGGTTTCGGTGGCCAGACCAAGCCTATCTTTCACAAAAAGGTGGGTCCACCATGTATACATACATGCGTGTACACATGGGTCGGCAGTGCGTTCGCCCCTGGTGAGAATTTCTTTTCTTTTTCTTGTGGCGGCAGTCGTCAAAGCATTTTTAGTTGCAACATCTTGGCTTAGCGCTTCGGATTGCGGAATTCGGCTTCGAGGACTACGGGCAGTACCTGGTATACTTTATACCTGCCCTGGAATATGATACGTGGCACGTTCGCTTTGAACAATGAGGAGCTTCGTGGAAATCGACCGCGGCGTGAGTCATTCCTAACTTAGGGAAGCTCGCGCTCATGTGTGTGAGGATATCGTTCAAAATTGCTCTTATTCTCAATTGCAGTCGTGGTGGCATTGTCTATAAACTGTGATGCTGCACCTCTCTTTATGACTGGAGTTTACGCGGTTTACCGAAGTTAAGTTGCCGTTTCGATCATTTCGCCCCTATTGCACGAGCACACGCAGTGCGTTGGATATTATCAACACGCAACCAACCGTCTATTAGACGTGAATCGGCCAGTAAAGCACTGAAATCGCTCAGGCTGTTGGCCCAGGTAGAAGAGCGCCCAGGAGATTTATACAATAATTTCTTGCTGAGTGTTTTTCTCTTGCGTTGCACATCGGTGCGATTTTACCAACCCGCACCACAGGAGTGTGTTTTTATCGAAACGCACCCACGCCACACGATGCGCACGAAACAATTCGCACAGAACCGACCCGTTCGATTCTACACAAAATCAACGTTGAAAATTGCGGGGGGTGTAAATTAATACCAAGTAGTTCACGATACAGGTGCGGTGCGGTTTTCAACCAGTTCCTGCAGAACCGCACCGTACAAATATCAAGCACTACAATCTACACCGCAATACTACTGCAGGATTCTGCATACACTAAAACCGCACCGCGGTTCGGTGTACAGATTGAAAAACCTTGGTTTTGTCCCGGGGGCGAACTATCACACTGCATGTGGAAGACTGCTGTACTGGGCGCTAGTGCCGATGCACACGCGGCGGAGCTTGCTCGCAACCTCCCTGTCGGCCAAAAAATATATATCGACGAGTTGTGCCTACGAGCAGACTTGTCTGTAGATCAGCAATGGGGAGATTGTTTTGCGGTCACGTGGCTGTGTGCCGACCAGAGAGTAGGCCTGATTGGCCATTGGTGTGCGCACGGAAGACGAAAACCCCGTGAGACCGTGGAATATAGACAAACAAGGCAAAATAAATGACACAAAACTTTGTTTTATTTCATTGGGGGTGTGTATCGCCATTGATGACGCCGGTATTACATGAAACCGGGTATCATATATGCTTAACCTTTAGAACTGCACCAACACATTTTTGGGGACAGACCACTTGGAATTAGAGTGGGATTTTATTTGCAGTGAAAAAAAAGACGGTGAAGGCCGTATACGTTTCGGGGAGCTTCTGGTTTGATCCCCGGGTAGTATACGCTGTTAAATATACGCCGACGCGTGCTACGACAAAGGTATCACTTTTCGACTGAAACTATTTCTGAATGACTTAAGACACTCCTTAACCCAAAATCGTGGGAAATAGGTCATTTTGTTTTGCCTGATTCTCGTCGTGTACCTAGGCCATGAGATTTTTCATCTGGTGGCAGTTTCATTCTTTGTCCAAATCAGTGTGTGGGAGAGTTCTTAAGCCCCCAAAATTGAGGAACCTCAGAAAAAACAACAATGGCCCCGGTGCTCCTCTACCGTAGCACCCGTCTGCCATCACCATCATCACCAACATCACCAACATCACCAACATCCGGTCCCAGGCACTACTTGTATTTTGCGTGGAAGCTCATGAACGCTTCCGTGGAAGCTTTCACCGCTTTCATGGAAGCTTCCATGGAAGATATGGAAGCTATGGAAGCTTCCATGGAAGCAATTGAAGCGGTGGAAGGTTCCATGGAAGATATGGAAGATATGAAAGCTTCCACGGAAATAACTTCCACGGGAGCTTCAACAAAAGCTTCCACGAAAGCTTCCATGGAAGTAACTTCCATGAAATATTTCATGCAAGCTATCATGAAAGTAATGGAAGCTTTCGCGGAAGTTATTGAAGCTTTCATGGAAGAACCTTCCACGGAAGTCTTCGTGGAAGCTTTCGTGGGAGCTTCCATGGAAGATATGGAAGATATGAAAGCTTCCACGGAATTAACTTCCACGGGAGCTTCCACGAAAGCTTCCATGACAGCTTCCATGGAAGTAACTTCCATGAAATCTTTCATGGAAGCTATCATGAAAGTAATGGAATCTTTCGCGGAAGTTATGGAAGCTTTCATGGATGAAACTTCCACGGAAGTCTTCGTGGAAGCTTCCGTGGAAGCTTCCATGGAAGATATGGAAGACATGAAATCTTCCACGGAAGTAACTTCCACGGGACCTTTCATGGGAGCTTCCGCAAGCTTCCGTGGAAGCTTCCATGGAAGATATGGAAGAACTGAAAGCTTCCACCGACGTAACTTCCACAGGATCTTCCACGAAAGCTTCCATGGAATCTTTCATGGAAGTAATAGAAGCTTTCGCGGAAGTTATGAAAGCTTTCATGGAAGTGACTTCCACTGAAGCTTCCATAGAAGACATGGAAGATATGAACGCTTCCACGGAAATAACTTCCACGAAAGCTTCCACGAAAGCTTCCACGAAAGCTTTCATGGAAGTGACTTCCACGAAAGCCTCCATGGAAGCTTTCATGGAAGTGATGGAAGCTTTCGCGGAAGTTATTGAAGCTTTCATGGAAGAAACTTCCACGGAAGGTTTCATGGAAGCTCCCGTGGAAGCTTCCATGGAAGATATGGAAGATATGAAAGCTTCCACGGAATTAACTTCCACGGGAGCTTCAACGAAAGCTTCCACAAAAGCTTCCATGGAAGTAACTTCCATGCAATTTTTCATGGAAGCTTTCATAAAAGTAATGGAAGCTTTCGCGGAAGTTATGGAAGCTTTCATGGAACAACCTTCCACGGAAGTCTTCGTGGAAACTTCCACGGAAGATATGGAAGATATGAAAGCTTCCACGGAAGTAACTTCCACGGGACCTTTCACGGGGGCTTCCGCAAGCTTCCGTGGAAGCTTTCATGGAAGATATGGAAGATATGAAAGCTTCCGTGCAAGTAAATTCCACGGGAGCTTCCACGAAAGCTTCCACGAAAGCTTCCATGGAAGCAATGGAAGCCAATGAAAGCTTCCATGGAAGTTACTTCCATGGGAGAAGGTTAGGGTGAGGGTTAGGGGTAGGGTTAGGGTTAGAGTTAGAGTTAGGGTTAGGGTTAGGTTGCGTCCGTGGAAGCTTCCGCGAAAACTTTCATGGAAAAGCTTCCGTGGAAGTTGTTTCCGCGGAAGTTGCTTCCGTGGAAGCTTCCGTGAAAGCTTTGGAAGTTTCCGTGAAAGGTGCTTCCGTGGAAGCTTCCGTGGAAGCTTCGGTGGAAGTTGCTTCAGTGGAAGCTTTCATGGAAGCTTCCGTGGAAGTTGCTTCCGTGAAAGCTTTCATGGAAGCTTCCGTGGACGTTGCTTCCGTGGAAGTTGCTTCCGTGGAAGCTTTCATGAAAGCTTCCGTGGAAATTGCTTCCATGGAAGCTTCTGTGAAAGTTGCTTCCGTGGAAGCTTTCGTGGAAGCTTCCGTGGAAGTTGCTTCCGTGGAAGTTGCTTCCGTGGAAGCTTCCGTGGAAGTTTTAATAGAAGCTTCCGTGGAAGTCGTGGAAGCTTCCATGGAAGCGATGGAAGCTTCCATGGAAGCTTTCACGAGCTTCCACCAAAAATGCAGATAGTGCAGGTGGCCCCAACATCACCACCAATACAACATCACCAACATCACCAACATCACCAACTGCACCTGACCAGGTACTTGCTGTTAGCGGTTCATCGGGAACCCAAGGTGCCGACATTTGGCCATTTGTAACGTCGGACACAGCAACCTAACTACACTACATAGTACGTAGTAGTCTCGAGAGTCAAAATATCTTACAGCTTCTTGTTTGTTATAGGAATAAACAAACACCTCTCGGTGTGACAAGGAGGATTTCGTCAAAACTTTGCAAGCTGTGCGTGATAATAGGTTTTTGCATGTGTCCATGTGGTTTCGTGGATGCCACGTTTTTTGTTAGCGTGTGGCCCGTCCTGCTCATGTATGTGTACCTGGTATCGCATACGGTTCAACAGGCCAAGACTTTGAATAACGTCATCCTTAGGCTTGAGTGCAAGGAGTGCAAAGCCAAAATGCAGCTCGTCATCGCCCGCTGCAAGCACTGCGAGCTCGGCGAGAAGAAGCAGGCCACTGGTCACCAGTACTGACTAAGACTCAACCCGGGATCGGATGGGGGCTGGGTAGACGATTTTTGTCGAGGGCGTTTAAACGGCGATGTTGGCGTATTTTTGTTGTGGCATGGCCTGTGGCCGAGCTTAAACTACGTGCATCTATGCTGTGGCGACTTTGAATCCAAAGCAGTGTATCTTGTTATTTTTCCCAGCTTTCCGCTGGGAGAGTTGCAAGGCAGTCCCCGCACTCGGACATGGTTGGAGAGCCTTCCGCCCCGCGCTGATTCTACGCGTGTTCTTGAGCTTATTTCTTGAGAACCTTGATGTGCTGTTGCATACCAAGCCACACACACTGCTTGCATGTCAGAATCGGCCTCTCTGCAACATTATCACAAAAGGACCAGTTATGAAGGCTGTATTGCGCGGTCGTTTTAATCAAGAAACTACACCAAGTCGCTAGGGTACGATGACACGGCGCCTTTACCGTCCACTACCTACCGCCGTGGTCTGGCCAGGGGATGATCATCCTGTTTAAACTGTACGCGTACACGTCTGCGCTACATAGCGTGACTCTCGGTGACCTATCTACGCCGTGCTCGCAGAAATATCCACTAGCATTATTTCCAGTAGCATAATATGCATTACGGATTCTTGAAGGCTTGGTAACCGCCTCTGGATAGAAACGCCACCGTTCATATACACCAAGTGTTTTGGAAACTGTAAATCCGTTTTTTTAATTGCACTTTAGTCACAACGGGATGGCGATCCAGTTGCGGTACTCGTAGCGGTTCTTGAGTAAGGCTTTCGCAAGTGCTTGCTCTGCGGTATTGTCGATAGGTTCGTGTTCATGTCTGCGGTAATACACATCCCTGAGTTTTGCATAACGAGCACTGTATTACTGGTATATAATCATATATAAAAATACACCATATTCAAGTGAGTGTACGATAAAACGCCAATTTTTTTTTCAACTAGTTCATACCAATAATTGAAGATATTAATTTGTTTTCACCTTCGAGGCACACGATATATGAATAACTCACCCAATCCCCGTGAAACCTACCGAGCCACATCTATCAGAAGCAATTCGGAAAAAAACAGTAGATCATCGATCTGGCACCGGGTAGATCTGTGATCGATCAGGAAGGAGGTCGCCTACCTCTCTAACGTCATGGTGGAGTTGAACCTCAAGCTCTGAGTGAATGAAAAAAAAAGGAAAAGAGACGGTGGAGCGCATCTATCTAACTGATGGCTGTTGGCGCTGTTGTTGGTGTCCACACCCCCAACGTGGACTCTGCGAGATAAAAAGCTTGCACAACAACCTGCCCTTCTTGTTGCTTACGCAATCGACAGGTACACACAGAGCTGTCAGGCTGAGCGCTAACAACGGAGCTCCCCGCTTGAGGAGCTCATGTCATACAATATTATAAAAATTGAAATACACTCCAGCTGTGAGATCGAATATTTTGTCGAAACTCATCTTTGCAAGCTGTGTGTGATACTCCGATCGCGCGTATTACGGGTTGTGTGTCCTCATTAAGGATATAGGTCGGCGACTCCCCTTACAACTACAGTGTAGCTATCAGGGTCAACAGGTTGATGTTAGTCAGTCTGTGCGCGGAAACTATGAAACCCGTTTCTGAGGGGGACAAAATATGACAGCTGTGGAAGGAAATGCATAAGTTTATCAAGTGGATCCTGTCAGTCGAATAACCGGTGAGGGGAGGGCGGAGTTTTTAAGGATTTGCGGGCCTGGTTTTGATCAAAAGGGGGCGGGGGTGGGGGAGGGGAGGGTGGGGGGGACGAGTGGGGCAGCTCATGTTGCGCGTGGAAACTATAAATCCTTCATGAGGGTAAATCTGACGTTTTTGGAAACAATGCATCAGTTTATCATGAGGGGGGAGGGGTGCGGGACGGGCAGGGCAGCCCAATCTGTGCGTGGAAACTATACATCCTTCAAGGGGATAAATGTGACGGTTTTGGAAGGAATGCACCAGTTTATCATGTATATCCTGTAAGTCGTACAACCAGTGAGTAAAGGGCGGAGTGTTCGAGGCGGTGGGGGGGTGGGGTGGGGGGGTGGGGAGGTGGGGGATAGGGGAGAGGGCGGGGAGGGGCGGGGGGGGGGGCGAAAGGGCTTTCGGTCGCATGAATGTCGGGGATTGCTATACGCGTGGTGCTAGGTCTAGGCGATGGTGCGGGTGGTGGGGAAGGAGGGGGCGTTGGGGGCGGGGGGGGGTGGGAATTGCAGCAGCGGCATGGATGGCCCTAGAAAGATAATGAGGTGATATCCAGTGCGTGGAAGTGTTTATTATTCTGGCGAATCTCGATATTAGGTGGGGAATTTAAGCAAGAGAGAGCGGGGGCGAAAAACAAGGAGGGGGGGGGGGAGGGTTTTTAAGAGGTTTAGGCCACATATAATATTGAAATGCACTCCAGCTGTGAGATCAAAGATTTGGTCGAAACTCATCTTTGCAAGATTGTGTGTGATACTCCGATCACGCGTATTAATCATATATGTAGGGGCTTGCTATACGCGTGGTGCTAGGTCTAGGCGATCGTGCGGGTGGTGGGGAAGGAGGGGGAGTTGGAGGGCGGGGGGGGGAGGGGGGGGGGGGGGGGGGGTAATGAAAGCTATGCCATGGATGGCTAGAAAGATACTGACGTGATATCAATTGCGTAGAAGTGTTTATTACTCTGTGTCATAGGCAGAAACCAGTGGCTGCCACAATACACCGCTTACCATGGCATGGCTCTGTAAGTGGCCACACCGGGAAATAAACGATTCGTTCCAAGCTTCATCCGACATGCAAGAAAGCCCGCCTAAGGTTGTGAAATTCCCGTCACAAGTATGTTTTAGATAGGATGATGCAGCTCAACCTTCATAAACCTCACGGCGATTCGCGCTTGGCTTAAGGGATGTCTGTCTGTTCGACAAAACCCCGACGTAATCCATCCCGGCATTGCAGAGGGATGCGAGGGTCAATAGCCATACGACTATGGCTATGCTTCAAGGAACACACACCCACTTTTTTGGCATGGGTGCACTATGATGCCGGTGCGACTCGGTCGTGACGGGTGCCGTCTTTCGAGAGGTAGATCCCATTCGGGGAGGGGGGGGGGAGCGTGCCCAATTTGGGTGTTGAGGAAGATGTAGAAAGTAAACGTGTGTAGAAGCGGGCGGAAACGGGTTTCGTTTCCTCGCGAATGGTGAGCGTCGAGGGTGGTCGAGGCTTTTGAAAGCGTCACAGTCTAAACGAGAGAGTGTTGGTCCCGTGAACATTTGGCTGTGCAGTGGTCTGTGGTACCACGGCTGACTGTACGATGGGGGGGTGCGACCAACGGGATTGGACTCGGGGTACAGTACCGCGGGTGAGGGATAGTGAGCGTTCTGGAAATCCAAGTTAGCTAACCGTTCTGCTCGCTGCGCCCATCTCTTCCAGTGTGTCGTTGATAAAGATAAGTCATGTCAAAGCGGAAAGGCCGGGTGTCGGCACTGGACCAACAGGAAGGGGGGGGGGGGGGGGGGTGTACTCATTGTCATGTATGGCCGCAGCCTTAAGCATTTTGCCCTCGCATCCTTGTAGGGCCGGAACGGAGTACGTAGGGCCGGAACGGAGTACGTCAGAGCATCACCGCCCAGGCGGGCGTTGCTTGCACCAGGCGCAAAGCGCCGTGAGGTGTTCGGCGGGACAAGCATGCAGGGCGAACTACATCCTACTAGCAACTGCTTTGTGAGGCGCATTTCGGCAGCTTGTGCGCGCTTTCTTGCATACGGAGGATGAAGCTTCGGGAGGGGCGGGAGGTTCATCCCGAAGGGTTACCAAATGTGGTGGTGGTCGCGGCAAAAGCGACTAGTGCTGAAAGTTGAGAGAGAAGGTACCCAAAGGTGGCGGTGCATCAAAAAAGCTCAGGAACTCCAGCGTTCGTTTCGTGACATGCCTGTCTCTACCGTTGCCGCATCGGCCTGGGCAGCAGAACGCCAACCGCTACCGCTGCCACCGCTGATGCCTCTGATCCCACTGCCGCAGCAAGAGGAGACGTAGCAATCGCAGCCGCCAACGATAGGGACCGGGGTTTCCTTAGGGGCTTCATTCGCTATTGAGACCTTGTTTTGCAGTGGTTCTGGATCACTCGCGCGAGTGATCGCCCAGCTCCTTGCGGTCTGCGGTCTCACCCTTGTACACGTGCTGATGAAATGTTGCGATATGAAAATCGGCAATGGAAAAAAAAGCTACACCGCGCCAAGAAATAATGCCTCAAGTATTACTGTCCGTGACGTACAGGGTAACTGTTGCAAGTAGTCAAAACCCGGCAGTGTCAGTGATGGTACCCCCGCTACCACCGTATCCAACCTTGGCACATGGGGGCATTAATAATAATAGCACCAAAACTTTCTTTGTTTTCTTATTAAGTGATAACCTCTGTACCCCAGAAAACCACTGGCTGGCGTTGAGAAGGAAGTAACGTGCATCCCGATGAAGAGCTTCATGGCCTACAGTCATCCCTCCGTAGTGCGGTAGAAACGGTGAGGGTTGCAGTGACTGGGTTGACTAATATTTCTGGCCGATTGACCAGTTGGCCTCCTCGAGCATGGAACTATCCGTTAGTCTGGTAATTTTACGAGTATATCTTCGTATTAAGACTACATAACGCATTGAAAATATTGGTCGGGCTGCGCGAACGAATGCCTTCGAAGTCATGCTTCGGATGATGATGGTGATGATGATGACGATCTTGAGCTCCTCATATTCGTAGCTCACAAAAACCTGTTGCAAGCATGCCGTGGGATGACTCCCTACACTACTAACTAGGTATATCTGTATGTTGATAAACGAATCTTCCTACAAAACACGGAGGGTATTCAAAGGAAAATGTCTTTGGGACGCATGCTACTACGGTAGAGGTGGTTGCACCATTTATTTATGAGGCTCCTGACTTGAGAAGCTATACCCTTCTACCCAAAAAGAGTGATTTGGGGAAAACATAAAAGTGCTACGGTACCCGATGAATGATCCCATAGCCTAGGTATATCGTACAACTAAAATTATTAACAACAAAGGAAAGAAATTCAGGAGAATTTGGATTAAGGAGGGCCTTGCCATTCAGAAAACGCTTCAGTTTAAAAATGTTATTCCTTAACGCATCTATATCGTAGCGTGCATCACTGGGCATTCCCTCAGTCGAGAAACCCCCTTCAACCATCACAGGTCATGTTTGCCAAAACAAGTGTTACCTGTACCTTGCGTGGGTTGTTGACGAATGTTCCACAGTTGCCAGCAGTTGCCGCGTCCTCCATCGACTTAACAGCAGCAGCTGTAGCAGCAGCCGCACCACCCGCGATACCGACACCATCGCCTAGCAGACTACCACATACAGTGCTATTGGGATGGTGATGGGGGGTTGCCTGCTGTCATCTTCTGGCGCTAAACGCGAGCCTACTCGGGCTAGCCGTGTAGCCGCCGCCCAGCCCGGAATGTCATTGATAATGTGTGATGCCTTAGCACGGTGATTTGAGAGGTTGTGCCGTCGATGTTGGTCAAGGTGATGGCACGGTGCGAGAGGGTAGCCTGGAAGACGAAGTGCTTCCGAGATGTAGGGAAGTTGTTGAATAGTGCAACGGTGGCGCTTGATTTGGCCAATACACACAGATATAAACCGCAAAGTTGCAGGAGCCCAGACGACGGCTGCTTCCAAGAGATGACCGGGACAGCTATGATCCGGAAATATCTACAAGAGAGAGCCACACGAGATAGTGAGCTACCTGAGAGAGCCACACGAGAGAGTGAGCTACCTGGATCTCAAGTGGAGAATCCTACGGAAGTAATTCCTCCGCACACATACGTAAGTTACACTCAAACCGACACATATGAGATCTACGATACACAATAGCAGTGCTACTGAACATTGACTCATAATGGCTATGTGCTAACATTTCCATAACACTCCCCCTCAATGGAAGTTGCTCTAACTCGTACCAAACTAAAATGATGATTAATTCAAGAAAGTATTTTCGTTTCATGCGTTTCAACCACTAAAGTACCACGTGATGTTTTAGTCCTATACGTGCAACAATACATTCATGCGCTTGCTAAAGAGTACCTGCTACTGCACAAACCAGACTACCATGACTTCCAATCCTACATGGCTCGTTCAACCAGTGATGGTGCGAGGCCGAATGTCGATTACAGAAATAGCAAGTTGATTCGCACAAACAGAGCAGATTCAAAACCAACACAAAAACCTATAACAAGACTAATTGAACTGGCTGTTGATGGAGTCGTTCACGTTGAAGTTGCTGATGATGTCCAGCAGGTTCCTGAAGCGATGCGTGTTTAGGTGCTTCGTGCCGATGTCGGCAGGGTTGATGTCGGTCGGGATGTAGTGGATGGAGATCCTTCCCACCGACACGAGCTCTCGGATGAAGAAGAAGCGCAGCGCGATGCACGTCGTCCTCGAGCTGAAGGAGCGGTGTCCCAGCGCGTGCAGCGTCACTGTGCTGTCGCAGAACAACGGCACTTTCGCCAAGTCCTTGCCGAACCCTAGCTCAGTCAGCATGTTCGAGCAGAACACTGCTTCCTTCGTCGCCAAAGCCGACGCGACCAGCTCCGCCTCCATGGTCGACATGGCAGTCAGACCTGGTAGCCCCGACTTGAAGCCAATCGGCGCATCGCACAGCATCGACAAGTAGCATGAGGTGGACTTTCCGTTGTCCGAGTTGTTGGCCCAGTTGGAGTCGAAAAAGACTACAAGCTTGAAGCCTCCCCTCTTGTACGTAATGCTGAAGTCGGTTGTCCTTGCGAGGTAGCGAAGAGTGTGCTTCGCCGCCACCATGTGGATCTTTCTGGGTTTCGCCATCGGGCGAGCCAGTTGACCAACGGCATACATGATGTCGTACCTTAACACTTGGGAAACATACATCAGGCACCCTACGATGCCCTGGTAGCGCTTCTTTTCTTCCTCGTCCAGCAGAGTGTCGTCAGGCTGTTGGTTGGAGAGTTCAGGGCCGTACCCCGGCGTGTTGGTCGGCTTGCATTCCGACATTCCGAACCTCGCCAGGATGGACTTAGAGTAAGCCTCTTGAGAGATCGTGAGAGTGCCACGCTCAAGGTCTCGCTGTATCTCCTTGCCCAAGACGAGCGACACCGCTCCCATGTCGGTCATCTTGAAACGCTGCTTCAGCTTCTCTTTCACCATCGCCATTACGTCAGAGTTGTTGCTGGCCAGAAGGAGATCGTCCACGTAGAGGGTCAAGTAGATCCGAACACCGTCGTGATCGTACAAGTAGACACACGGGTCGGACTGAAGCGTAACGAAGCCGATCTCGACAAGGGCGGGATCGATGGTGTTGAACCAGTTCCCGGGGCTTTGGGCCAGCCCGCAGAGGCATTTCTCTAGCTGCATCACTAGCGCACCTCCATCCTTGTCCTTGACCTCGAAGCCAGGCGGCTGCTCGACGAACACCAACTCCTGGATATCCGCGTACAGAAACGCAGTTGAGACGTCCATCTGGTGTAGAAGCAGGCCGAAGTACACGGCTATGCAGCATATGATCCGCACGCTCTGACTCATGCACACCGGGGCGTAGATGCTGCCAGAGTCAAGGCCAGGAACTTGGTTCCAACCTTGAGCCACTACACGAGCTTTGAAGGAGCCGTCCGCCTTGCGCTAGAACACCCATTTCGAATTACTTGGTTCCAACCTTGAGCCACTACACGAGCTTTGAAGGAGCCGTCCGCCTTGCGCTAGAACACCCATTTCGAATTGATTCGCTTCCGTCCAGCGGGACTGGCAGAGCGCGGAACAAGCTTGAGTAAACTTGACGATCTTTAAGACCCGCGATCTCGCGTTCTGCTGCTGCGCTCCACTGGGCGGCTTCGGGCGTGGCCCGCGCTTCCTTGCGTTGTTCCCACAGCGTACGCGTATTCCGTGAAGCCGAATGTGCCGTCCCTGTGGGCGACGTCGGGAAACTCCCCCTTCACGGTAAACGCGCATGCGATTACGAGAGAGTCAGCTACCTGAGAGAGCCACACGAGAGAGTGAGCTACCTGGATATCAAGCGGAGAATCCTACGGAAGTAATTCCTCCGCACACATACGTACGTTATAATCGAACCGACACATATGAGATCTACGATACACAAGAGCAGTGCTACTGAACATTGACTCATAATGGCTGTATGCCAACATTTCCATAACACGGAAGTATTCTGGTTTGGGCTAGTCGTACCGGTGTTACAAGGCTTAGTTTGGGTAAGCTATTCGTTACCCTTTCGCAAATGGTCAAACGTACTAACACCCCACTGAATCCTTAACAAATGGTGTCCTCCACAGGCCATGGGTTTTTGGGTCGTGAATTCGAATCCCACCACCCACCAATAATAAACTCTTTCAGACTTTCCCCATGTCGAACTCGAAAAATGGTCTCCCCGGTATCCCCAGGAAATGAAACCGCTTAGATATTGACGCTTCCGCCCGTATATCCGGCCGACCTGCTATCCCGTCGTTTCCGGGGGGATAGTGTTATAACGCTTACTTAGTTTGGGCAAGCTACGTGTATTGGTTAACCTTTTGCAAGTGGTCAAACGGACTAATACCCCACTAGTCCCTTAACAAATGGCGTCGTCGGCAGGACTCCACCAATTCCTTAACACCGGCTACTCAGGACAAAATAATACCAGGTATATTATTAAAATACAAAAAAAACTCCAGCTGTGAGATCGAACATTTTGGGGAAACTCATATTTGCAAGCTGTGTGTGATACTCCGATCGCGCGTATTGCTAGGTGTGTGTCCTCATTAAGGATATAGGTCGGCGACTCCAAGAATAGTCTATATGTACGAGTATGTATTATGTGGTGGTTGCATTAACCTTTTTTAGGGGTCCATGTACATACAGCGGCAAAACAAAATATTAGCGCGTTCTTAATTAGCATGGTGCGAGTATGCAGTACAAGTCAGCAGTGCAAATCATGCGCGCGTCTTAGAGGTACTTGGATTGGAGTTCGACTGGAAAATTGTCACGAGCTAATCCATCAGTAGCACCCCGGTTGCTTCGCGTGAAAGATGCTGCAATCGTCGGTCAAATTCGTCCATGCTTCCCTCTCAAGCCCTACCCAATAGTGTTAGCCCTTCTGGGACAACCGATAAAACAAGACCAAGGCTACGGCAAAGGGGTCACTGGGCATCAAGGCTACGGTACGGGGGTACCTCCTTTTTTCACTGCCTACCGTGTTTGAGCCAGTCGAGGCAGTCGCTTGAGCGACTCTGTACCCTCACAGACAGGAACACGTTCGGCGATTTCTTTGTTGCAGAGAGCAGTTAGCCGTCCCTTTTCGCATTGATATCGAGAATGTTATACATACAGCAGAGCGAAAGAAAAAAAGAAAGCCTTTAAACAGACTGTCACCGCCAGAAACAGGGGGGTGGGTCACTCGCGCGAGTGACACCGAGCCACTTGGAAAAAAAAGTGCCCAAATTTAAAGGGAGTAAAACAACTCATAACCCCCCTACTGTAGCATTGGTCAGGGGGTGTTGGGATATTTTTTCGCGGTGGCTCCGGGCCACCCGCTGGAGTGACGTACCTTCTTCTTTGGGGGCTCTAGCGTTCGTTCTATTTAAATTTTGCGATATGAACCCCAACATAGAATGGTTACCTACGGGACCACCTGCACTATTTGCTTTTCCCATGGAAGTTCATGGAGGAAGCTTCCATGGAAGCTTCCATCGCTTCCGTGAAAACTTCCACAGCTTCCGTGGAAGCTTCCACGGAAGTTCATGGAACTTTCCATGGATTTCATGGAAGCTTATTCCACGGAGGAGTTCATGGAAGCTTCCATAAACTTCCATGGAAGCTTCCATGAACTTCCATGGAAGCTTCCATGAACTTGCACGGACTTTTAAACGAATAGTGGAGAAGACCGAACCTACGCTGCGCCAAAAAAACTCGCCTATTAAACTACTTTTTCAGTGAGGTACTGAGTTACTCGTGCGAGTCGGCTGAAGCCCGGCAATGAAAATGAGGGTACCCCCCCAACGTAGCCTTGGTCACAAATGAGAACGACGGCATTATCGTAGTGTGGGCTTGCAGCACTTGATATTTCATGCCACGCGTGTGTTGCGCGCCTTCTTGCACATTGGAGTCCCGAAATTAAAACAAAAAAAGTCGTCCCCCAACCTTGCACGGCTTGTTGTGTCCGATGCCGTCATCAGTTTAATCGAATGGTGTCTATTAGCCCGGTACAGGTTTCCCCGGTACGAATTCGCCCGGTAGGGTACTCGGAAAACGGCGGTTACTTTTCGGTCTTCCCTAGATCCCACAATATAAACGCCTCCGTGTCCAATGGACACACCCCGTGTCTTTTCTCCGGCAGCAAAGAGCAGCAGAGTGCGTATATTTGAACATCAAACTGCTTGCGAAGACAACCGGAAAGTACCACCACCAGTGGTGGACAAGCTGTTGTTGGGATAAAACATCCGGTTGGTACCGACCTCTCTCCACCAGGCTACAGACGTCCCTGTTTTCATTCGCCACCTTTCCGTCTGAAATCCCAAAGGGGGTGGGTGGAGCTCCGCCGCACGAACCTGTGGATGAGCAGAGATCCCTCTCCACCAGCAAACCGCTCGCAACATCACAACGCCTGCTTGCTGTACCAAAACCATCGCACCTGCCGACACATAATTTTACCGAAAAGAGGCCAGTCGGAAAGCGGGGGGGGCGACGATATTCTTCCCACGTATGCACCCACCCATTAATCCACGTGAAACACGCAAGAAAAAACGCAGAAAAGGGAAAGAACAGCCAGCAAAGAGGGATGGACAGGCCGTTCCCAGCAAAAAACAATAAACAATAAAACGATCAATTCGTCACCATGGAGACATAATCAGCGACGGGTGACAGTATTGTCTCGTTGTTTCGCATTACGAGCACCTTGACCACCGCTCACCAAGCGCGCAACAAACACCTTAAGGAAGACTACTCACCGGTAGCTGTTATTAATACTACCCTTCGCTGGTATCACCATCTACGAGACGCAATTCGTGCACGAAAACGCACTGTCCATGCTAAACCGGAGGAGCACAAGAAGGGCGTACGTATTTATTCGTGCGAGAAAAGGTATTCTCACTCATCTACTGGAGGCAAACGAAAGTAACAGGGACGCACGTACATGAACAACAATCTCATGCCCCACCTCACGCAACCAGACATACTCGACGGTAAAGGCTGCACAAGGCAGGCGTAGACCATTTCACGGGCACGGTTGTGGCTCCTCCGTAGCACCGGTATGTGCCAACCGGAAACCGGCATTACAGCGGCAACCGGCATTATAGCGGCAACCGGCACTATTCCGCATTCGGCCTGTACTGGTTGTTCCCCTCTGTGCTAGGGTCATCTCACGACAGGGGTTGCACTTTTTGGGCAAGGCCGTTTCTGATAATGTGATAATGTGATAATGTGATGAAGTGATTATGTGATAATGTGATGATGTGATAATGTGATAATAATGTGATAATAATGTGATAATGTGATAAAATTTCTTTGTGATAATGTGATAGTGTGTGATAATGTGAGAGTGTGATAATGTGATAAAGTGATAAAGTGATCATGTGATAGTGTGATGATGTGATAGTGTGATAATGTGATGAAGTGATAATGTGATAATGGGATATCGGGATAATGTGACGGATCGAGCTCTCCTCAAGTGTGGGACTATCGGCTAGCGTGATATTTGTAGGAGTGCGTTGGTTGTAGGGCTAGCGCATAGACACGTCGGTCGGGTTGCGGGAACGAATGACTTCGAAGTCGTGTTTCGGGTGATGGTGATGTTGATGGTGATGGTGATGGTGATGTTGATGGTGATGGTGATGGTCATGGTGATGGTGATGGTGATGATGGTGGTGATGGTGGTGGTGATGGTGATGGTGATGGTCATGGTCATGGTCATGGTGATGGTGATGGTGATGGTGAGACATTGAGCTCCTCATGTTATGAGATCAGGAACTTCTGCTGCACCCCTGCCGTGGGATTTCTCGCCAAGCGCTTTCGCAGGCGCTATCGGGGGCAACCGGCACTACTCAACCGGCAACATGATATAGGGAACCACCACGCTGTATGCCCGGAACGATATTCCCATGCCATCCACGCCTACCTTGAGGCCAACGCAAAAACTAGTACGTACACCGACGAACTGTGGTTGTCAGGGAACATTCTAGAAACATCCCGGTTTTCGTGTGTAGATGGAAATGGAGCATGCGGCCTCAAGAGACATCGCGGGTACACATCTCCGGGTTTCCTTACGTGGATCTTCATACCAAATTCTTGCCAATTTCCTACACATCCTAGGAAACCCGGGGATATATTCAGGACGTCCCCTGGCCACCACAGGACGCATCACAACTCCAGACTGTTTCCAAGGTCGTTCTACGCGACTACCACGCTGTTTCACGACGGAGAGGACTTACTCGTAGTGCCTACCTACAAAATCGAAATACTTCGTACAACGAAATACAAACAAACGAACAACACTCCGCCAGGCGACAACGACGCCTTAAAGCGTCATGCCCCCGCCAAGCCGCACCCTGGACAAACAATTTCAAAGGCGGGCGAGAGATTTAAAGAAAAAAAAAAAAGAATAATATACCAGGTACGTGTCACCCACCATGATCCAGTTTGTAAATCGGCCACTTGCGCCATATACCCTACTGCTATACCGGGTTATTATGCACGACCGTTATTGGCTCCAAGGACAAGCAATTATGGGTGTAAATATAAGAACCGTTCTGTGCTCATACAAATACCGAAACGGTCTCTATGTTTCCGCTCAGAGCGGTACACGCGGAGCAGCACCCGCACCGTTCACGAAGAAGCCAGGCAACTCGCTTCTTCCAAGTCTTCGAAAACTTGAACCTTTTCAGATCTGCAAAAAAATGTCCCACACTAAATCCAAGTAATTATTCCCCAAACAAACGTGGGTGCAGCTCTAACTGGGGCTATAACTGGGCGAGACACAACTTTTTTACACACCACGATTTAGCGTGCTGCAATCAGTCATTCAATTCAATCAGTGCGCGTGGAAAAAATCACGGCACAAAAGTACAAATACGTATCCACAACAAAATGAACGCCACGCTGACGTACGTCTCCATGCGCCCGACGCGCTGGATGGGGGATGTCTCTACTATTGTTCTTAGTTCTTACGAGAACCTGGTTGTACGAAACAGTGGTAGCATTCATTCATGCCTCTGCTCTTGTAACGTGTCACCACCAGGCAAGCCTCTTCCAGCAACCTTCTCGCTTCACAACAAAGTGCGTCACGTAATCCGCACGAGCTACGGCCTCAAACAGCTCCTGTCATAGCTGAAAAGGGTCTGACCCGAACCGTGGCGGTAGGCAGCTAAGTCTAAGGCCTTCGGCCATCCGCGTCTTCGCCAAGAACGATCATATAGACCAATTACGCTGGCTATTCAAACGCTGGTTACTGGCGGAGCACCCGAAAACTGATTGGCCAAAACACGGACTACCCCAAAAACATCATTGCACCAAGAACGCTGATAGGGATCGGCCAACCGCTGAATGCCGAAGAATATGAATGGCCCATCAACGCGGATAAGCCAAGAACGCAAACTAGTCAAACGTGGATTGCCCACAAGAACGCCCATTGGCCTAGAGCGCTGATGGGCTACAACGCGGATTACCCGATAACGCTTATGACCAAGAACGCTGATAGGCCAAAACAAGATACACCCGAAAACGCTTTTTGTCCGAGAAGCGCTAATTACCCAAGAACGCGGATTTCCGAAGAGACGGATTGCCCAAAAAACGCTTACTGACGAGAATGGAATAGAAGTAACAGAATAGACGTCATCGAAGGGTACAAAAGAACGGGACAGTTTCATCACGGGTTGTCCTCCTTTTTTCGACACAAGCTCTCCTGTTGCTACTTACCACTATAACGCTATTACGCACAAACACCATGAGCACGTGGTGCAGCACCAACCACCGCCACCTCAAAGACGAAGGGTACGTAATTTGGCACGCTTCAGAGGCCGAGTGCACGTATACACCGCCACCGCAGCTGCTGCCTCACGGCGTACGCATTGAGCAGAGGATCAACCAACCTTGCGCGAGCAGCACCTCGCAACAATATCACCACCATCAAGACCTCGCAAGATCCTATCCACGACGAAGGTCTCGCAACAATCTCACAACAACCGAGATCTCGCAAAAAGCTCTCACCCCACGATCCTAATCACCCGTCAAAATCTCGCAAGAAGCTCACCACAATCAACATCTCGCAAAACGTCTCACCACCATCAATACATCGCAGCATTATGACAGCGGCCAAGATGTCGCAACAACCTTTCCACGGTGCCAAGAAATTTCATCGCCATCAAGACCTCGTAAGAATCTCACCATGCCCAAGACCTTGCAAGAATCTCACTATTACCAAGGCCTCACAAGAATCTCATTCCTGATGAAGATCCCACAACAATCTCACCGTGATCAAGACCTCGCAAGAAGCTCACCCCAACCAAGACGCGTCAATAACCCACCACGACCAAGACCTCGCACGACACGGTAAAGATATGGCACAAATCTTAACCACGGCCTCAAGCATCTCTCACCATCAAGACCTCGCAAAAATAACACCACGACGAAGGCCTCGCAAGAACCACAACGCCATCAACACCTCGTAAGAATCTCGCCACGACCAAGGCCCAGCAAGAATCACCCACCGACCAAGATATCGTAAAAAAAAATCTCACCGCAGTCCTAAGAATATCATCAAGATCAAGATCTCGCAACAATATAATCACGATCAAGACCTCGCACCACTCCGACCACGACCAAAGCCTCGCAACAATGTCGCCGCCAACAAGACCTCGCTAGAATCTCACCGGCATCACAAACCTCAAGATTTATTGTGTCTCACCGCGAGCAAGACCCCGCAATGATCTCTACCAACGTCAGAATTTTTCGCAATAATCTCACCACCACCAAGATCAGGCAAAAACCTCGCCACGATCGAGACATGGCAAACACTCCGCCGCGATCAAGATTTCGCAAGAATCTCACCGCTATCAAGTCATGGCAAGAATGTTGCCAACGACAAGATATCGCAAAAAAAACACAACGGTCAAGATGTCGTAAAAATCCCACCATGACCAAGGCCTTGCAAGAATCTCACGACCAAAACCTCGCAATGATTTCGCCACGATCACGAACCCGGTACCCTTCACCACGACGAAATTATCGTAAAAACCCAACAAGCTCAACATATAGCGAAGTAGCTCACCACGGTCTCAGGAATCTCACCACCATGGAGGTATCGCAAAAATATCGGCACAGTCCCAAGAACCTCACCACAACCAAGATATCCCCAGGATATCACCATGATGAAGACATCGCAAGAATCTAGCCAAGATCAAGATATCGCAAAAGTCGCACGACGGTCAAGACCTGAGATGGGCTGGCTTGGCTGACAGTAGTACGATATTAGTATGAAGTTTCTCTTCACCACAGGCAGCTCACAGTAGAAGCAGCCGACCTACAGCAGAAGCGCGATCAAGACCTTTGCTCGGTTTGATTGGCTGGCTGAGGTATGCACCTTCTGTTGTTTCACTGACCGCTCACGGAAGTAACAGAGGTACAGCAGAATGTTTCAGATGGGTGACTGAATCACTGGTGTCAGTAGAGCACTCTTCTCGACCGCGTGAGGGAATGGCTTTCGCTTCGGTGGCTAGCACAGTGGTGGTGGAGCCACAGCAGAAGCCTTCAGATGGGTCGGTGAGTCGCCGTCGGTACCCCTTCTTGACCGCATGAGTGTGTTTATTTCGGCGGCTGGCTTGCTCCCCAAGGCTGGAAGGCGGTCTTCGGGGCCTGCGGCGCCGCGTCTTCAACCGACGCATTCGGATCTGCCGCAACGGGTAAAAAAATAGGGAAGGGGGTGTTAGTACAGCACTGTACAGGATGTCGCAACGAACAAAGATAGGGAAGGCAGGCTTAAAACAGCACTGCATAGGACACATACTATACTAGTGCAGAAGGAACGGTAGGGGAAGGCAGTGTCAGGGCAGCATTGTGAAGGATATCGCAACGCCGCACAGTAGGGAAGGCAGTGTCAGGACAGCATTGTAGAGGATAACACAACGCCAAAGGCTAGGGAAGGCAGTGCCAGGACAGCACTGTGCCGGATGCCGCAGCGAAGGAAGACTAGGGAAGGCAGCGTTAGAATAGCACTGCATGGGATGCCGCGACGACGAAAGCAATGCAAGGCATGTTAGGAAAGCACCATACGGGACGCCGCGACGACGAACGTTGAGGAAGGCAACGTTAGGAAAGCACTGCACAGGACACCTGCCAGTTGCAATGCTAGTGAAGGCGGAAAGGCTGTGGTGAGGCAGCAATTTCTCGGACGCCGCGACGACGAAGGATATGCAAGGCATGTTAGTACAACACTGTCCAGGACGCCGCAATGGCAAACGTTAGGGACGGCAGCATTAGGACATCACTGTACAGGACGCTGCAACGACGAACGTTGGGGAAGGCAACGTTAGGACAGCAACATGCACCAATATTAGTGAAGAAGGCGGAAGGCAGTGCTGGGAAAACACTGTAACGGATGCCGCAACGAAAAAGGTCCGGCACAGCAGTACTAAAACAGCAATGTACACGATGCCGAAACGACGGAGGTTCGGGAAGACAGTGTTTGGACAGCACTGCACAGGGAGGGTGTCGCAACGACCAAGGTTCGGGGACGCAGCGCTAGAATAGTACTGTACCATATATCGAAATACCCGATGGACCAAGAAAAAAAGTCACGCCTATTACCGGTGTGTTCGCAACGTAATACTATTGTTACGTACGCACGCTGCCCGATAAACTTGACAAAGCAATCGACATCCCCCGTGAAAAAAGCATAATGCCCGAGCAAAGGGTCGTTCCTAACAACGCCGAAAAAAACACGAATTGTCACAATTATGTCACGATTCCTGACATTTTGAACTTCTGAAAGGCACGTTTTCAAAAGGCAAATCACATTTTTTGAGAAATCCCGACATCAATTGTTACGGAAAAGGTCAAAAAGATTCAAAAGGTAGGATTCCTGACATATGTCACGATTCCTGACATTTTTGGCGTTCGTTAGAAACGGTCCTAAGAGACAAAACAATCAGCCTCAAGTGAAAAAAAATCTGCACACGCACGAGGGAAAGCGATAGAAACGTCAAGGTCAACTTCCACACCTCCAAAAAATGCTCATGCAAAGTAACAGAACAACCACTGTATCACATGGAACTCGAAATGACACCTGCCCACGCAAAGCGATAGAAACATGTCAAAACTAAAACACTCTGCTTCTGGCTAAGTGGCAAAACTGTTTAATATCGAACTACAGTAAAAGCTATAAAAATTGCTCCAGCAAAATGAAAAAGTTTTCAACGGCAGTTTGCAAAATTGTGCACACCGCCCGAGCTAAATGACAAACACTTCAACTACAATGCCAAACTGAACAAAGTGCTCGAGCAAAGTCACGAAACAACCAAGCCCTAATACAACCAAAATGCACACTGCCCGAGCCACGCGACAACACAATCGATCTCAAAACTACAAAATTCCTCATGGACCTTTTTTGGAGGTTATTTGCACATCGGGGGGAGGAGGGGCGGGGCGGGGACAACATGCAGTACGCAACAGCACCAAAAAACCTCAGAACAAATTGGGCTCGGTTTTGCCCAAACACGGATCACGTCATACGAAAACTTTCCGTGAAATGTAAACATCTCAAATTTTCAAACTTTCAAACAGTGCTCCAAAAAAACAAAACGCCTCCTCACCTCCTAATGGCTCGCTCTTGCACCAGGGATTCCTGATGTACCAGCCGACGCAGCACAGCACGATCAAGGCAATAACGCACCCCGAAATGATGATCCACGACCAAAACCCAGAAAAACTGGGAGGACAAGAAAGCAGCCAAGCACGGGCAGGAAAACAAAGGGTTGGGCGGTAATTAGCACGGATTGGTTTTACTGGTGGGTCGACCAGTTACCTCGGTATTACCGCGAGTTTTTTTGTTACCTACCGCTCACTGTAGTTACCAGTGAATACCGGTATTTTTTTTCTCGAAACTTTTTTTGCTCATCCCGTCTATATTGCTATCTTCGCACTTTTCTTTCTCCATCTCCGTCCGCATTAATACACGTTACTCAGATCAAGGGGGGTCGCTAAGCAGGCTCTTCTCCGCCCTCCCCACTACGGTACGCGACTTCGTTTGCGTCGCGAGAAGACTCCAGCTCCTTCTTCCCTCGTCGACTCGCATCGAATTGCGCCGGCGCATAGGTAATACCGGTCCCTCGAAATTAGTGCAGCATTTACCCTACCTCATTGATGAACATGATGATCTTCTCAAAGCTAGCTCATTTCCAAAACTCTACTCCGTGGCTACAAAAAAAGATATACCAGGTATACACGACCACACCCGGAAAAACGGTGAGGAAAAGAGCACAGTCATACAAGGCAGAGATAAACAATGGGTTGTGCAGCAAATACAGAGCGGGGTACTCGATTCAAGAGCCCCTCGGAATAGGCCATATTTTTACCGCTCTTATTGTCGTTCTGCTCTAATATCCGATTGGGCATCATACAGGTCTTAGTATAGGGATCACAAGGAGTGACACGCCGATTGGGCCGCTCTTAACCCCTCCCCATAGTAGTTCCAAGAAATTTGTCCCCAGAAACGTGTTTCCAGCTGTAAAGGGGTTAACACCCTTTCGGGGCTTAACCCCTTTGGAGTCCCCGAACCCCTCCCTATCCTAAATCCAAGTAATTTTGTCCCCAAAAACGGGTTTCCAGTTGTCAAGGGGTTAAGAGGAAACATTTTGACCGCGAAAAGAACTGACGATTGCAGCACCCTGCCCACCAAGAAACCCGGGTTGCTAGATTAGCAGACAGCGATTTTCCAGTCGAACACCAATGCAACTAACTGCCCGCAAGACACGCACGCGCACAGCTCTTGCACTGCTGCCGTGTGCCGCACGCTCGCAGCATGACAAGAACGCGTCATACTCTGTCTCATCGCTGTACTACAATCAAATCCCAAAAGGCTAACTCGTTAACTCCGTCTTCTCGAATTATCGGCGCTCCTAAACCGGGTACGCTACTGCAGTACAGCCGTAATTCGGCGTTAGCGGGGGGGGGGGTACCCAGTAGTAGTCGGACCAAGGCTACCATAGGGGGGGGTCACATTTGTGCCCCTTTTTGTACAGCGGCTCGGGGTAACTCGCGCGAGTGACAGATACCCCTGTTCATTGGCGGTCTCAAGATTCCGGGCAGTTTTAGTCTTGCGAAAAGAATCCGCAATGCCGAGCGACTGATCCCCCTGTTTTTCTTTGCGGCTTGAAGCTTTCGCGTGGTTTCTCATCTTGCGAAATGAATCCGCAACGGAATGTTTACAACTACATACGTTGCCCCAACTTAATCGCCTTCCTGGGTCGTTTGGTCAGCGAGGTCCGTAGTCACTGGTGCAAGTATGACAGTATGATATCCGCATGGAAAACGTGATGCTTCGTTTTTTTTGGCTCGCTGCTCTCCGACGGCCGAGTGTTTCTTCTCGCACTTTCGGCCGCGGGGCCAGCTAGCCTGCCATGGATACATTATGAAGCATGTCTGGATCTCGGCCGAGCTCCGTGGCGGCGCTCGGCGCATCAAATGTCGCTTAGCTGGCTCTATGTGGCAAGGGATTGCGTTCGGCCTCCCTAAAGCGAGCAGGTCGCTTCGAACACCCCAAATTGTTTTTCAAATTTTGATAGTTTTTTATAAACTTTTACAATTTTTTGTTTTTCGTTGTTGTATTCGTAGACAAATGGCCAGCTGTTCTCAGTAGCAGCACAGCAGCAGTAGTAGCAACAACATACAGCAGTAGTAGCAACAGTATGCATGTGGATCGGATTAGTGTGGGGTTTGGGGGCGCGCCGCCCTGGGCCGTTTCGGCCCCGGATCTCGACGTGGGGGCATGGGTGCAGACAAGGGTAAACCGGCCTGCGCTCTCCCGCCGCGCGCGCGGCCGCTCGTCGAGGCAGGGGCGAAAGCGTCTGAGGGCGTGGTTGACCCAGTGTATTTTTTTTCTCTTGTGGGGTAACCAGATGTGTCGGAATGTAAGGACCGATTTTACTTGAACAAAAAGACATATCCCGGTATTATATTTCCGGACAGAGCGGATGCCAGTAGGAGGAGGCTGAGAGGTAGAGGCCGGGAGCAGCCGAGTGATGGAACGAGCGCCACAGGGCACGGCTTGCATCTCTCCGCGCGGGAGACGGGGCTCACAGGGACATAGAGCGGGGAAAGCTTGAAAAATGGTGCCGAGCGCGGCGAGGGTAGCAGGCATCGCGAGCGCAGTATGCACGAGAGTCTCGACTAGGCCAAATTTTTTTTTGGGCAGAGTGGAACCATGGGTAGGGTTCAAGGATATATACCTCCTTCTCAGCGATAGCCAAACTCAGGTAAATACACGGTGCTGCTGTGGCCAAAATCGGGTACAGTTCTATTTCAGTGCTCGCCACGCGCCCAGGACGCCATCTGATTGGCTGGGTGGATCGGTTCTAGGTCTGTTGCTATTATCGTACACACATATCATACACACATACATTTCTGACCGCATGCATCAAGTAGTGGCGGGTCCAGGCGGGAACACTATCATCGATATAGCTCTACTTACTTTCTACGGGTATAAACGATATGACTACATACATCAAGGTTTCGGTTCCCCTCAAACACAGTACCAAGCGTTGAACACCACGTCCAACCCATGGAAAATCCTACCACGTACGCCACACATACCGAAATTGTTGCCGCCAACCAATAAATTATTGTACAACATCCGAGAGCGACTGACGTTGGCTGGTCAACCCTATCCATTACCACTAAGTGCAAACACATGTGACGCACTATATAGCAACGAGCACTATTCCACGTACTGCACACAGCACCCCCTGACCACGAATAATTCGTTTGCGCGTACATCAGCACAACGTGCACCCACCGCCATCACACTCTCCCCGCTGAGTGCTACTCTTTCTTCGGAGCAATGCACCAGCTCATGCTACACGTTTCCTATAACAAGAGCAGTGGAGTTCATCTATGTGAGTACGCGTATAACACCATTATAGGTGGAAACATATCTACACCTGTGTTACTGGGGTCTCCCTTTTCGCCTTGCGACGCCCCCGGGATTCACGTTACCCGCATCCCGCTGGGGAACCTTGTAACCAGTATATAATATGATACCTCAGACCCGGGAGCGAAAAACGGGGGACGCCCCCTTAAAAAGGGGGATAGCTCTCTACCGTAGCCTTGGTCTGCGGGGGCCCAGTATAGTGCGGTGAAAATCGCGTGCCACGACCTCGTCCTGCAGACTATATACCGCGCAATTCCGGGGTATTGGGGGGGGGGGGGGGGGGAAGGTTCGTTTCTTTTTTTTCCTTCTTTTCTTCTTTTGTATGGTGTGGCTTATTTTGTTGTGTTCTCGTATCCGGTACGTTAGCATTTCACTTGCTTTGCCTTGACTAATTGCGAGTGTTTGGTTTACTCTGTCTCACAGTCTGTGGCCACATAATAATAAGTTGTATCTCTCTAGAATGAAGAATCAGCACGGACACGGGGTGTACTGATGCCGTTGGGTAGAAAAGAAAAGGCTTAATGTGAAGACGTGAAGAAGACAACAAACACGTGAGTGCCGATATTGTTATCTGACAAAGCGGCTGCACTAAGCGGGCCCATGACTACAGCAGGTGGAGTAGAGACATGCAGAGGGCAAGCCCACGACGGTACAGCGGGTGGAGTAGAGCCATGCAGAGGGCAAGGGAGGCAATCGGCTGGGCAGTGAGTAGTCCAGCAGCGCTACTCGAGATGCAAAACAAAACGCTCAAAACGGTTTTGAGAAAAAGTATGCAGGCACCTGCTCTAACGGATGCACCCTGTGCACGTTTGCGCATGGTTGCTTTGGGAGAGGTACCGGCAAATCGTTCCTTTCTTCCGATGAACCGATCGCCCCAAACAGCCGAATAACTTGAAAAAAAAAAAACAGAACCGAAGAGCGTAGTAGTCAAATAACAGAATAAACCCGTAACCGAATCATTCATCGACTAACCGAATACCTTCCCTCCCCCCCAAACGTAAACGCGAACAACGCATGAAACCACCGATGCCTCCCCTCCCCCCTACCAAAAAAACAACCAATGCATGCATGCGTGACTGGCTCGTTGCCCAGACTAGAGTTGCAATTTTTCGAAGAAGAGGTAATATGCCATCAGCAGCCTTGAGATCGACAAAAAATCAATCGCTCTCAGCAACCGCATAGCCGAAATAACGACACTCACCAAAGCATCCGCATGTCTTTCCTGACCGCCTTCCGAAACCAAAAACACTAACAACGTATGCATGCACCACTCACTCGCGCCCTGTCTCCTCCATTACCCCCCTGGCAAACCATCAGTCGTTACTCACTCGTTGCCCGAACTGGAGTTCTCACTGTTCGAAGAAGAGGTGCCGCCATCGGCGGCAGCGACAACGTCGGCGCGCCGTCTGCTCCTTAAGTTCACCGCTCTGTCTGCTCCTCGAGACTTCAATATTGCGCTGCCGCCGCCTACAGCGTGGTCAAACGCGGTGCCTCCTTCTCTGTCAACGGCTGAGCAACCGCATCTGATCGACACAGAAACATCTTCGGTGCTTCTTTGAGAGCCGTTCCCACCACTCTCGCCTACCGACAGAAACCGCCGCGGCAGTGTTAGGGAGGGTGCATGGGAGGCGAAAGAGGCGATTGAAGAAGGTACAGCGTTTACTGCAGACAGGAACCGCGGCTGCCGTGATAAACAGAGGCTGGGCAATATAGAATAGTCCTCGGTGCTTCTTGGAGAGTCGTTCCCACCAGCTTCGCTTATGGACAGAAGAAGTCGTCGCGGCTGCGATACCCTGTTGGGAGTTAATTAGATCTTGATTATAGTATGGCAACCGAAAAACAAACGTATTCGACGATTCCATGCGTCTACCAGTAGCATGAGCGCGCAGCAGTACGAGTAGGATAGGATGACCATGCTTGACCCGTCCAGTACGAGTCCTTGCATTGTTGTCGTTCGGACACCAATTTGATCATCGCCAATCACTACTATTAAAAGCAGTGGCCGATGCCGTAATTGTCCATTTTCGACGGCAATTTTTCACTCTGAAAGCATCAAAGGGGAGAGGAGAAAGAGGAGTCAAGAAAGCCAATTGGATCAGTTACAAGCCATTACTGCGCGTGGCGCACGCACACACAAAGTCGAGATTGTATAAATACGCAGCTTGCACAGATGAGTATCGACCCTAAATTTGTCGAACTCACAGCTGACGTTCTAAAAACAATGATACCATGGTATAAAATACGCCGTATTATAGCACGCTCGATCGAAGCATCAAACGGACCTTGCAATTATCACGTATGTGTTTCGACGAAATATTCCATCCCGCAGCTGACACGTCTTGTATACTCAAATAAAAACGTGTAAATCTAATCAAACGGGAGGGAATGGGAAGCGAACCGGTACCCAGATCCAAGGTTGACTGAGGAAACAATCCACTAAATCCTGTCATACTCCTATCTGGTACAGTCAATGGGTGCCATCGTGCTGTCACTCCCACAGCACGGGTTGCCTATGGATAGTCACGAGCGGACGCCGCGCCCGAGCCGCACGACTGCATGCAATATAGTTCAGGCACCAGATCTATCCTTCCCCAACCAGGCAGCGACCGATGGTGTAATTGATTGTCGCCTTTTTTTTTATCGTCGACTCATCCTACGGTAAAGGTGAAGCAACCATGACCAACCATTGTTGTTTTTTGCCCTGCAAGGTTGTTGGCTTGATAGAACAAAAAACGATTGTTGGTATACCTCACCCAGAAACTTTTTTTATTACTAATGAATAAATGGAAAGTGCAACCCGACCAAAAAATCCATCCATGGCCTAGGTACACATGCCTATATATACAAACCGCTCTTGCAAAACAAGAATGACATTTTCCCGACGAATATATATACAAACCGCTCATATTGCAAAACAAGAATGATATTTTCCCGACGATTAAGGGTTAAGGAGCCCGTTGTTCAAAAAAAAAATCAGCCAAAAAGTGGTACACCTTAATACCTACCTGGCATATCGCAGCACGCGTCCGTCGCCGTTTTTCCCTCTTAAATCTCAACAGGCTCAAAAGCACAAGAACAAACGCGCGATCGAAGAAGTAACGCACGCAGCTTGCAAAGACGAGTTTCGACAAATTCCTCAATCTCGCGGCTAAGGTATTTTTATCATTCTACATCATAACTTGCATAAAAATAATGCTAAGGTCAAGTGTGTTTGTTCCGTCACCTTCCCAGCCTTGCACCCTAAAAAAGCGATGTCGCAGCTGAGCTGTTTTACACTGTAAGCACAAGTAATGCTGACATGTCAACTACAAATTTGATTTCTCACATTTCCAGTCTTGCACCCCTGATGGCGAGCCGGTCGTCCACCAGTCCTCGCCAGACGTGCAGAACAAATCCTCTGCCTCTGCCTCTACGACGCCATCCGTGCCCGTCAAGACGCCAAAAGGGGCTTCAATGGAGGGGTCGTGTTGGTGAATCTGTGCGATTACCCACCGCGGTGCACCGTGCGCGCTGTCTGAAACCTGCTCCGGTTTTGAAGACGCGGGATGACACAGAAGTCAAAGACCAGCAGACAGAGCAACTACGGATCAGCAAAATATAGAAAACGATTGAGGATAGGATGACGGGAGCAATGCGTACGCGTGTTTGATACCATAACTGCGCAACACAAGAACGCTGAGCAAGCATATTCTCTTCAGGTTTGGTCCAACAATTCCATCAGATCTCCCCATCTCCCCATCTTCGCCCAGCAGAAGCAGGAGCAGCAGGAACAGCGGTGACTGCGGCAGCAGCACAAGCAGCAGCATCTGACCACCAGTGACGCTCGCTACAATAGCGACATCATAGAGCAGTTTGTCCCCATGCAATCGTCCCCTCTCCTTTGCTATATATCACCCTCGATTGCGTGCGATGCCGTGCTTTTCTTGGCGTACGTGTAACTAGATCAATACGTGCAATAGATTGGATTGGTTTTGCGTTCACGTTGCTCGCGGATCGATACTGCCGTGTGAATAATAGAGATCACGTCTCCATGCACGGGAAAACAACGTCATAAGTATCCCCTGCAAATCGCACCCTCTCAGTAGCTACCTCTCATACCCAATTGTGTTCAATGCCGCCCCCTTGATAATGCACGTACATAGTAATACGTATATAGATCTGTGGACATCAGGGAACATCCTGAATCCATCCCCGGGTTTCCTTTAGGATATGAATTATTGTAAAACGCGTGTAACGGATTACTGGCAAGCTGTCGAACTTCGCACACAGCGATCACTCGAACTCTGGAAAATACAACTCTCTTCTTTCGTCTGGGGGTGAACATCGCTGGCTAGGGTGCTTCAGCGATGCTACTTGTCACCAGGGTACATCCCGGGTATATCCCCGGGTTTCATAATAGGGTGAAGATATTGAAAATGGATATTGTGGCCGGAATAACGGATTGTTGGTGCTGCTGAGTGGTCATCAACGCCTCTAAACAACAGGTCGAACAGGCAAACTGGGGTTGTGGTGTTCACGTCGTTGCTACTGCCGTTCACCCATCTACACGTTGTCGTCGTTTCTGCTGTTGTTGCTTCTGCCACTTCTGCGGGTGCTCTGGGCATACCGTCGTAGTTGGGCCCTGCAAGTAACGGCCCCGGTTGGCAAGGCTTACGCCCCGCCTAAACCACCTGCTGAGCGAGCCACCATAAGTCTACGACCCTAAGGCCCCCAATCCCGATCTCCTCCTCCAGCTGCTGCTGCTGCTGCTTGATGCTGTTGCTCCTGATCCTACTGATGATGTTGGTGCGGGTGTTTCCGCTGCCGGAAGGTGCCTTATCCGCCAAAGCGAGAGGAAAAAAAAAGTGCCTCTCAGAGGTACCATACAGCACCATGACCATTATCAGCAGTACCAGGTACTGTATGTATCTTCTACTGTTTAAAACTAGTCACAAGGGTTACACTACTACCTACATTATACAACAGCTGTGGTGACACATCTACAACACCCACCAGCACCTCAAAGAGTCCGGCTCACCAGGGGCAGCCAACAAGATGGTGCCGGCGTTATTTTAGCGAGCCACCGAAACACTGCCACTGAGCCCCGCACCAACACGTCTACCAAAAACGGCCATAGCAATGCAACCATTCGCTATTGTCGGGCATTAAAACGAGCCACCGAAACACTGACCGAGCCCACCAAAACACTGCGACCGAGCCCCCACCGAAAACCCTGCGACCAAACCCCCACCAACATACGGTTCCCGAGAACGGCCTTCTCACCAAAGTTAGCCACTAAAGGGTCGTGTCGTGAAGGAACTGCGACTAATCTTCTACCCTCAGCGCTCTCGTACGGCGCCCGCCAAACATCACTTACACCCAAAAAACTGCTTCTCCCCTTCCGCTCGGATAAGAAATTTCCCGGATAATTCTTGAGGAGACAGGCGACGGCGCTTTTTACTCATTATTGTTCTCACACTAACTCGCATAATCGAGTCCGAGGTCACAGGACAAGGCTCTAGTCACTCTGGAGAGGCAAAAATACCCCAGGAAAAAAAAAACGAAACAAAAGTGGTTCGTGCACGTAAATACGAGTATCAATACATATAATAGCTATTGAATATCAAAAACGCAAGTCGCAATTAGTGGTACACCCGCCACAAAAACATAACATTACGTAGTGAAACAGGAAGTCAGCGTACATGCAACGCCCATATTGGTACATACGCTCAAGACTCGCAGCTGGAACGGACTACATTTCATGCCAGCAAGGAAACCAAATAAAGTACAAATCCGAGAATTAAAAAAAAACAATAATAACAATAAGGCAGAAAGAAAAAAAAACGAGATAAATACAAAATAAAGCAAGTGAAATAACTCGCCAGCAGGGTGGAGTGTAGCGAGGCGAAGGCGGGTGACACAGCTCTACGAAAAGAAAAGCAAAAGTACGCGCCCGATAAAGGCAAAAAAAAAGATACGAGTAACCACGTGTTACGTGATCTCGCCAGCATGTGGGGTGAAGCGAAAAATATCAACCAACTAACCAGCCAGCGCTATCAATACGCATGCGTACGCAAGACACGAGGCAACTGACAAAATGAGAAAGAAAAGAAAAGAACAGAAGGGAAAGCAAGGAAGGAAAAAATATCATGGCACATCCTAGAGACTGACAGAAAAAGGCACTGGGACACAAAGAGGGCACCAAGTGCATAAAGGGCCCCGACAGGAGAACACGGCAAGGCTAAGAACCCCAGGTGGCCTCACGCAAGCCACTTACGGCAAGGCGAACGCACACATGCGTCAGGACGATGAAGGCCAGATCCAGACATGCAGTCTCATGGGCAGGACGCGCCCTCACCCCCCCTCGGCTCTCGCCCCCCCCTCCCCCCAGGCCCCCCCCTCCCCCCATTCCCCTCTCCCCCCCTTCCTACCCCCACTCCCCCCCGCCGTGTATTGGTGCCAACAGTGCGGGGCACGGCCGCGTCCTTCGCTTGTCGCCCTGCAGCCCTACAGCTCTCCGCGTCATGCCAGTTCCGCATGCATGCCTCAGCCCCCTCAACTCGCCGAAACCATCTGCCGGCCTCCCGTGCAGCCTTTCTTCGCCCTTCTAACTTGATGCCAAATGCCGTCATATCTCCCTCGATGCGCACCATCTAATCCTTCTCTTGCCCCCTAACCCTTACCCCCATTTTTTTATAAGGGTTACTCGGGGGGGGGGCAAGAGAAGGATTGGGTGGTACGCCTTGAGGAAGATATGATGGAACTTGGCATGAAGTTAGAAGGATGAAGAAAGGCAACCTTTCTCTTGCCCGCGCGAGTAAGGCTTGCCTTTTGGCAAGAGAAGGACTGCCTTTCTCCATCCTTCTAACTTTTATGCCAAATTCCGTCATATCTTCCTCGAGGTGCACCAGTCAGTCCCACTCGCTCCCCCCGAGCAACCCTTATCCCCACTTCTGACGGAATTTGGCATGAAGTTCGAAGGGTGGAGACAGGCCGCACCGAAGGCCAGCAGATGGTTCGGCGGGTTGAGGATCGCTATACCCACGTCCGTCTGTGCTTGAGGACCCCTAAGTCGTTTCTAGGAATACCGCTTTCACAACCCTGAGCTTCGCTTCCAAATAAGGCCACGAAAATCAAGTCCCATAATAATCACAATAATATATACTGTATATATTGAAAATTATAGCCTGTTGTGTAGTTACTAGGCCGGGTTCAAAACTCGTTTTTGTGCCACCCGCTTATACTAACAAGATCACGGGAAATGAAAACCATTTCTTACGCACATAAAGAAGGGGTTTCCCAATAAGGCGACTTAAGGAAGGCGGTATCCCCATATAAGGCGGTCATAATCGCTTGGCGCGACTGTGGGATAGCACTCACAACCCGGAATGAATACGGCGGCTTCCCCCAATAAGGCGGTCATATTGCCCTCCATAGGACACCACCGCCTTGTTGGGGGGGGGGCTACTACTGCCATACAACTTTGTTTAGTTGGCTTTGGGTTATTGCCCAATTGCTAGAGCTGTGTTTCGGCACGATTTAAGCCACCAACTAGTTATTATTCGGGCTAATGGTTTCTAGCACGCGCCGACTATCCGACTTCTTGGGTTTTTATATTTGCCTGAAGGATTCTCTAATACGGAATACATTTTTTCCTTCTTTGAGAGGAGCCTCCTCGGTCGGTGGGGCCTGATTTGGTTCGCTCGTCCGACTTAAGTCGGCAAGTCGGCTGGCCATCGTTGGCTTTATTTTAGCCGACTTGCCAACTAAAGTCAGTTGGTTGGCTAACGGCAGCCACCAATCAGTTGTCAGTCGCCAAATCCTGACGACTCACAGCGCCACCAATTGCAGATATAAACAAAACGTATGCACACAAGAAACGACCCCATAGCAACCCACTCCGAAGGAAAGCCTTCCAAGAAATAGAAAAAATGACCCAAGCTGGGTTTCCTATTTGGGAAGGGGCCTGTCCAACACTAACGTCAGTACAACGGCTCCAGGATTTCATACATTTCTGTAATAATTAGGGTTTTCACGGGTCACGGCCCGGTTCGCGGGTCGGATCAGAAGGTACTACGGTAAACTCGCGGGTCGAGTCGAGTAGGGTAAGGAGGTGTTCGAGATCTCACGGGACGGGTCGGGTCGGGTCTGGTCCGGGATTTTTCAGTCTCACGGGTCGGGTCGGGTCTCCGACCTGCGAGAAGAGATCCGACCCCCAAAAGGTTTAGTCATAGTAACCACCTGCCTGCGTACCGTGAGAATCTTTGGTAATAATAACCACCTGCCTGCGTTTCTTACTATCAGCAGTCGATTGCTTACTATTGAAACGTAGTTCCGTACTCTGTATCACGCAACACACAAGACACAGTTTAAAATAAAATAAATAAACGCGGAGACGTTTGACTGGTTATCTCAGACGTCGTGGGGTGCTGTTGCCACAGACAGCTGCAGCAAGACATTTATTTTGTGTCCGCGGTTTTCTTGCCCAGTTTGCGTAAATTTTTAGGTGACCCGTGCTGCGACAGTGGTAAAATAGTAACATTTTTAGGTAGAGCTGTGAGTCGGTACGATTTCACGACAAAAAAATTATCGGTCCGTGCGGTTAGCCAACTAAGTGACTTTAGTCGGCAAGTCGGCCGGCGAAACCAGCTGATGGGAAGGCGGTTGTCCGACTTAAGTCAGGAGAGCGGAGCGAGCCAAATCAGCTCCATCCGGCCGAGGGAGGCCCTCCCAAAAAAAAGAAAAAACGCACTCCGCATTAAACAGTCCCTCCTACGAGTATGGAAACCCAATAAGTCGGATAGTCGGCAACTCCGTAAAACGACCAACTACTAGCCCGACTAGTAGCTACAGCAGTTGGTGGCTTGGTGACTTGACCCCTTTGGGAGCCCGAAAACCCCTCCCTACACTAAGTTCAAGTAATTTGTCCCCAAAAACGGGCTTCCAGCTGTAAAGGCGTTAAGTCGTGCCGGCTCGCAGCCCTACTTTTTGGCCAAACCATTCCACTGACTAATCAGAAGACTGCGGAAACGAGTAACCAACCACCCAGTGTCGTTGGAATGGCAATTCACGATTTCCAACAAATTCAGGGCTTTTCACGGCTCATGCATGATCCGACCCGCGCGCCGGGTCAACAGGACGCGTTCAAAAGCTCGCGGGCCGCGTCGGGTCGGGCCACGATGTTTTCGAAATCTCTTGGGCCGGATCGAATAGGGTCGGGTCGGGTCGAGTCGAGTCGGGTCGGGTCGGGTCGGGTTGGGTCGGGCCGGGTCGGGTCGGGTCGGGTCGGGTCGGGCCGGGTCGGGTCGGGTCGGGTCGGGTCGGGTCGGGTCGGGTCGGGTCGGGTCGGGTCGGGTCGGGTCGGGTCGGGTCGGGTCGGGTCGGGTCGGGTCGGGTCGGGTCGGGTCGGGTCGGGTCGGGTCGGGTCGGGTCGGGTCGGGTCGGGTCGGGTCGGGTCGGGTCGGGTCGGGTCGGGTCGGGTCGGGTCGGGTCGGGTCGGGTCGGGTCGGGTCGGGTCGGGTCGGGTCGGGTCGGGTCGGGTCGGGTCGGGTCGGGTCGGGTCGGGTCGGGTCGGGTCGGGTCGGGTCGGGTCGGGTCGGGTCGGGTCGGGTCGGGTCAGGTCGGGTCGGGTCGGGTCAGGTCGGGTCGGGTCGGGTCGGGGCAGCCTGACCCGGCCCGACCCGCAAGCAGCGATCTGACCCGTGAAAACTCCTGAAAAAAATCCGTTGTACATAGGGTTACGGTAAGGATTAGGGTAGCGGAACCGAGCAACTAACCACCCAATGTCGTTGGAATCGCATTCTTGTGTTACATTATTCGTTGCACTTGGGGTTAGGGTTAGGGTTAGTGTGGAAGCCAGGGTCGTAGATACCTATCGTAGATCTCGATACAGCATACGCGAAAGGACACGTCACCGGTCAGGCCATGTAAGATCTCGGGACGCGAGCTGTCTCCCCGTCATTGACGGTGTTGACCCGTCCCCGGAGAACAGCCGCCGGCCATACGAAGTCCCGCCGCATACTCAAGGGCACCCTTAGTTCCCCGTCGAGTCAAACCTAGTTTCAGCATTCTCCTTGCTACATATAAGATGATACAGTTTCAACCCGTGTCTGCTGTGAACGACGATCGCCAAGGAAACTTGACGGCAGTACCATCCACGACGACATCTCCGCTTCGACAACGGCCCCGGGAGAGGTGTAGAGTTTGCATTAGGGCATATAGGGAATATACCTACAGTAGGCCATGGGGTGGTTGGTCGTTGGTCTTCAGTCATGTTCGGTCAGTTTTTAAACGAGACAGGTCTGCATGGAACAAAAAGGCGCAAAAGCTTAGCCAGGACGAGGGACTGCTATCGTCGTGTCATAATCACCGCGGTCTGTGGCTCAGCGGCTAGTGTCGGCCTATTGCTGCAACTACCAGACAACTCGAGTGTGTGTTCTTCAGGGTCAAGTGACTTGTGTTATGCACAGTACGGACAGCAGTACCATTGAGCCTTTGCGTAGACGATACATAACCAACGGCGCAAAGCTGATCTACCGTAATATCCCCTGTCTTTCAATGATAACGCCCCTGTCCTCGTGTCCCCCCTTCCCCCCCCGCCTGTATAATTGGATATGGAAAAACGAGTACGCGCCTAAGAGGTGGAGAGGAGTAGTAGTAAACTTGTTCAAGAAAGGAGATATGGCTGACCCGGGGAACCACCGAGGGATAACGCGATTATTATTAAGCACCTTAGGCAAAACATTCTGTCAGATTTTGAACGATAGAATGGGAACAATGTACAGAAGGCCTATCTATGACAGCAGTACGGGGGAATGGGTTGCTCTGCGAAAAACAGATTTTGTGTCTCTCATCTTTTTTTTTTTTTTTTTTTTTTTTTTTTTTATCCTCCTGGGGATCCGGGTAAAAAAAGCTTAAGCTCCATACACTTTCGTTTGTGTACCAGTTTTCGTCCATCTGCAGAACGCAGACTCATCATCGTAGTATCTTAAATTTGTATTGGGATCTTCTGCGCGACGAATCTCTTGTACGAGAAATAATTAAGCGACGAGACGGGTATCGATCGTTTCCCCATATGCCTCGAGGAACGCTCACACCGAGTTTCAGTGGCATACGCAGTACAACGTTTTCTGGCTTTCGTTCAGACTGCAGTATCGATATATCTTCGGGAGTGACGGGATTTAGTTGATTTGTAACTTCTCGACGAAAAAAACTTGGATTGAAAAAAGTCCAACGCCAACGAACGCGATATAGACCCAGACGCACAGCTGCAAAAAATCTGGCGTCGAAGTACTTCCGAACGATTGCGAAAACGCCTATTGAGTGAAAATGAGTTTTACGGCTGGACCAGCTCGTAGCTCACGGGCTCGTGTCGGCGATCAATATTTATACTACCAGACACAGCACTAGTCCAGTCCAGTCGGCAGTGCGACCGCTGCTGCTGCTGCTGCTGCTGCTGCTGCTGCTGCTGTGCCTCGCCAGCAGCACCTCCTGCTGTGCGCTCGTGTCGTAACCCGTATGCAGCAGTACGTACGTACAGCAGTAGGTGATAGATACGAGTGCGATGGCAGTGAATAGTCGTACTGCCGTCTGTAGGGGGCTCATGTCGGCGACTGCTACGAGTACGAGGCACAGCAGTCCATAGACTGCCATGCTGTCATGCTGCCATTCTGCAATGCTGCTGTGCCTCGCGAGCAGCACCTGCTGCGCCGTCTATACACTCCTGCCATGTCAGCGACACGTACCAGTACGAGCACGGTAGAATGAACTAACGTGGATGACACAAGCGAGTACCAGGTACTGTGTCAAGGTACCGGTATATACGACTAGCAATCAGTAGTCGTATTGCTGCCTGTGGGGAGCTAGTGTCAGCGACGACTACCAGACACGACGTCCGTAGACACGCTGCTGCTGCTGCTGCTGCTGCTGCTGCTGCTGCTGTTGCTGCTGCTGCTGCTGTGCTCGTGTCTCTCAGCAGCACCTCGTGTCCCTCGATAGCGTGCCAATACTGTCCGTAAATATAAGGATCATTTAAAAATCAATATTAAAACAAAATATTCCTTATGTTTCCGGACACTTTCGTCGATTGTATGTAGCATATGTACGCAAATATAAGGATCGTTTATATATTACATAAATACAAACATGTTCCTTATATTTCCGTACACGTAGTACGTAGTACGTCGCGATTTTAGCCTCCCATCAGGGTGGTAGATGGGCAAGTAAGCAAAAAACAAGGATTATGTATAAAAAACACAAAAAACAAAACGTAGGTGCAATGGCAGCAGAGCGGAACAGAAACTTTTTCGTGAAAGTTTGCGCCGCACCAAGCCAGCTTGCACCAAGCACCTCCGGCGCCAAAGCCCTAACCCTTCCACCCCTGCTGGGCTACAGCACGTGCTTACCTGCGAGCCCAAGACCCCGTAGGTGGTGCTCCCGACAGCCCCGCCCGTCTTGGTGTAGACGGGCCTGCCATGGGCCACGAAATAGCTGTTCCTCCCATAGCACCCTGCTAGCGTCGTTCCTTGCTGGCTCGACCAGACACTTACGTAATCACTCTCACACACAGCTTGTCGCTGGGCGCCTACATTTCGCACCAGCAGGAGGATGACGAGAAGAGGCGAGGCCATATGTCCAGGTCCCCTCATGGCCTCTGTGTGTGCTTGCCTCGTGAGGTGTTGCTGCTGTGTCCGAGCCAGATGTACGGCAACTATCGAGCAGGGCAGCATTACAGGCGGCAGACCACTCAACCCGACCAAACCCGGAAAATGCGGCGGATTATGCTCAAAATTGTTGTAGCCAGTATTTTCGCGCCAGATTTTCATTTTGTAGCACCAGTATATTGTATACGCCAGTATATTTATATTCAACAATTTCTCAGTGTTTTGATGCTTTCATGTAGTAAGTATTGTTGTTGTTGTTGTTGTTGTTGTTGTTGTTGTTGTTGTTGTTGTTGTTGTTGTTGTTGTTGTTGTTGTTGTTGTTGTTGTTGTTGTTGTTGTTGTTGTTGTTGTTGTTGTTGTTGTTGTTGTTGTGGTTGTTGTTCTCACAAGTATATATAGACTTATAGTAGGACGCACAACGCGTAATGGGCGCGATCGGAGTATCACACACAGCTTGCAAAGATGAGTTTCGACAAAATCTTCGATCTCTCACAGCTGGAGTGAATTTTTATTTTTACAGATATTAATCCAGACTGCAGTAGGTGGCCCTATATAGTGCGGGTCATATAGTGCGGGTGTTCGATATTGTGCGGGTGAAATCGTTTGGCACAATATAGACCCCTCTATAGTGGCCGGTTTTTATATAGTGCGGGTGCCCGGTATAGTGCGGGTAAATTTTCGTGACACATACCCGCACAATATAGGGCCACCTACTACTGTGCTACTATTAATACTGGTACTTCCTCCAGTTTTTTCTCCTCGCACTACTCTCCTCGCCCTCCCTCCCTCCCAGTAGTAGTAGTGACTGTCAGATCCGCGGTCACATTATTATGTAGCGGGCCCTCCTCCCCCTTCACCACTACGTACGGTCCGTGCCTTCATTTTATCGCGAAAAGAATTGAGCATTTATTTTCTTCCCTCGTCGACTCGCCGTGTCGAATTGCACTGACTACCCGCGCTGCTATTATTATAGGCAGGCCCTCTCAGCAGTGAGTACTAATAATATACACACTGCTACCCCCCACGGCTGCTTCTCGGCCGGAGTGGTGCTCGGGCCTGAGGCTTCCCCAAAACGTACCAGAGCCCCTGAGGGGTTGTGTGGCGTCGACCTTACTCGGGCGCTGAACTAGCGCTCGGATATGGCCGGGCCGGCGGTGACAGCCAGCGGCAAGGCAAAAAAAATCCTCGCGGAATTTTTTAACGCAGCAGCCTTTTGCCTGCGGACGCAGTGTCGCATCATCACCGCCGCGGAAAGCATGGGGCGCGTATCGAAAACAACAACAACAGTTACTAGTAGTAGTAGTAGTAGTTTGTTGATCATTTTTGTTGCATTTTTGCAATAAAATAAATAAACAAAGTCAAATCTCAATCTCACCATGCATGGTGGGAATCGAACTTAAGAATCACAACGAACGCTATTAATAGTACACAGTATAGTACATGTAAGTAGTAACAGAGTATTACGAGGGTAACCACTACCAGGTACTTATTTATTACGTCTATTTTTATTTTTTTTCAAATAATACTCCGGAGTATTAACTTGCAAAGATGAGCGTCGACAAAATCTCACCTTCAATCTTCGATCTTACAGCTGATGATGGAAGGTCCTCAGAGTGTATTTTTATTTTTATAATGTTAATAATAATAGTTAGTCTAGACCACCGGGGCGACCACAGTACTGCTGTATGTAGTAGTATTTCGTATTAAACCATATATATATATATTTAATACCTGGTACACTGGTATATCGCCTAGACCTAGCACCACGCGTATTATAATAGCAAACCCCTACATCTATGCGACCTAAAGTCCCCCCCCCCCGCCCCCCGCCTCCCCCGCCACATCCCCCCCCCCTCCCCCACAAGAAGGGTTTATAGTTTCCACGCACAAATTGACCTGCCCCACCCGTCCCCTCCCACCCCTCCCCCCCTCCCGCCCCCCTTTTGATCAAAATCAGGCCCCCACGTCCTTAAAAACTCCGCCCTCCCCTCACCGGATATGGTATTCGACTTTCAGGATTCACTTGATAAACTGATGCGTTTCCTTCCACAGCTGTCAGATTTTGTCCCCCTCAGAAACGGGTTTTTTTATACTTTCCGCGCACAGACTGCCTAACATCACCCTGTTGACCCTGATAGCCACACTGTAGCTGCAAGGGGAGTCGCCGACCTATATCCTTAATAATGAGGACACACAACCCGTAATACGCGCGATCGGAGTATCACACACAGCTTGCAAGTATGAGTTTCGACAAAATATTCGATCTCACAGCTGCTATGGCTGCTGGAGTGTATTTTAATTTTATAATATAGTTCCTCCAGTCAGTATGTGCGTGCGTGTTCTCCCGTGAGTGAGTGCTTTCTCCAGTATCTAGTATTTTTTCTCCTCCAGCATTTCCTCCATCATCGTGAAGCTTTTTTTTCGTGTTCTATCATACAAACAGTATTTTCCCTCCGCATTATTATACTTTCTCCAACATGTTTCCACATACATGCTCCAGTATTTTCTCCAGTATTTTGTTCTCCAGTATCTCTCATGATTTGTTTGTGGTTGTACGTTATACGTGCTGCTGCTGTGGTGATTGGTTGAAAGGGACGGGTTGTGGGCGCCGGGTCCTGGAGGTTGGGAATTTGCAGGGAATTTGAACTTTACCCTGGCGCCGGTAACTATAACATATTGCTTTCCATTTACCCAAGCACTGCAACAAGTTTCCCACTCTATTTTCAAGTATATAGTTTGTCCCAATATATTACCAGGTACTCGAGACAAAAACCCTGTAGTCTAATAACCCGAAATAGGAGCTTCATATTTCCAAGTGAAAATGGCGCGAAAAAATCGAAATTGGTGACCCCAAAAGAACGTAAACCACGTACTTGTACCTGGTACACACTAGGTACATAGACTATATACGCACCCGATATTTTAATTCCCGAACCACCAGGTCAGGCAGGATGCCGGCCGACCCAGGGTGCCCGGGGGGTATACGTATACTGCTGCTGCAGTATAATATAAAAATTAAATTCACTCCAGCTGTGAGATCGAATATTTTGTCGAAACTCATCTTTGCAAGCTGTGTGTGATACTCCGATCGCGCGTATTACGGGTTGTGTGTCCTCATTAAGGATATACTTCGGCGACTCCCCTTGCAACTACAGTGTAGCTATCAGGGTCATCAGGGTGATGTTAGGCAGCCTGTGCGCGGAAACTGTAAAACCCGTTTCTGAGGGGGACAAATCTGACAGCTGTGGAAGGGAATGCATCAGTTTATAAAGTGAATTCTGTAAGTCGAATAACCGGTGAGGGGAGGGCGGAGTTTTTAAGGACGTGGCGGCCTGATTTTGATCAAAAGGGGGGCGGGAGGGGGGAAGGGGGGGGAGGGGACGGGTGGGGCAGGTCAATTTGTGCGTGGAAACTATAAATATTTCTTGTGGGGGAGGGGGAGGAATGTGGCGGGGGGGCCGGGGGCGGGGGGGGAGGGCGGTAGGTCGCATTGATGTAGGGGTTGGCTATACGCGTGGTGCTAGGTCTAGGCGATGGTGCGGGTGGTGGGTGGAAGGAGGGGGCGTTGGGGACGGGGGTGGGTGGGAATTTCAGCAGCGGCATGGACGGCTCTAAAACGATAACGAGGCGATATCCAGGGCGTGGAAGTGTTTATTACTCTGGCGGATTTCGATAGTAGGTGGGGCGTTTACGCAAAAGAGGAAGCGAGGGAACAAAAAAAAAAAAAATTATAAAAAATGAAAATACACTCCAGCTGCTGTGAGATCGAAGATTTCGTCGAAACTCATCTTTGCGAGCTGTGTGTGATACTCCGATCGCGCGTATTACGAGTGGTGTGTCCTCATTAAGGATATAGGTCGGCGACTCCCCTTACAACTACAGTGTAGCTATCAGGGTCAACAGGGTGATTTTAGTCAGTCTGTGCGCGGAAACTATAAAACCCGTTTCTGAGGGGGACAAAATCTGACAGCTGTGGAGGGAAATATATCCTTTTATCAAGTGAATCCTGTAAGTCGAATAACCGGTGAGGGGGGGGGCGGAGTTTTTAAGGACGTGGGGGCCTGGTTTTCATCAGAAGCGAGCGGGGTTGGAGGGGGGGAGGGGGGAGGGGGAAGGGGGGGGGGCGGACGGGCGGGCAATTTGTGCATGTAAGCTATAAATCCTTTCAAGGGGATAAATCTGACGGTTTTGGAAAAAAGAAAAAAAATCACCAGTTTATCATGAGGGGGGGGTTGGGGCGGGGGTGGGGCGTGTGGGGCAGCTCAATATGTGCGTGGAAACTATACATTATTTTGAGGGGATAAATGTGACGGTTTTGGAAATAATGCATCAGTTTATCATTCATATCCTGGGGTAAGTCGTATAATCAGTGAGTAGAGAGAGGGTGGAGTGTTGGAGGGGGTGGGGTTGGGATGGGTTGGGGGGGGGGGGGGAAGGTGGGGGGGGGGGGGGGGGGGGGGGGGGGGGGGCGAGGGGGGGGGGGGGGGAGGGGGAAGGAAGGGTTTTAGGTGAGGGGTTTGTTATACGTGTGGTGCTAGGTCTAGGCGATGGTGCGGGTGATGGGGAAGAAGGGGGCGTTCGGGGTGGGGGGGGGGGGAAGCAGCGGCATGGATGGCTCTCGAAAGATAATAAGGTGATATCCTGTGCGTGAAGTGTTTATTAATCTGGCGGATTTCGATATTAGGTGGGGCGTTTGAGCAAGGAAGAACGAAAGGGGGGGGGGGGGGGGGGGGGGGGATTTTTTACAAGGTTTAGGTCACAAATAATATTCAAATACACTTCGGCTGTAAGATCACAGATATGTAGGGGCTTGTTATACGCGTGGTGCTAGGTCTAGGCGATCGTGCAGGTAGTTGGAAAAGAGGGGGCGTTGGAGGTTTTTTTTTTTTTGGGGGGGGTGAGGGGAAAAGAATTGAAAACTACGTCATGGATGGTCAGAAAGATAATGACGTTATATCAACTGCGTATAGGTGTTTATTACTCTGGCCGATTTCGATTGTGAGTGGGGCGTTAGGACAAACTAGGCGGAAGGGGGGGGGATCGGGGGACGGGGGGGGAGGGGGGGGGGGAAGGGTTGGGGTTTTTTATGAACAAGAGGGGTCAGGGGAGGGGGATGGGAGGGGGGGGGGGGCGGGGGGGGGGACATTTCAATATGTGCGCGGAAACAGCAGTGTTATAGTAGGTCGTACGAGTATCATACAGCTAGCAAGAACAGTTGAGTAAATACAGCAGTACGCACGAGACAGCAAAGCATACTTGTATAGAGTCTAATATACGTATTTATAGCAATCGTTGTGATGTGTTGGTGCGCGTGGAACTGACTAACTGTGTGTGCAAACGGTTATCATGTATATACTATAGACTATACGCATTCAAAGGACAGTACCTCTACGAGGTATCTGTCAAAGCGAGCGGGCGGTGTATAACGCAGCTTGCAAAGGTGAGTATATGATATCGACCGTGCTAAGTGTTATCGAACTCACAGCTGACGTAAATATGGACTATATATTTAGAACAATTTATACCAGGTAGAATGGATACATCCCACATACTATTAGACTAATACCTCTCTGTGGAAGAGTAATGAGAACGTCTACGAGATAAGAGAGTTCATAGACTAAAATATAACTAGCAACTATTGATAACTGCTGCACCTGCTACACACCCAACTGGGGGGCGGGGGGGCGGAGGGAGGGGGGGGGGGGGGTACTCAGTTTTTGCATGTGGCCGTAGTCGTATGACCATAGACCCTCGCATCCCTGCTATGCCGGAACAGAGCGCGTCGGGTTTTCACCAACCAGGCAGACACTGCTTGCACCAAAAGCGCTAAGCGCCGTGAGATGTTCGGCGAGTCGCATGAATGAAGGGTGAACTGCATCCTTCCAAGAACCGCTCGTAAGGCGAACGTCGGCACCTTGTTGTTGTGCCTATTTTCTTGCTTATCATGGATAACAGCGTCAATGGGTTGTTTTGTTTTCTGGTGTAGCCACACTCCAGAGACAGCAATGTAATGGGTATTACCATGTAAGTGCCTCGTGGGTGCCTTACCATAGTATTAAGATATTGTAGCAGCTGTCGCTAAAACGAGCGACAGCTGATAGATGTAACTGTCGTCAGACGTGTGCGTCCACGGGCCATAGTGTCTGCTGTCGCCCTTCTGGCGTTGGCGCACGGACCGAGTTTAGGTCAATCGCCCCCAACGGACGTATCTCCATGATGACTTACTCTCACCACGAGACAGCAGTAGATACACTCAGCGGACACACCCCTAGCGGGCACACACTCTCTATGCCCGCTCTCCGCTGGCCACTATTGTCGCCCGCTGCGCCCGTTGTTTGTGTGCTGCCCGCTGTGTGAGCGCTGTGTGCCGGCTGTGTGAGCGGTGTGTGCTGCTGTTTTTGCCCGTGTGGTCTGCTGTGTGTGTCGATCGAAGACACGAACGCGCAAACTATTGGCCACTACGCCAGTTGTCTGTGTGCTGCCCCCTGTGTGAGCGCTGTCGCCCGCTGCGCCCGTTGCCTGTGTGCTGCCCGCTGTGTGAGCGCTGTGTGCCGGCTGTGTGAGCGGTGTGTGCTGATGTTTTTTGCCCGTGTGGTCTGCTGTGTGTGAGTTTTGTTGCTCCGTGGTGGTCTGCCTCCACCTGCAGTCTAAAATCAAATGATCCCACACTAAAATCAAGTTCAGTCGAAGACACGCACGCAAACTATTTTTTCTTCATGGGAGCCTATATTGCGAGGCCCAGGTGTAGATTAGAAACTCGCTTCGCTCGAATTATATTTGCCCTCCGACAAAATATAGCGCATAGATTCCGCTCCGATGCAAATCGAAAATCCTTCAATAAAGCATTACTATCTATGAAGTCGAACAATCACTCCATAAAGCAGTGGTATCTTCTGCCAACCATCTCTTCGGTCAATCATTTCCCCATTTCCTTTCCCCACATCTTCTCCTTCTATCTACTGCTTCCGTTCCCTACATGTGTTTCCGCTATTAGTCTACCTTAATCCTCATCAATATCACCACACCAGGCCAGTGACCGTAGTCCTCCCGCTTCTTCCTCCGCCCCCGCGGCGGCCTGGCGGTCCCTCAGAGCTAGTCTATATCGATGAAATTTGCGCGAAATCGCGACCTGAGTGGTCACAGAGATGATTTGGAATAGGCGCTCCTTGAACACGCCATTCTGTGCTAGGGACGATGCGTCCGTCCCTCCAACGATGCTTGCCGCCACCTGATCGATCAGGTCGCTGCCTTCTTTACCGAAGCGCCCAAAGCTTTCCACCGCGAGGGTGGCGAGTTTGTAGCTGCGCTCGTCGAAGGACACCTGTCCCGGGCGAGCGTAGTGGTTGCGCTTGCTCGCCTCGGAAGTGAAAGCAGCTGATCCGTTTCGATCCGCGCTTCCTACTGATGTGGACCCCCGCTTGTGGGTCCACATACGTGATATTGAGGAGTATCGATTTGTTGCGATACTCTGGTGCCGTAGCATCTCCTAGTCCACCTGCCTCAATTACAATGTCCATTGGCAAATCTCTGTTTGCATGAAACGGGGCTCCGCTTTCCACTTGGTGGCGGATGGACATGCTATTAAGGGTGCGGGAGAACGCGTGCGCAAGTGGTTGGTGCTGGTTCACCTGCGCGCCCGGTCGGTGACACAATCGTGCATGCCGCGTATTAACCTCCGCTTCACCGCAGCATGAGCACCTCGCCGCCAGGAATTCCTCTATTATTCCCAAAAATGTTTTCCCCGCAGTCACGAACTCTGATGCAGGGATGGTTCTAGCTGAGTCTGCAGGCCTCGCCCTTAGGAATGCGGTAGCCCCTGATCCCGATTGACTCCGTTGCCGGGCCTTCGCCAAGCCTCGCGTCTACTTCTCGCCTGGAGAGTCGCCTGTGTGTTCTTGGATCTCGTCTCGGGGATCTGGTCTAGCGAAGCGGCGTACGTCTCACGACGAACTCGGTTTACCAGTTTACCCAGTCTCTGCTGTGCTTTGCTGGAGCTGACAGTTTCGGCATCGTGTGCGGGCAACACGTCTGCAACTGATTGCGCTGAGGCACCTTGCTGTCGTGCTCAAAGACTCTGTCTCGCCAGCTTTCCGGCACGATGCTCGCCATGGACTCCCTCGAAACCCCATGCACATCGCGCAGGTCCCTGACGTTGTGCCAGATGCGCCGTACGAGGTTAGAATCGAGCAGCTCCCTCCGGACTTTGTCCCTTATAGCTCCGGGCAGATCAGCAAGCACCTCCGGCACTATCGCCACCAAGCTCCCAACGGATGCTGACACCCTCCGGGCTTCAGCCGACCACAGCCCAAACCCTCCGACCCCCGTGGACATGCTCGCCTGCGCCTGTTGATAGGGTTGCAGGGTCAGCATTTTCGTTGGGCACCCGTCCGCGAAAAACGGCGGTTCATCTTCTGCCCCCGGGAGATCGAGCAAATTTCTCCAGCATCCACAAGACGTTGCCATCTGTCGTTTGGCATGCAGTCAACGATAGTTCTGGTTCCATCACGCGTTCCAGGTAGGAGGTCCGTTGCACCATCGAGTCGGTGACAATCAGGTTGGCTGGTTGCTTGTCCGGCATGCGCGACAGCATTCGTGCGAGTTGGTCCGCTTCCCCGTTTCGGACTATCTGCAGCGCGCTCACCCTCGTGTACTCATCTGTGTCGACGGGCACCCCCACCACCTTAACCCCACCACGTTCGGCGATGCTGGCGCCAATGCCTTCAAGAAGGGCAATTTGTTCCGGCGTAGGTACGTGCCCCTTCGGGGGCAAGGCAACCGTTTTGCTCGGGTTGATCGCGATGCCGATGTTAGACAGCTCACGCTGGAGGAAGAGTACAACTTCCACAGTATCGGGTGTGATTTCCATCATTCCCATAGTAATACCATCCAGGTAAGCGATTGCCTCGACACCTCTTGGCTCGAAGTCCGCCCGTGTCCGCTTCAGCACCGGCAGGAGCGGCATGAAGAACAACGCCGGGCCCACGGCATCCCCTTGTTGTACCCCACTGGAGCAGACGATCTTCCGCCTTTCTCCCGATTTCATCTGAAAGAACACGGACGCAGACATCTCGCCTAAACATTTTGCCACGAACGGTGTAAGCGCCTGCACGCAAGTAGCTGCCTCTGCAAGCATAGCAATCCGCGTCACTGTGTTGAATGCGTCGGAGCAGTCGGTGAGGATCAGCCAGTTTTTTGCCTCGTGGTGTACCCGTGCGAGTAGGGCTACCTGTTCCACCCCCCCTCGTACACCGACTCCAAACTGTCTCGCTTCGTGGTTGGCCTCCTCCAGCCGTGGTTGCTACTGCCGCATGGCCCCGGCCGCAATAAGGCGCCTCCACGTCATCCCCACACACACGGTGCGGCATTTTTCACCCAAGGCAGTGAGGCTGGATTGCAAGAAGAGCTGCCATAATCCAGGCGGGAAGGCGTTTGGGACATCGATATTTTTCTCCCGAAGGCTTCAATGCCAACTCCGAATGTTTCGCGCCCGAAACCAGTCCTGATTATCGACTGCAAGTGCGAAAAGTGCAGGCCGTCGTTCCCCGCGCCTGATAAGGCGTTGCGATAATCGATGACCTCGAAGGGCACCTGTGAGTCAAAGTCTTCCTCTGGGCGCCAGTTGGGACCACCACCTTCCTCCGGATCGGAGAAAATTGCTGCCACCGCTGCCGCTGCAGCTTCGGTGACGCAGGACTGATCGTCCTCCGGGAACTTTGCTATTAAGCGCTCCCACGTTTCTTCGTTCCCCGGCGCGCGTGGTTCAGCAAGGAGACTGCGTGCTGCCACAGCCATCCCCCCTCGATGGCGGTATGCTGATGATGCCCTCTTAAACATATCAGCGTCCGTCTCTTCACGGGTTTGGCCATTTTTTCTCCACGATGGTCGACGGGTATACTCCATTAACCACGGGAGAAAAAGACGAGGCCACAGCATTCGGCAGACGCAGACCTCTCGCGCCGCTTCATCCGGCCATCCTGCGAGTGCAGTAGAGCCGGAAGGATGTACCACAGCTTGATCGACCTCAACAGTGATTGCGACGTATCTGATTGTGCGGATTGGCGATGCTGTTTGTTCCCAAGGCGTAATTGAGGAGGCTAAGCACATGGGTGATGAGCTTGGCGTGGGCAGTAGCCAGCCTCGGCTGTACTTTGAAAACAGTGACGAAGCCTTGTTGGAGGTCCTCAAGGGGGACAGCATCGAGCGGCCCTGCAATCCCCAATGTGTTTTGGTCCCAGGGATAGCGGAGGCCATCCCGGCACCCTTCCCCGCCATTGTCAGATCTCCCCTCGAGTCGCGCTGCCGTAACGCGTAGTCTAGGATCGGCCTGCACGGCCGCTTCTAACGCTTCCCGTCTTCCTTGGCGGGCCGTGCATTCCCCTGCTCTGCAGAGAATCGGCGCCTGCAAACCGCCTCGTCTGATCGCATTCACCTCGCACCGCGCATACATTGCATGTTGACGTCCACAGGGCAACCCCACCACTCCGTATCCCCGAGAAATCGTTGCTCTACAGTCCCCGTAGGTCGTACCGCTCTGGTCATCTGCAAGGAAGGCGCGAATTTGCACTACGTCCCCTGGTGCTGGCCCTCCTCCGTCTCCGCCCCCGCCTTCTCTCTCTCCACCGCTTACCCTTCCTTCGGCAGGGACCGGGAAAGCCTCACCGTTTCCACGTCAAAAGAGTCGCCCCCGGCTCGTGGCGGCTCCTCTCCCAGTTTTCATCGCTCGTGATCCCCTTCCAGATCCGCGCGATCGACCTCGTCTGCCTCTTGTGCTTCCCCCGCCCTCTACTGCACCAGTTGTTGCTGGGGAGACGCTGGGCTGTGTTAAGGACGGGGGCGGGTGTCCCGACGCAGTCACCTCCCTGTTTCCGACAGTCCGGGAGTTTTCCGTGGCTACAGAGACAGTACCTCCTGGCTCCGTCTGCTCCCTTACCCCCGGGTCGCCTTCTGACGCTAGAGCTGCACCTTCCGGTGGTGTGCTGCTAAAGGGTCGCTCTCCCGCGCCGGGCCCGTTCCTTCTGCCACGACCCTCGCCGCCGCTGAGGTGGCGCTGGGTTGACTCAGGTGGAGTGGCAAGGGTCCTGCCACAGTGACATCCCCGTGTCCGACCATGAGGATGTTCTCTACGGCTTCGTAAGCAGCGCCTCCTGGCTCCACCTGCCGTCCTACCCTCGACTCACCTTTAGACGACGGGGCTGCTCCTTTCGCTAGCGCAACTCCCTCTGCTAACGGGTCACCTTCCGGCGCCGGGCCTGTTTCTTCCGGTGTTATTCCCACCGCCGTCGGGGAGGGAGGCAGCTCGTTCACTGTCTCAAACACGTTTTGGGACCCGAGGGTCCACGCTGCCGTCGGGAAAAGAGGAAGCGCTTCCCCTCGTCCAGCGAATTTCGGCCCCCGAGGGTCCACCTCGTTAGGCGATCCTCCCACGTGGAGTCGAGGCCCGTCAGGAACTCTTGGACATGAGGTAGGATGTAGACCCTTCAATTCGGAAGACAGAGGATAGCATCCTGCGCGAAAATCTCATGGTAGTGACCAACAGCAGCTCGCCATTCCCTCGGCCGGGAGAAGTCGACGAAGGCGCCTTGGGGCAGGCCAAGAGCATCGGCGAACAGGAAGCACAACAGGAACGAGAAGGTTGGGCTTCTCCCATGGGTCCTCACCATCTCCTCAAAAGTATCGTGGGAACCAGTCGTGACGTAACTAGGTAGATCTGACCGGGGGGCGTCCTCCTCCAATATCTTCCCCCGTCGGCTGCTCCCCAGCCGGGGTGGTGCTCGGGCCTGAGGCTTCCCCAAAACGTGCCAGAGCCCCTGAGGGGTTGTGTGGCGTCGACCTTACTCGTGCGCTGAACTAGCGCTCGGGTATGGCCGGGCCGGCGGTGGCAGCCAGCGACAAGGCAAAAAGGTTCCTCGCGGAATTTTTTAACGCAGCAGCCTTGCCTGCGGACGCAGTGTCGCATCACCACCGCGGAAAGCATGGGGCGCGTATCGAACAGAAAAGAGAGGATCGAACCTACGTGAGTAAGCACCAACGTCGGGAAGGAGATGGACGTGGCGTGTCGGGACTGCTGCCCCCTTCACGTTGGCACTTAGGCAAGAACCGGGCTGGGCGAAGGGAGACGGAGAGGGGGATATACTCTGTCTGGGAAAAACGGAGGGTGGAATGAAGGAAATCGGAGGCTCGGAAAAAGAGGAGGAGACGCAGGAGGATTCAAAGAGCTGCTTACAAAATTTGCACAGATGCAAGGGCTAGGTCGAGAGCAGGGGAACTCGTCGTGGGTACGTACAACGTTCGCACACTTGCTTTTAAGGGCACGAACGGCATAGGCCACGCCGAGGTGACACTGAAGACTTGCGAGGACGCAGGTTATGATGTCATAGGATTGCAGGAGGTGAGGCGCAATGGACAAAGTGCTTTTACGGCGGCGGGGTATGTTGTGTTTTGCTCAGGAGCAGACGGAGGAAAGTACGAAAAGACGGGGAACTACGGGGTAGGCTTAGCTGTTAGAGAGTCTATCGCGGCAGGGATGGATAAGGGCGACGTCGCGGTTAAGTGCATCAGTGCTAGATTGATGACGGTTCACATCCAACTCGAAGGGAAATCGAACTGCGTGTCTTTCATTGTAGGCTATGCTCCCACTCTCGACAAGAGCACCAGCGAAAAGGATTACTTTTGGAGTTCACTTGACGAGGTGGTCAAGGGGGTACCCAGTAGGGACCACCTCCTTGTCCTGATGGACGCAAATGCTCGCACAGGCTTGAGAGGGATCGCGTAGACCGACAGCAAGGTATTGGGTGCATACGGACGTGACGAGCTGAACGACAACGGAGAGCGACTATTGACACGCGCAACTGATAACAAACTCGCCCTCCTCAACACGTACTATGCTACACCTGCTTGTGGTATATCGTACACGTTTTAGAGCCCTAACCGAGGAAAAGACCAGTACAGGCTTGACTCCATCCTGACATGGCAAGTGGATAGACGATTGGTACGTAATGTCACTGTGCGGACCCCACCCAGGGTGAACACTGAGTCGGATCACAACCTCGTAATCGGAAATATTCGCCTTTTGGGTCGCATCGCACCAAATCGTCCAAAGAGAGTTATCAAAAACCGGCGAGCTATTGGTCTACCAAGATTAATGGCGGACCCGCATCTCCGGATGAATTTCTAAAACGCGATAGCAGCCAAGCTTGCCTCTCCGACACCCGGTACTAATGCCGGAAGCGTTGATGGCATGGCCTCATTACTGACCAAGACGCTATTGTCAAATTCGGCCGACATAGCGCCCCCTATTCGGCGCATACAAGTACCGCGGTGTGTGACCGAGGCGACGAAAGCCAAGTTGCACGCACGATAGCAAGATAGGGAAGACACGAGGAAACGGGTTCGTTCTTCTCCAAACGACCGTGGTCTACGGTAAGCCTTGAAGGCGACCACCAAACAGCTAAAACGTACGCGGGCGGAAGCTGTTTAGAGGTTCTTCGAAGATTACGTTAGCCAACTCGAAGGGCGAATCTGAGAAGGTGACCAATTTGGCTTCTACAAGCACCTCAAAGGGATGGATGTGGAAAGGAAGAGGACGTTTAACTCGCAGTACATCAAAGACGAGGAAAGTCGATTGCTGCGGGATAATGCCCTCATCCGCGAGCGGTGGGTGAGGTTGTTTCACAAACTGCTTAACACCAAGCCGCCGACCCTTGATCCGAGCATTGTGGACGAGCTCAAGCGGTGGCCCCCGTGCAGACCACTGGACGATGTCCCGTCTAGGTATGAAGTAGAGAAGGCGATCCGTGCGTTGGCGAACCGAAAGGCGGTAGGGTCCAGTGGTCTCCCGGCCGAGCTCTTGAAGGTTTTGGCCGACGAAGGAGAAAACACCCTCGGAAAGTTCCACGATATCATCGTCGCTGTGTGGAGGGGAGGTGGCGTACCGCAAAAATGGACAGATGCAACGATTGAGGTGCTTCACAAGGAGAAAGATCGGACTGAGTGTGGCAAATATCGTGGCATCTCCCTCGTGGCTCACGCCAGCAAAGTGCTCCTCAAAGTCATCGCGGGTCGCCTGAGTGACTATTGCGAACGCGAGAACATTCTGCCGGAAGAACAGTGTGGATTCAGACCCCAACGCTCGACGGTGGACATGATGTTTGTAGTACGACGACTGCAGGAACTGGCGCGGAAGAAGGACACCCCCTTGTACTTGTGCTTTATCGACCTTACCAAAGCATACGATTCCGTCGACCGAACCCTTCTCTGGAATGTTCTTGCTCGTTTTGGCGTGCCACCGATAATGCTCGCCATCATCCGCCAATTCCACGACGGCATGCAAGCATGCGTGCGGCTGGATGATGGAGAGTGCTCGGATAAGTTCAACGTGGGGCAAGGTCTCAGGCAAGGATGCATGCTTGTGCCACTGCTGTTCAACATGTTTTTCACGGCGGTACTGCGTGTGGCCGAGAAACGCTTCCTCGCTGATGCAGCCATCACGGACAACATGGTGCAGCTCCCACGAAAGGAGGAAGGCGAGAATAAGGGCACTTCACGCACAGGCAAAGTCGACGAGCGGAGGGGGAAGGGGGGGGATGAGGTGAGAGATTGTGGGGGATGCTGTACGCGGACGATGCGGGCATCGTATCGCGATCATCAGAAGGGCTGGAGAGGATGATGACAGTGATCGTGACTGCGTGCTCGTCGTTCGGACTTACGGTATCCGAGGCAAAAACGGAGATAGTGTGCCTGGAAACCAAAGGCGGGGGGAAGGTGTCCTTCACAATCAATGCAGCCGGCCAGGTATACAAACAAACAATCGAGTTTGTGTACTTGGGCGGGGCTATTGCCGCAGACAGAGACCTTAGGATTTAAATAACGCGGCGTCTTCAGAGGGCCTGGGCGTGCTTCCAGCAGTGCAAGATGGAAATCTATGATCGCCCGGGTGTTCGCTTACGGTTGAAGGTGCGGTTGCTGAAAGCTGAGGTGCTCGAGACACTTCTGTACGGTTGCATGACGTGGAGCCCGAAGAAGCCTGACTATGACAGGCTACGACAGGTTCACCACTCCATGATCCTCCGATGCCTTGGATGGCGGAAACGGAAGCGCGACGACCACACCCTATCGTACGCTGGCGCGCTTGCCAAGACAGCTTCCGAGAGCATAGAGGCGATAGTGCGCAAACGGAGGATATTGTTTGCGGGATTCGTAGCACGTACGGGGGAGGAGCGTCTTCCACAGAGAGTGATGTTTGGGGAGCTTGTTGGGGGTAAGGGCTACTCAGGGGGGCAAGAGAAAGACTGGATGGCTCATCTGAAGGAGGACATGTCGTTCTTCGGAATGAAATTCGAAGGGTGGCGAAAGGCTGCTCAGAAGGCCGGTAGATGGTTTCGACGAGTAGAGGAGGGAGTCGAGTTGTTCATGCGGAATTAGCATGAAACGGAGAGACTCAAAGCTGCAGAGCGACGCGCAAAGGCTGCGGCAGCGCCATCCGCCGTCGGCATATATAAGCGGCCGGGGGAAGGGGGAAGGGGGAGGGGGGGAGGGGGGAGGGGGGAGGGGGAAGGGGAGAAGGGGGGGGGGGGGGGAGGGGGGACGTCATGCCCAAGAGACTGAAGTCTGGGTTTGACCATCATCCTCTTGAAAGTTGTGGCCCTTCCAATGGCCGTCACAAGATAGCGTAAGACTGCCCTAACTTCTTCGCCATGTTGCGTTCTCTCCCCGGTGCCATTTGATGATGCACTTGATACCCTCTATGAACCCAATGCCGTCGTTATTCAGTTCCTAGGGTCTGCTAGTATGACATTTTTTTTCTATTTTCCTTTCCTTGCTTCCTCTTCTTGTCTTGCCTTTTCTTGCTTTTCTTGTCTTTTTTTTCTTTTCTTTCCTTTTTCGTTTTTTTTTTTGCTTTCTTCTCTTTTGTTACCTTTCCTTTCTCTTCTTATTTGTTCTTTGTTTCTTTTTTCCAATAGACTTGCGTCTGTCGTGCATATGCGTAGTGATAGATACTACGTGTAATGTATACGTGGTAGTCTTTCTTGGGTGGCAAGCGGTATAGTCGGTTTTTCCAGGCACGAGTAATGAGACGTATGCACCGGTATGGACCTGGCACACCGTAGACTGACTCCCGATTTCACTTTTATATGTTTCTGGTGGAGGCATGCATTGCGTCAGCTGTGATATATGCGTGTACCACCTTGGGTTGTTTGTGTTTTTCCCTAGGGCATTCCTCAGCTCCAGAGTGACTGGAGCCTGTCCTGTGACCACGGACTTGATTATGCGAGTTAATGTGAGAACAACAACAACAGCAACAACAACAGTGCGGCGAACTGCTGGGCTCCCGTTACTGCGGACAACCTTACCCCCGGGCGTGGCCTTGGGAGGTCCTCAGCCAGCTCAGCTGGATGAAGAGGCCGATTTCTTGCCGGCCATTCCGAGCGACAAGCGACGCATGGCTGTGGGTCTGCATGCCCACTCGCGAGACGTTCCGTACGGTCTTGCATGCAGCGGGCATGCTTGCTTTCCGTGGGGACACGGAATGTGTGCCCACAAACAGTCTACCGCCGAATCCCAAATAGACTCCTCTAGTGCCTGCCCGCAGTAGGCGCAGGGAGATGCACCCCTGTTCCCCGCCGTATGACGCCTCTCTGCTGCACTCCTAACAACGCCTCTCCGGTGTCGTTGCCATCGCTGTTGAGAAGGAAGGGAGCGCACCACTCGCTTCCAACGCGCTCTGGATCCCTAGGGTCCCCCTCGTTAGTCGCTCTTCAAATTCGGCGTCGAGGCCTACCAGATACTCTTGGACGCGAGGTCCGATGTAGAGTATTTGATTTGGATTTCGGAGTAAGATATCCTGCGGTTGGATGTCATACGCAGCGAACAGCACACGGTAGCGGCCAGCCGCCGTTTTCCATTGCCTCGGTCGGGGAAAATCGAGGTATGCTCCTTGAGGCAGGTCCATCGCGTCCCAGAACAGGGAGCATAGCAAGAACGAGGAGGTTGGACTCCTTCCATGTGCACGTAACATGAGCTCAAACGTACCGTAAGTGCCAGTCGTCACGTAGCCGGCTAACTCCAATCCGGAAATGTGCCGCCCAACGCGGGCGGCTAACTGCAGGGCAACCTTCACCACCCCCCACCTTCCCTCATGCACATTCATGGATATCTCTCTAGCCAGCTCCGCCGCGTGGGGAGGTCGGCTTCCTCCCGGCCACGCCGAGCGACACGCAACGCAGGGCCTAGGATCTGCAAGCCCTTTCGCGAGGAGTTTCGCGCTGTCCAGCATGCAACGGGTGTGCACAGCTCCATGGGCGCACGGAACGGGTACTCGAGCGTCGTCTTCCTCCGACTCCCCACCAGCGTTGTCGAGAGGCCAACCGCAAAACGTGCACCAAAGTTCCTCCAACTCCTCCAATCCCCCTTCAAAGTATTGTTCACCTTCATCTTGACTCGCGGCCTCCTCTACACCCGAGGTCAGTGATCACCACAGTGTCTCAAACTGTCGTTGTTTGTGAGCGTCCTCCGGGATAGTGCGGTCGTATCTCATATGGATCCTGGGCACTATTGCCGTGAGTCGGAACGTTATCTGGCGCGGCACTCCCGTCGCGCCTCGTATAGCTACCCCAAATCGGTCGTCTCCCCTGTCGTATGTCCCTGTTGTACTTCCTATGCCTCAGGACAGCAGCGCCTCGCCAGGGCGGCCCGTCAAGGTCATTAACGAGGTGATCAAGAACTTGAACCAGGTGGCCGCATACCTCGACGATGTCATCGTGTTCGATTCCGACCCGGTAGCGCATGTTCGAACGATTCGCTCTCTCTTCGAGCACCTTCGAAAGCATAATCTCAAGCTTTCCCCCTCGAAAGCGCGATTGGATGCCACCCATGCGAACTTTCTGTGCCACGCCATTTCCCCAGCAGGCCTGCGCCCAAACGCAGAAAACGTGTCGGCATCGACCAATATGCCGATGCCCACAGACGTTAAGCAGGTGCGCGCATTCATGGGTGGTGTCAACTATTACCGCATTTTTTTGCCTGACTCATCGAAGAGGCTTCGTCCGATTAATGTGCTCCTCCGGAAGGGGGTTAAGTTTTCATTCACGCCTGCTATGGGAAATTTGATGCGAGAAATCTTGGCGGAGCTCACGATCCCGCCGGCCCTCGTTTTCCCCGATTGGAACGCCGTCGCCGACGGCTCACGCCCGCTTCATGTGTATTGCGATGGCTGCATCGAAGGGTTCGGCGCCGCTCTCGAACAGAATCAGACGAACGGCTCCATACAACCCATCGCGTACATCAGCCGAGCTACGCTCGACTCGGAAAGGCATCGGACCCCTCTTGATTTTGGAGGCTGGCATCATCGTCTGGGATGTCAAACGCCTCCGCGGATACCTTTGGGGTACCAAGTTCCGTATAGTCTCTGACCGCAAGGCAGTGGAAATCATAGGCAAAGTGGGGGACCACAACGCCCGAGTCCAGAGATGGCTCGAGTTCCTCACCGCGCTCGACTACACACTCGAGTACCGCAAGGAAGCCCGAACGGCAACGCCAACTTCCTGTCTCGCTTGCCGGAGCCCGCCACGGAGCATAACCGCAAAGGTTCGACGAGTCTCACCCCTATTGAGGATGGTGGCATATACCTCATAAGGGCTTGCGGGCTGCACACTCCTTCCTCTCCATTCTGGGTGTCGGCGTGGGTGGGCTAATACCCCGTACCAAAAGTAATGCCTTGCGTGGGTTCCCTTTCACCTCTGCCCACTTTTGCTATTTTCGCGCATACGGGCCACGTATGAGGCTTGACGACCTTCCTACTTCTTCCAGGAGATTCGTCGCACGTGTTTCTGCACCGTTCGCCTCCGTCAATAGCTCTCCCGGCCGCGGGTGGGCCTCGCGTACAACCGACAACGATGTCGCTTCAGTCTTTGCTGTACCCACCGCGGTCAGGGAGGGCTCCGCAAAAGCCTCGGCTACCACGACGTCATTTGTCCAACCGACTCCTCCCCGGAGCTCGGTACAAGACTAACTCGATCGAGCCCGCGGGCCCGAACTCGTCCATTTCTACCTCGCCAGCCTCTCCGACGCCCCAGACGATGACGCATTCTTCAGACCGCATCTCCACTCGGATGCGCCGGCGTTCAGCAACAGCAGTTGGTAAGGCACCCCCTGCTGTCGACTACGGCTTGGGGCCCGGCGGGGGCCCTCGGCCATCTTCCATACGAGTTACAACCCCGCCGCGAGTCCCATGGCCGCGACCGGCTCCGCCCGCCACCACGACCCCTGCTCTTGCCGACTCGCCGGTCCGCACGATGCCACTTCCGTCCGACCGCGACCACACAGAGCCTATGGGAACTCCTCTCTAACGGCTCACGCCTTCTCCTGGTGAAACGCCGACTCACCTACAAGGTTGGATGCTCTCGGCGACGCTGCTGAATTGCGGTTCGCTGATTCCGTCGCGCGTTATTCGCATGCCGATCGGAAGCGAGAGCAGCACGCTGAGCCGACGTGCCACGCCGCGATGCGTTTCTCTATCGGCCGGCCGCCGGTCCTGCCGCCCGACTTTGGGCGTGCTACCCCTCGCACAAGCGTTCCTCCCTCTCAGACATCCAGGAGCTGACGGGTAAAGGTCGATTACATACAACCGAAGACGACATCGTCCTACTTGTCCATAACCCGATACCGCCGCCAATAAGGTCTGACCTACCCGTCTCTGTGGAGCGAGCTGATTGCTTGCTAAACGACGAGCCGATTCGCATCTGCGTCCCCCTGCTCATGCGCCCTTGGATCATGTAAGCTTGCCATTCGACGGTCTCTTGCCACCTTGGCACCACGCGCACGTTGCGCATGCTGGCGCGGTTTTATTGGTGGATTGGTATGAATGTGTGCACCCGGTCGTGGCTTCGCCACTGCTTAAAGTGCCAAGCGCGGACAGCTCCACGGCTGACTGTCCTATGTCCAATCATCTTAATTCCTCTACCGGAAGGTCCAGGTGTCGCCGTCAGTGTTGACTACTTCGGCCCGTTCCGATCACGCCACGAGGCAACGCCAAAATCTTGCTGTTCACCAATCGCTTCAGTCTTCGGGCCGACATGTTCTCGTCACTACCGCTGTGTTCGCCGCGGAGGGTACAACCAATATCCTTGTGAACCAATACATTCCCTTGTGGGGGTGCCCGCGCATCATACTCTCGGACAACGGCCTGCAGTTCTTCTCCAAGCTTTCCCAAGCTGTATATCAGCTGTTGGGCGTGCGCAAGCTTCCTACAAGCTCCTATCACCCAACTGTAACGAAGGTGTAGAACGAGTGAACCACACTACGCCCCAAATGCTGGCTATGGTCGTCAACGAGCGACAAGACGATTGGGACTTGCAGCTGCCTCACGTCGAATTCGCTTACAACAATTCCGTCCGCGCGGCGACGGGCCTGGTGCCGAACAAGGTCCACAAGAGCAGACTCCCACGTCTCCCCCTGACGGTTTTCGACCGCACCGGTGTCGTGGAGCACCAGAGTCTGGCCCGCGACCACCTCGTCTATTTCGACTTGGCCACTGACCGACAAAAGCGCGCGAACGACATTATTCGCGAACACCACGCCCTCGCCGTTTCTCGTGTTAACTGCAGAAACTCCGCCCTCACGGACGCGCTGCGTCCGGCACCTAACATCGCCGTGGATGGTTGGACATGGGTTTACAACTGTGCCTCCACCATCCGCAAGGGTGTGCAGGCGAACACGGACGCCAAGGTGCTCGAGGCCAAACTCGCGTTTAAACGGACGGGCCCTTACAACATCCTGGCTGTCGGGCCCTGCTCCGCCGCCGAGACCCCGGACGGCTTGCCACTAGGAAGCACTCCTCTGTTTCGACCTTCCTTCAGGCCTGCCCGGTTCGGACGCTCGTCGGCCTGTCTGTGGCGATTGAACGCTGCACGCCCTGCGCGAACCCCCACGACAGCGGGAACATGCCCAAATACCTACCGGCGGAGCTAACGCAGTATATGTGCTCAATAATGTCTTCAAGTCCTCTCCGTACCACGTCACTCAAGACGATGTTTCGACCCCCCTCCAACGGCTAGAAGTGGAGCAGATCACCGGCCGTCAGTCGGTCCGGGGGCGAGGTGGCGTCATCGCGGTGGTATAAAAGACGCATTGGGCGGGATTCTCTGAACCTTCCTCGGAGCGGGAAAGGGACCTCCACCTCTCCCGCCTCCACCTTTTGCGGTTATTGGGCCGGCATGCCGGACCAGCACCGCCAGAACAACCGTCTCTACCGTCGAATACAGATCGGGGCGGCACAGCGCGAGCTCTCCCGCAACGACGGGGAGCGTTCCCTAGCGCCGGGCTACGCTTGTGTTACCCGCTCCGATTGGCTCCGCCGCTACCACAACACGGTGCTTCCTAAGGGAGCCCACTTTTGGCACAAGGTAGACGATGGGTTATGGTGGCCTAGAAAAATTAGCGTGAGCACAACCGAGGTCAAGCTATGCATGGTCCGCTTTCTGGACGACCCGGGGCCGATTAAACTTCCTCTTCCCGCAGCGCGCTAAAACTTCTACGGGGCTCTTGGTGCCTGCAGGTTCATATCGCCAGCGCGTTTCCTCGGGGGATCTAACGCAACGTAGACGAATCTCGAGGCGCGACCGTGACCACTTGACTTTCAAGTCACCGCCGCTCCTCGACAGTTCTCCACGTTTTCTGGGTTATGGGGTTTAGGCTTTTAACCTTTGAGTTCGCGGTGTTTGGAGGGTTTTCATTTACTGGGTGTGGGGCGGTTCTCACCATCTTTTCTTAGTCTTGCCGTCGACGCCATTTGTTAAGGAATTTGTGGGGTATTAGTCAATTTGACCACTTGCAAAAGGTTAACCAAAAGCTTACCCATACTAAGCATTATAAAATACATACTACATACATACCATATTATTAAATTAACCAAAAAACGTGCCACGAACCCCTACCGTTACACGCGTAATCTGTACGTAGTGCGAGTATAACACGCACGACAACTCACCCCCCATGGGATGATTGTCAGCATGGGTTTCCTCAAAAACCAGCGGGGGGCACGCACCGCGAAAATGGCGGGTTTTGGGAAGATCATCTCGTCGAAATTTTTTTTCACATCTATATTATAAAAAAAATGAATAAACACCTCCAGCTGTGAGATCAAAGATTTCGTCGGAACTCATATTTGCAGGCCGTGCGTTATACCGTTATATACTCCGATCGCGCGTATTACGTGTGTCCATATTAAGGACATAGATCGGCGACTCGCCTTAGAACTACAGTGTAGTATTTGTACCGGGGTCAACACAGGGTGATGTTAATCAATCTGTGCGCGGTAAACACTGTGTCGTTTTACAATCGGTGGGCTATTGGCCGCGAGTATTTCCGTTTGGGCTTATAAATTCCGAATTCCTCCCTAAAAGTATTTTTTGCAAGTCATCACTCCAGATCGAAACACTCGCCACCCCTCCGCGATCGCGAGACAGCGCGCCGCGGGCGGGCACCGCACCACCAGCGTGGGCTGTGCCCACCCCACGCTGCTAGCGAAAAAGTGGGCTGAATCGGTGGCTGTCTGCCCAGTCACGAGGTTGTTAAAGACTCGAGACATTTTTCTTTTTTTTGCGAGCCGTGCAGACAGCAATAGCAGTGCTTTTGTCGTCGTGCCTCTGTTAATAAGTATAATATATGTGTGATGAATTCCGAATTCCTCCGCACAAACCGCTAGTTGCAGATTAATCACTCCAGACCGAAAAACGTGCCACCCCGGCGCGCGCGCTAGAGGGCGCGCAGCGAGCCAGCAACGCATCGCCAGCGTGGGCTGTGCCCCCCCCAAGCTGCAAGCGAAAAAATGGGCTGAATCGGCGGCTGTATGCCGGAATACGAGTGTGTTAAAGGACTCGAGACATTTACAGAGGTGTACAAACCAGTGTGTTTCTTGTGGGCCCTCCAATTATGTGGGATGAATCCCGAATTCCGCGGACCAACCGCTAGTTGCAGATTTATCACTCCAGATCGTAACACTTGCCACCCCCCCGCGATCGCGAGAGAGCGCGCCGCGGGCGGACACCCCACCACCAGCGTGGGCTGTGCCCACCCCACGCTGCTAGCGAAAAAATGTGCTGAATCGGTGGCCGCCTGCTCAGTAACGAGGCTGTTAAAGACTCGAGATCTTTTTGCGAGCCGTACAAACAGCAATAGTAGTGCTTTTGTTGCCGTGCCTTTATTAATAAGTATAATATATGTGTAATGAATTCCGAGTTCCTCCGCACAAACCGCTAGTTGCAGATTCATCACTCTAGATGGAAACACCACACACTCCCCCGCGGTCGCGAGAGAGCGCGCCGCGGGCGGGCTCCGCACCACCAGCGTGGGCTGTGCCCACCCCACGCTGCTAGCGAAAAAATGGGCTGAATCGGCGGCTGCCAGCCGGAATGCGAGTCTGTTAAAGAACTCGAGACCTTTTGCAGAGTCGTAAAAGCGAGTGCTTTGTTGTCGGGCCTCTAATAATATTGTGGGATGAATAATCGCCGTGAGAAAAGTTTGTCTCTGGCGGGACGGGAGTAAAAAGGGCGAGGTCGCCTCGAAGCGAACGCTACAATGAAATGCTCTGTAGGAGAAGAAAATTCTTGCTAAAAGTGACTTGGATAAAGGATGGACATGAGACAGAATCGATATTTAGCACTCTATACTGAAACCCCATACAAAAAAAAAACAGAAGAGGTGGGCCAGCCCTGAATAGCAGGACACGGACATAACTCCGCAGGGTGGGCTGATCTACCCTCAAGCACTCTACAGACGACATCTCTGCGTCTCTAGACGGCGGCCTGCGGATGGTCGACGGCTAGCGAGCTGACCGCTTATCTGGCCGTTTACCCCACAGCTCCGACCTACGATGCCGCAAACACCCAACTCTTGATTCCGTACTATATACAAGTAATTAACTCAGATTGAGTCAATCTGCTGCTGTAGAAAATGAGACCGTCCCGAAAGACTCTTGAATCACAGCGCGTAGCAGGTCGCAGGACTCCACGGACACGCCAGGCATAGAGTCCGCTCTCTGCTACAACCGAGCGCTCTCCCGGCCAGACTGTGAGATTTCGCATCGTCGGTTCGCGGGGTCGGCGCTACAAGCTGCGTCTTGCAGTCTTCCACTGCTGTACTCGTACAGTAGCCTGTAGCATGCAGCATGTTGTGTTTCGATCTGGAGTGACAAATCTGCAACTAGCGGTTTGCACGGAGGAATTCGGAATTCATCACACATATATATTATACTTATTAATGGAGGCACGACAAGAAAAGCACTACTATTGCTGTTTGTACGGCTCGCAAAAATGTCTCGAACCTTAACAGCAGCGTTACTGGGCAGGCAGCCACCGATTCAGCACATCTTTTCGCTAGCAGCGTGGGGTGGGCATAGCCCACGCTGGTGGTGCGGTGCCCGCCCGCGGCGCGCTCTCTCGCGATCGCGGGGGGGTGGCAAGGGTTTCGATCTCGAGTATATTTAAACAACAAACTGTTTGTCCGCGGAATTCGGGATCCATCCCACATAATTAGAGGGCCCACAAGAAAAACACTCGTTTTTACGACTCTGTTAATGTCTCGAGTTCTTTAACGCACTCGTATTCCGGCGTACAGTCGCCGATTCAGCCCATTCTTTCGCTAGCAGCGTGGGGTAGGCACAGCCCACGCTGGTGGTGCGGTGCCCGCCCACGGTGCGCTCTCTCGCGATCGCGGGGGGTGGCAAGTGTTTCTAACTCAAGTGGTATTTTATTACAAACGGTTTGTCCGCGTAATTCGGAATTTATACGGCATTTTCTTATTAATAGAAGCACAACAACAGCAGCACTGCTGTTTGTACGACCCGCAAAAATGTCTCGAGATTTTAACGGCCTCGTTAGTGGGCAGGCAGCCACCGATTCAGCCCATATTTTCGCTAGCAGCTTGGGGGGGCACAGCCCACGCTGGCGATGCGTTGCCGGCCCGCTGCGCACCCTCTAGCGCGCGCGAGGGGGTGGCAAGTGTTTCGATCTGGAGTGACAATTTGCAAAAAAAACTTTGAGGTAGGAATTCGGAATTTATAAGCCCAAATGGTTGAGGAAACAGTCGCGGCCAATAGCCCGTCGATTTGAAAATAACCTTGTTGCAAAAATGTATTATCCAAACTATTTTGACGGCACAAGTGATTTTTGCCGGCTGCCGGATAATAGGAATTGCCCGGACGATTGTTTCACAGGTCGAGATGAACGAGTGTCTTCTTGCTGACCCTATTTTTGGCTTGCTTGTTATGGTTGAAGAGCCTCGCTACGTTTGCTGGCATTGTTCCCGTTATTAGTTAGCCTCTCAAGGTGTCATATGTCGACTCTCTTTCCGGCTTCCGATAGTACCTTCCCTCTTTCTCTGTCGACGTTTCAGTTTCGTCCTTGTTTGCGTATTGCTTTGGCTAGATGACCTCACCACTTATTCCTTCCCGTTTTCCTGGTACTGTACACAGATAGCTTCTAAGGGTACTCCACTGTTGGCCCCCGGTTCAGCTTTCCGGCGCATCACACACGCCTCCAGTGCCACCATTTTGGTGTTGTCTGTGCCACTGTTTAGGTGTTGTCTTTTTCTGCGTTTTCACGATTTGTTTTGGTTGCCTCAGTTTCCTGTTCTACAGTTTGACCAAGGGCCTTATACTAGCCTCCTAGGCCCCACAGTACGGACGCTGTGCTTCCGTTACACCTCAGCGTACGGGTTCTATATAGTTTTGCCTTTCGATCAATGGTCCCACGTCAGCCTCCCAGGTCTAACCTTGCGGACCCTGACATTATTTTAGGCAGAGTTGTTTGTTTTCTCCCGTTCCAGGCTCTTTTTCTTCTGCCTTTCGACCAATGGCGCGACGCTTGCGTACTTCTTCGCGTTATGGTTGTTTTTCTATCACCGTCCAACCGATGGCCCCACGTCAGCTTTCATGCCGCGGACTCTGACGTTCTTTTAGGCAGTGTTTCTTGATTTCTCTCTTATCATCCGGCAAATGGACCGACCGCCCGCCCCTTCGGCACTACGCTTCAGGCCGTAAACTAGTCTGGCCTTCACAGCGTGACACGTGTTCCCTTCTTCTCATTTGACTTGGTTTCCGCGTCTATACCTTCCTCTTTGGCTCCCTTCGCATCCTTGCGCTCAGTGGCCGCGCCCTTCGTGTTTTCGTTGGCCGATCGCTACTCGTATACCGTAGGTACATACCCCTTTTCGAGCTCTTACGGTTGTGAGCTCCATCATAGGGTTGTATATCTTGCAATGAGGCATTTAAGCCCCATAATCACGAGGTGTGGGGGAATATGTAGCCTCTTTCTCGTTTGTTTCGAATAGCCGCATCTTCGATCCCCTTTCCAATTCTGGGTGTTTTGCTGACATCCTTCGATTGCCAGGTGATCTGCATCTACGACTATTCAGGGTGGCCTAATGTGATGGAGTGCCCTCCGTAGAATGATAGTTTATAGATTCGACGTGAGACCATGTCATGGTTGAGGTGGAACCACGTGACATTAGATGTGTCACTTTCACGTCAAGGCCGTTGTAGATGGGCTGTAATGTAGGTGACGATGATGGGACAAGCAGAACGCCCCACATCTCACTACCTGCTCTACCTGCTCTACCTGCTCTACCTGCTCTACCTGCTCTACCTGCTCTACCCTACCCTACTCTGTCTTGTCTTGTTTTGTCTGTCTTTTAGAGTTCAATGTAGAGGAAATAATGCATAAACTTTTATGTCTTTCCGGCGAGCCATGAGGAAAGACCGATAAAGACATTGGAATCAATGAGGAGCACGCTTCCCAACACCGACCAACCACGCACCCCCCACTCGGAGTGCCACTACACCTACTAAACTAATTTGCCCGAACCATTATTGGGTTTCGGGTCTGCCTGTTAATTATTGGACACTGGTACAACTTATATCTGCTTAGAGCCTAGATCCTGGACAATTGGTATAAGAAAAGGCAATTGCTCCTATCACAGATTCCCGAAGGTGCCTATTTATTGGAATTGCGCCGACAACTGATTATCCACAACAGTATACCATAGGTCTGTTAATCGGCATTATTAGCCAAAGAATTTACTGCATACAGTAATTCGGAAACTGTCCGTTAACTGGATGTGTCGAAACAATAGGGTTCGCCGGAATTCGGCTAGTTGTATTTTGGCGAGCAACAATTGATCGATCCAATAGACTCCAACACACAATTGTTTATATGTCTAATAGGATTGAAAAATTGGTAACAATACAAAGGCCATTGCAATATTCAACATGGTTTTCGCGCGCTTTGAAGAATCAACTTTGTCGAACAAATGGTTTCGGGTGGTGTCCAGTAGATGGAATTACCCGGGCAACACGTTGTTGATGTTGCCTGTTAACAGGAATTGTTTGGGCAGCACATGCCATTTATTTAATCAAGTAGGTGTGAGTTTCCTTTTCAATAGGTTCACTGTACGGTCTAATAATTGAACTTGTTCGAGACAAGAAAAAAAAATGTATGATCCCTGACAACGACGCCAAAAGTGGGGCGGTGCCCCAATTGGCAGGTTCTCGCTTGTGCGAAGAATGTGCCAAGGAGGACACACCGCACAAAAAAGCTACACGCTATGGGGGTCACTTTTGGGACCTTTTTTTTGCACTCTCGTACGAGTAATGGTTCGGGGTTATGTTGCGGTCTTGAATTTTCGTGGTGTGTTCATTTTGGATATTAATTCACAAATGGAAGAGTTAGTGACACTGCCCTGTCACTTTTGGGACCATTTTTTTGGTACGAGTCGTAGTGGTTCGTTGCGGTCTTAGACTTTCGTGGTGCGTTCATTCGGGATATGAATCCACAATGCCAATGGAAGGGTTAGTGACATCGCGCCAAGCAAAATCGTCGGAATAAGTATTTTAGTCAGTGAGGAATGGAGTCGCCGGTGCAAGAGGCTCCAATTCAACGGTGAAAACGGAGGTGCCCCCCCCTACCGCCGCCTTAGCCACCGAGGTGAGCCGGTGTCTCGGGCCTTCACGGAACGGAGTGAGGTGCCTGTGGTGACCTTGAACTTGTGTGTAATTAATGACGTGGTACAATCTACGGAAAGGGGACCTGGTATTCACATCTATCTGCTCTTCAACTAGAAGGACTTCGCGTATTTATATTGTTTGCGCCAAAAAAAAAAACCCAACTTTTTTCGCCCTTTTTCTTATTATCCCTCCATAACCGTTACTCAGATCAGGGGTCACAAGAAAAGCTCCTGTCTACCCTTCCCGTTACTCTACTACGTGCCGTCGTTTTTATCGCGAGAAGGGAAAAGCAATAAACAGGTATTTGTTCCCTCCTGTACCCTCTTGTCGAACTTTTGTTTGAGCTCTGCACACAATACACACGCTTCGGCAGTAGGCGCCATCTGCAGACGATTGCTGGTTGAAATTAACTAGACCCAATGGCGGGGCTCGAAACCTTGGCCACGACCTATGAACTAACTATATATCCTGGTGGTTGTCAACACTAACCACTATTTTACCAATGTGGCGATACCAACTGCAATTCCTGGTCCGGTGTAATAATTTCAACTAATAGACGTTTTTGGAAAAAAAATCGAAAAAGCAATTTAACTTAATGTGCAAAGTCTTACTACGGTAGCCCCCCCAGCTTTTCTTTGACGAAATCGGCGGTTTTGAAACCAGCTCCCGGCCGCACCTCCTGAAATACGGTGCCCCTTCGTCACCCCGACGTCGTCGTTCGATAGCCCTTTGCAAACAAAAAAATGTTTGGAGGCTTTCTTTTAATAGCACGCTTCCTCGTGTCGAGCAGCCATGAAACGCTCCTTAAACAAAATCGCTGGTTCTGGGGGGGGGCTATCGTAGATTCACTCTGCAGTCTTCGATAACAATCGTCCTGACAACCGCAATTAAACGAAATTCCCTAAATCACTTGTCCGTCTAATTTTGTTATCAATACTACGTTGCACCCAAAGTCGATTGCTATTAATAGGACTATCCCAACGAAATAACTTCCACGTGACTCATTGTGTCTGGACAATTTCAGTTAAAAGTAAGAGCCATCCAAATCAATTGCCCGGACAACGCCAAGTAAACGGTGGTCACGTAAATCAATCATTTTACAAAAAATTGAAAAACGTCAGCTGCCAAAAAATCCAAAGCATACACCACTCAATATTATTACAGATCAATTGATACAACAACGCAATTAAAAGGATTTTCTCCGATTAAAATTACCCGCCCAATATTAATAGAAAGCCTCCCAAACGCTTTTTGACCCTGGCCGTTCTAACTATTTGACGGTTCCCATATAACCAATCTTAAGACACAAAAGTCTAATAGCATTGAAATTGCCCAGGGCGAGAAATATTTCCAGAGACACATCGTTCGGCGTTCACACTCCCCGGGCGGCCGTCAAGAAAAGGCGCGTGCTACGATAGAGTTAGCATTTTTCGGCCATCTTGTTTTTTTTTTGGTTAATGACGGGCTCCTCAACCCAAAATTACCGGAATTGTCGTCATTCTCGCTTCGCAGAAATGAATATGTTTTGTATACCTAGGCCATGGGGTTGTTCATCGGATTGATCTTAGGTATACTCAAAACCAGTTTTCCGGTGAGGTGCAAGTATAGAGTTCAAAAATGAGGAGCCCCAGGAAAAAAAAACGACGCGTCTCTAGCGTAGCACGCAAGGTCGTGTCAAAAACAGATTTGAATTCGGCCGAGAGGGGGCGTATTTCAAGCGTGTTGAACAATAGACACCTCCGGTGGAATATTATAGGACAGGTCAACGTACTCGCTCGCGCTGCACGTGCAAAAAAAAAACAAGCGAGGGAGCAAGCAAGCAAGCAAGCAAGCAAGCAAGCAAGCAAGCAAGCAAGCAAGCCACGTGCCTTGTGAGGCTGTTTTCCGATATTATTTTTGTTAAAACAAGAAGCATGGAGAAAAAAATAGGGTCTTATTTTAGGCTCTACGAACAAACCCCGATATGTACCAACCATGAATATTAATAAACTACCAACGAAGTCGTACTGCAGTACTATAATTATAGAAGTGCGTACTGTTTTCCATGGCAAGCCAAACACTCTCCTTCGCGGCACCATGAAAGCTCCGACACACCTACGTACGTACTGGTATGCTATTATAATCTGGAATCCTCGAGCACCGAGCGACAACAGCAACAACGCCATTGAAAAGTGCTACAAATACAATAAATAGCACTTCATAATAATTACTTATTATCCCTGCCGCCGCAGGCAGCTGTCAAGCTCAATCAAGATTAACCAAAGGGGGGGAAGGGACGGGGGGGGGGAGGGGGGGGGGGGGGGGTACGTGCATTAATTGCACTGAATACGTACCGCTGTTTGGTTCGTGAACAAACCTTACGAGTAGCACCAGGTAGTAATAAGCTTAAGTCAGGGAGAAATCCAAACCACGCGGACACGGGAAATCGTAAAGCATGGCGATCAAGGGACGATTTCCTCACCGCGCGGTCTGAACCCCTCTTCCTGCACTGGTACCAATGATAACACACCAAGTAAAATGCAGACGAGAGGCGCAGGGGAAAAAACGAACAACGGGATTCCCTCTGTTGCAGCCTTCGCCATGAATAGCTAGCTGCTTCAAGCATCAAAACGGTAACCTACAAACAAATGTAACGTACGTACAACTGCCTGAAAGTGACGTCATTATGCCTGGAATGACGTAATCAGTCACCCAAGGACTTTCAACCAATCAAAATCCCCTTTTTTAGAAAGGATGACCAATCGGCCGAGTCGCCCCCCCCCCCCCCCCCCCCGCCCCCCCCTCCGACCTCACCCCGCCCACTCCACAGCTAGCTTCTCTTGGCGTCATTACCAGGTATGTGCCACATCGTAATCGTTCTCTTGACGCCACCTTACAAGTTACTATAATACCCATACAGGCCAAACCAAAAATAAGTGTACTATTTAATAAATATCTTCCCTTTAGGAACGTACGGCCTCTCCAAAAAAATAACGGGGATCCGGCAAGCACCGTAACGTTTCAAACCGCAGGTTTCAGGTGATCATTGGGGCTGATTTGCCATTTCAGCTGGCCCCCTCGCTTTCACTCTCAGCGCGTCGGCCACCCGGTCGGCCGGCGATCTAAAATAAACCTTGTACGTCAATCAGTCGGCAGGTATTTATACAGCATCAGTAGAGGCACAGAGCGGCTACCCTGCTTTCACACACGCCATCCACCCTCTACTCTGGTCTACTATGTATTGGGAGTGCAAATACCCGCGATACGGACCAGAAAATGAACCTTAATCTTCTACGGGTGTGCTGAGTAGGTTATGCACTCTGAGATACTAAACCTGGTTGTTTTCGTCCCACTCGGGTAGATACCCGGGCGTACCCGGGTAATCCCAGAGTAACTACTCCACAAAACACACCCTTGAAACCTTCCAATCCACCCTTCCCGGTGCCGCGTCTTCCGTCCGTGGGATAAAAAATCAAAGTATAAAGTTACACATAGTAACTATACGTACGTACCACAATTATTTTTTTTCGTTGACTATAAAAAGTCCCAAACACAGCGTCTTTCTATCCCGCGAGATGCGCACGGCAGAGGCGATCGCCATTAATACGTTTCCCAACACCCCTGCCCCCTCTCTACCGAGACTCCCCCCACCCCCCAGAAAAGAACGCCTTCCCAAACCCAAGAAACCCAAAAAGAAAAAAGAAACCCTTTTTTGCTGTACGGTGGTTAGAAACACAAACACCTAATACCAGGTATAATAATAGTACTCGTACGCTTTTTTGCCCCAACCCGAACTGCCCTGAAAACGCGAGGCACAAATCGTCTCGTTCCAGCTCCTCGCCCCAGCTTTTCGCCCCAGTCGATTCGTCAAAAAGGTACGCACATACGACCAAAACCAAAAAATAAACAACACAAAAAAAAGCGAAGCAGAGCAGCGCAGCGGGGCAAGGCGATCGTTGTGACTATGTAGTCCATCTAATATAGAGCAGACCACCAAATGAAACGATCGCGCGCAAGCAACCACGGCGGGAAGGGCTGCCTCAAATGCATTCAGAAACGGTGTCAGTCAACGTCCTCAATCACAAGCGTATGAGGTTCAGGTTGAGCTTGTCGAGCGAGCCACCAAGACAAAAACACACCGAACAGCGTACAGGCCAGGAGGGCAATGAGCGAGCGTGACCAGAGCTTGCAAAGCCCAACCAATAACAGGCAGGCGTTCATAAGTGCCACAACGAGCCAACCCGCCACACACCTCGCACGTAGCCCGCCCCCCGCCACCAGCGCAACCACGTGCAACGCCCGGCAAGTGAACCACGAAATCTCACCCACGCCTTGTTGACGGCATCCTTAATGTCCGCCAGGTATCGCAAAAAAGAGGCAGAAAACGCCACGAACAAAGGGGGTATCTGCTACTTCACTTCCAACTGTTGACCAGTCGATACTTCCCCGCCACCAACCTCTCCTTGAGTGTTCGCGCGTGTTACCAACCGAAAAAAAGAAAAAACACCATCCGGTTTTTTTTTTCAAACCAAAAAAAAAAAAACACACCGTCCGGTTTCTTTCTTCACGCCGACAGACATGCATGCTTCCCTTCTTTCTACCCACTACGCTATGCCACGCCGCGAAAGGCCACGCCTCGCTACGTTACGCTCGCCAGACAAGCTCGAATCAACCAAAAACAACAAAACGCCATCCGATTATTTTTATCGTGCCCGCAGACATGCATCCCTTCTCCTACCCATCACGCTACGCCTCGCCACGTCACACTACGCCGTGCTACGCTGCGCTACGCTACGCCACGCCAAAAAAAAAATCCATGGCCGGATATCGGGGATGAGAAACCTCGAACTATGCAGCGCAACGTTACGCTACGCTACATGACGCTACGTTACGATACGTACACTACGCCAGGCCCCGCTACGCTACGCTACGTTACGCTACGTTACGTGTATGGCACGCCATGCCACGCCAAAAATAAAAACACGGCCGGCCAGCCGGATGTCGGGCGGGATGAGAGAAGAATTTTGCCGCGCTACGGTGCGATATACGCCACGTTGGATCGCGTTACGCGCACGCCAAGCCGCCCAAAAAGCCACGCACGCCAGAAAACGGCGACAGCCGAATACCGGGAGAGGCAGACATACCTCAAATTTGTACACGCTGTTTTCCTCACTGGGAGAATCTATTGATCGAGAGGGGTGCAACATCGTTTGTCGCCAACTAAACATAAAAAACAGGCCGTCCGAACCCGCCCACCCCCTGCTCTCTGTATCCCGCCAACGAAACCTCAACAACCGGCCGTCCGCACCACCGCCCAACCCCCTGCTCTCCCGGTATATCCCGCACAGCCTCCCCCCGACATCCTCCCAGCCCCCGCCCGACATACTCCCACTGCAAGAAAAAAAAATCCAACACTATTTTGAAGTACTTCGTCTATAACCTTTTTCCACCGCAAGAAGTTCCCAACACTAGTCCCAAGTAGTCTCTCGAAAAAGGGGATTTTGACACCACCCTTTGGGGACTAAGCAAAAACGACAAAAAAGCAGCGAGAAGAATAGAGATTATCAACCGGGTGGAAATACCAACCATGAATGTCATCAACCGGATGATATTATCACCCGGGTGATATTAACCGGGTGATATTACCAACCGGGTGATGTCATCAACCGGGTAATATTACCAACCCGGTGATGTTATCAACCGGGTGATATTACAAACCGAGTGATATTATCACCGGAGTGATATTGCTAACCGGGGTGATGGTACCTACCGTCTGGAAATAGTAATGGCACGCCTCTAGAAACGAGTGTGTGCCGGTACAAGTATCATCGTGCTGTGCGCGTGTCGTATCGTGCGTCTACCTACACTGCACCTTAGGGCACTCATACCCCAATCCCAGCACCCAGCCTACCATGCGCACATGGCGAACATCTCCCTTCTACGTTGCAACTCGAAACGCCCAATTCCCTGTTCCAGCAGCAGAAAAACCCGGACTGCTTCGCGCACGGCCGGTGCTGTAATATTCTCCCTAATTATCGGTACTTGTCTCATCTTAAGTTGTCTCAAGTCCCACCCAAAAGTCGTCACGAATTATCGACACTGTTTCCCGCCCAAACCCCAGCCCAAAGTAGTCAGTAATTATAGACACTTTTCCCGTCCTACGCCCCCCCCCCACTGCCGCCCGTAACGATTCACCCTTTATTCCCGCCTGAAGTCCCACCCAACAGGATTAATCCTTCCCTCCCTTAACCATTAAGCCCCACCCAAAAGGGTTAGAAAGGGTTGTACCCCTCGAGACCCACCCAAAAATGTTTCCAAAAGGGCGATAACCCCACCGAAACCCCACCGAAAGGGTTGTAACCCCACCGAAACCCCACCGAAAAGGGTTATAACCCCACCGAAAAGAGTTATAACCCCACCGAAAAGGGTGATAAAAAGGTTACCAAAGGGCTATAAAAAGGTTACCAAAGGGTTATAAAAAGGTTACCAAAGGGTTATAAAAAAGTTACCAAAGGGTCATAAAAAGGTTACCAAAGGGTTCTCACCACCCAACAGGGTTCTCAAAATGGCTGTAACCCTCGCCAGTAACCTTTAAGCCCCGCTTCACACGGCTATAACCCTTGCCCTCAACCTTTAAAGCCCCGCCTGAAAAGGCTATAATATAAACCCTCGAGCCCACCCTGCAAGGGTTACCGAAAGATTTGATATAGCCCATCCCCTTAACCTGAACCCTATAAGCCGTTAGGGTAAGCCGCTAGGGTTAAGCCGCTAGGGTTATATTCAATAACCGTAACCTCCACCCATGACGCTCGAACCCCCCCCAGGAGTGACGATGGACCTGAACCATACTCATCGGCACAAAAGAGGAGCCTCGTGCACAACATGCAATGCTTCCAATCGCGCATTGACTGACAAAAAAAAACAAAGGCGCCACTGCTCGCGCACTAACTCACACACAGAAAAAAAAATGAAAAAGTGCCAACAATCGCGCACAAGACTCACTCACGCCCCCCGCCCCTCCCCACCCCCCCAAAAAAAGAGCCGCAATTGCGCTTTGCGCACTAACACATACACCAAAAAAAAGAAGAAAAAAGCACCGCCAATTTGCGCACTGATGACACACACAAAAAGAAAAAAGTGCCGCATTCGCACATCAACTCACTAGAAAAAAGAAACAAGTGCCGCAAATTGCGTGCTAACTCAACTCACACAAATAAAAAGAGCGCTGCCAACGCGCACTGTGTTGTGAAAAAATAGCAAAAAGAGGAAAATCGTATGAAATATAGTGTCTGTGTTCGTTGGGAGAAAAACGCTTTCGTCTATATACGTCGGGAAAAAAAAAAGTCTTTCCAAACCGCCGCTTGCAAAATCTCAAATGTGCCTCCCCTCGACCCTCCCCAAGAAAGCGCAAAAACGCGGTGGAATCATCAACTCACGCTACCGGTGTCCTGCAGATGAAGACGACCCCGGTCCCTTTACGCGCCACGGCCACATCGAACACAATCACCGACCAATCATCGAGAGGAAAAAAGGACATTCTAATGGATAATCCCCCCCCCCCCCGTTCGATTGTCGATGTGGGTACTGCGTCCGTTCCCCACCCGGTGATAAACGCAGGGGTCAGAACACCCACTCCGTTTCCCACGAAAACAGCCACGTCTACCAGCAAGGTACACAGCTTCCCTCCTTACCTACCCCCCCCCGCCCGCCCCCGTTCCACAGGTGTATCAACAGATAACCCTCCGCCTCTTCTTCCCCAGGACTCCCTCCCTCTCCAGAGTTTTCAACGTAAAAAAAAAAAATGTCACAACCCGCGGTCAACGCTCCCCGGCGTGCTCCCTCCCCCGCCACCGCCACTCATCCCCCCATCCCAACCAGGCCATGAGGGGGGCCACCCACCCCCTCCCCCCCGCCTGCTACCACCGCCCGCGCCGCCCGCAAAATCTCCATGCCGCGGCACTCCCCCCCCCCCCCCCCCCACCACCACCACCACCACCCCCACCACCACCACCACCACCACCACCATCATCACGCTGTTGCTGCTGCTGCATAGACCGGACCCTCACCATGGCTGCGTTCGCCGACGCTCTCGCCATCATTTCCGCATAGTCCATCCCACCGGGCCCACCCACGGACCCTCCCGGGCCCCCTGGGCCCCCCGCGCCCGCCCCCCCACCGCCACCTCCGGTTGCGCTGGGGGTGGAGCCGGATCCTCCCCCCCCGAGCTCACGCTCTAACTTCCGGCCTGCGCTGCTGTGGAGAGATGAGGCCGTCCCATAGCTGCTGCCCGTGTCCCCCCCTGCGTACCCCGGCTGTTGGGAGTGGGGCGGGCCGCTCGGTCTTGCTGCGCCTGCTGCAGCACCGCCGCCGCCGCCGCTGCTGCTGCTACTTCCAAGATTAGCATACCCTGCCATGGAACTCGGGGGGGAACCTCTCCCACCGTCCCCTCCTCTGCCGTTCGCCGCTTGCCCTGGAGGGGGCGGGAGGGAGACGTCTCGGTCTCTCCCCCCCCCCCCACCGCCACTCAAGCTTGCTAGAACGCCCAGTCCGCTGCCCAGGAAGGGCGCCCCGCCTCCAACCGAAGTCATGACTCGGTTGCTGCTGCCCATGTTCATACTACCCCCGCCACTGCTGCTAGACACATCTAGCAAGCTCTCGCCCGTGCCTCTACCATTGCTTCCGTTACCGCCGCCGCCACTGTTCTTCTTGTCTGAGCGTCGTTGCAAAGCGCCTGACATGAGCATACCGCCGTTCATGGACCCTTGATGTTGCTGTTGATGCTGCGGGTGGGTCGACTTATCCCCCAGCCCTCCCCCACCTCCCCCAGGTAACGGAGGAAGGGAGGCGAGGATAGCAGCGGCGCTTGGGGGAGGGTTCCCAACCGCGGCCGCCGCCGCTACCAGCGATGGGAGGGGACCGGATGAAGAATGCCCCGCGATAGACATGCCTCCGCTGACACCGGGACCTTCACCAGACAGCCCGGGTATGGATGACGGGTCCTGCTTGGGCTGATGGGGTGGAGGCGTTTGCGCGGGGAGGGGGGTGCTGCGGGGATTAGGTGCGAGCGCACGAAAAAAAAAGAAAAGACATGAAGATGGGAAGCCTGGGTTTAGGTAGTTGGTTGCACAACTTAACCCCGTTAGAGACCCAAAAATCCCTCAATACTGATTCCAAGCAACTTGTCTCCCAAAACAGGTTGAAAGGCATTAAGGGGTTGGTGCCACGTAAGCCCCCCGTTTAAACGCAGACGGGCTTATGCTGTCGTCCGCCACGGCAGTACCGTTGGTCACGGCAGTACCGTTCGCCGCCACAGCAGTACCGTTCGTCGCGGTAGCAATACCCTTCGCCGCAGCGGTAGCACCGTTCGCCGCAGCGGCAGTACAGTTTTTTCTTGATTCGCATGTCGTTCTTCACCGTAACCGTTTCGTACAGCGCCACGTGCAAAACCACGTTTATCCCGACTAATATTCGTTATGTTCGAAATAATAATCCTCTTACATGCTAGTTCTATGTTCCTAAAAACGGCCGATTAGGCAAAAAAAAACAGTTGAAAAAGGCTAGTTATGCCAACGCACTTTCTACAGCTCCAATTATGCCACACACTTCAAATAAACGGGGTAATTGTGCCAAAAACACTCTTAGAAACGGCAACCTATGTCAAAAACGCTCATTTTGCCAAACTACTCTTAAAAACGGCCAATTACCCTAAAAAATAAAATAAACAATAAAAACGACAACAGCAAAAACAAACACAACAACAACAATGGTTTTGGTTGGCTTACCTTAATTGTCATGTCATTCTTGACCGTTTCGTACAACGCCATTCGCAAAGCCGCGTTCTCCGCCTGGCTTTTGCTCAGGGCTAAGGTACCGTCCGGCGCAACCTCTGTCGCCTGCTCCAACATTGCAACATTTTCAAAGCGAGGCAGGGGGACAAAAAAACAGGGTAAGCACGGGGGTTTTCATACAAAAAGGCGGCACAGTATAGGGTCCCAAAGATGTGGAGCGTGCGGTGCGTTTCTTAGTTACATGTTTCGCAAAGAGGGGCGAAAGGGTGGTAGCGCGAGAGAGTAAGCGCAGGCCTCGAAGAGGGACCCACTACGCTCGTGTGTGCACGGACTTGTACGCACATTGTAATTCGATGCGGTATGCTCTGCGCGGTCTGTACACACGCTTCCACGCGATGATCTATACGGTTTGCACTATCTGCAAGAACCCGCGTCCCACAGTAACCACTGACCTGTACCATCTACTGTAGGTCGGGGCAGATCATGATACGTCAAACGCGTGTGGTGTTTGAACAGGGGACGCTGGTATGTCGCATGGGGGGGGGGGGGGGGGGGGGCGAATTAACAGAGGCGTGTGTCAAGCCAAGGAAACCTCTCTTAAAACTAACTTTTGTCTTAAATCGGAATTGGGTATTATGCAGCCTTCAGTATATGCCCGGGCCAAAACCCCGTAACCTCTCTCAAGACGGGTTTCCACTTAAATCGAGCTTTCCTAAGTCTCAACCCTCCCTGTTGGCGGCTGGCGATATGGTATATCCCCTCTCCCCCGTAGCGGCGTTATGATTTACAGCAAGTGACACATGCCATGGTAGAGGCACACCACTTTTTCTCTGAGAGGCCTTCCCGACTTGAGACGCTGTATACGGTACACGATACCCCTCCCACAAACTCACTTTGATAACAATGAAAGCGCAACTCCGATGGACGATTCCATGGCTTAGGTATACAACGAAACATATCGCAAAACGGAGAACAAGAAAGAACCTCCAGCCACACTATTATTGGGTTAAGGAATCCCCAAGTTTAGAAAAAAACGCCAAAAAAATAGCTATAGGGTTTAGTTTGGGTAGGCAATTGGTCAAACTATTTATAACCACCTAGCAACACCCCACCGCGCCCGACCCGACCCGACCCGACCCGACCCTACCTTACCCTACCTTACCCTACCCTAGCCTACCCTACCCTACCCTACCCTACCCTACCCTACCCTACCCTACCCTACCCTACTAGCAGTGGCCAAACAGAGTATAAACGATATCCTCTCATTCGTTAGCATCCCTCTATCGTATCAGGCGTCCCATACCTACCCACTCACCACCATCTGCCGAAAGATCTCGTTCTGCTCCCTTAGCTCCTGGTTTTCTCGAGTCAAGAACACAACACTCCGACCCAGCTCCTCGATACGCATCTTCTTTCTTCGTCGCGATTCCTTCGCCGCCTGAAAAAAAACACGAACGCACACTAAAGTTTACAAAATGGTAAAAGCTTTTTAAACAAGTTATGATGTATAAAACAAAGTCAACACTGAAAGCGAAAAAACAAAAAGTACAAGAAAATAACAGCGGGATACCGGTTGACCGTGGCATATGGAGGGGTCAGGAGCGCATCAAAAGCATCAGACAGGCGGGTGGAGGCGGTGGGGTTGGGTTGGGTTGGGTTGGGTTGGGTTTGGTTTGGTTTGGGTTGGGTTGGGTTGGGTTGGGTTTGGTTTGGTTTGGTTTGGTTTGGTTTGGTTTGGTTGAGTTTGGTTGGGTTGGGTTGGGTTGGGTTGGGTTGGGTTGGGTTGGGTTGGGTTGGGTTGGGTTGGGTTGGGTTGGGTTGGGTTGGGTTGGGTTGGGTTGGGTTGGGTTGGGTTGGGTTGGGTTGGGTTGGGTTGGGTTGGGTTGGGTTGGGTTGGGTTGGGTTGGGTTGGGTTGGGTTGGGTTGGGTTGGGTTGGGTTGGGTTGGGTTGGGTTGGGTTGGGTTGGGTTGGGTTGGGTTGGGTTGGGTTGGGTTGGGTTGGGTTGGGTTGGGTTGGGTTGGGTTGGGTTGGGTTGGGTTGGGTTGGGCTGGGTTGGGTTGGGTTGGGTTGGGTTGGGTTGGGTTAAGTTTAAATGGGTTTTGTTGGTTAGGCCCCTGGTTTGATTTGGTTGGGTTGGGTTTGGAGCGTTTTAACTCGTTTTGCCAACTTAAACGTACCAGGTACAAGTTTTTTTCTCTTACGTCAGCAGTATGTAAAACGGTTGACCGTGCGAGTCGGGAGCGCACCAAAAAGCAATCATACGACAACTATCACTAATAATTGTGTTCACGGCTTGGTCCAGCACCGATACACACGGTTGGCAGGCCACACTTAAATCTACTGCGCGATGAAACTGCTGCTGCGAATTATTCGTCTACAGCAGTGCCAAGTCTTATCTGAAAAAAACCCGTGCGGACAACGGCCACGCACAATTTTGCACAATTCTAGCAGCAGTGTAAGGGTTAGGGTCAGGGGGAGGGTAGGGTTTAAATCGTTATTTCGAGAACATACCAACGCGGTCGGGGATAAGGGGTTGGGGTTGAAAATAAAAGTGATATCATACGTATGGAACGTGCTACGACAGAGATATTAAGGTATACCTCTTTTTGGCTGCACCGTTTTTTGAATGACGGGGCATCGTCGAAACTTCCTTAACCTGGGTATCAGAATTTTGTTTGGAATAATTATAGTTGGATACGTATTAATAGGCCATCAATATCATAGATTAATAGGTCATGAATATCATAGCTTAGTATCATAGATTCATATCATAGATTCATATCATAGTGTGTCAATAGTCATGGTTCATCGGGTAGCACTTTTGTTTTTCCCCCAATCGATTTTTGGGAGACGCTCTTCAAGCCAACGACTTTGCAGAGGAAAAAGCGATGCACCTCTGTCGAAGCACGCGTCATATTTCAGCCATTTGTTGAAGCTGGGCCAACAACATGTATACTCGCACAGCCCTCCAGCCAACAGAGTGGATCTTCATGTTGTGCCTGGCGCGCGAATGGATTTACTCTGCAATAGACTGTAATAGGGGTGATGGTGGTGATGGTGGTGATGGTGGTGGTGGTATCAACCATTGTTGTAGTTGCAAAAAGTAGAAGTACGGAAGAAGTATTTGCACCGTTAGTCGAACCAGTGCTATAAGAAGCGTATTAAATAGTAGCACTATTAATAGTAGTATTAATAGTGGCAGTAGCAGTAGTAGTGGCAGTAGTAGTAGTAGCAGTGGCAGTAGTAGAAGTGGTTGTAGTAGCAGTAGTAGTAGCAGTAGCAGCAGTAGCAGCAGCAGTAGTAGTACCAGCAGCAGTAATAGCAGCAGCAGCGGTAGCAGCAGTAGCAGCTGCCGTGGAAACCACAACATACAGCAGCAGCATCTACCACTGCTGTGTCAAGACGCCACAACCTTGCTTCGGCTGATCAAAGCGGAGAGGGGGCAATAACATTTGAACCCAAAACATCTACGTACAAACAACATGGACACCTTGCTACGAAAAACAAGTGCTGCTGCCAAGGAATAAGTGGGGTATCGGTCCGTTTGCCCAATTGCGAACTGCGAAAGGTTAACCAATAGCTTACCCAAACCGAGCCTTATAACACTGTTTTTCCCTGATAGCAGGTCGGCCGGATATACGGGAGGACGTGTCAATATCCAAGCGGTTTCATTTCCTGGGGATAGCGGGGAGAGTATTTTTCAAGTTCGACATGGAGAAAGTCTGAAAAGGTTTATTATTGTGGATGGCAAATGGTGGGTTTCGAACCCGAGACCCAAAAGCCCATGGTCTGTCGACGACGCCATTTGTTAAGGAACTATTAATAGTGGGGTATTAGTCCGTTTGACCACTTGCAAAAGGTTAACCAATAGCTTACCCAAACTAAGCCATGCAACACTACCCGATCAACAACCAAATGACCTATACGTAGTCTAGACTACAACGAAAAAAAAAAGTTTTCAAAATGTAGCTCATTTCCGACGATTTATGGGGTGAGGAGCCTAGTCATCCAGAGAACGCCTCCCACGCGGAGAGCTTAACCTATGTTTTTCCCCATCCGCCGAAGGATAAAAAAAAAAAAAAGAAAAAATATCAGGGCAAAAACTGCCGCCTCTATCGCGGGGTATCACTTTCTCGTTAAAATGTTCTCCGAACGACGGAGCTCCTTAGCCCCGAAATCGTCGCACTTTTATTATTGTTTGTTGCAGTATGCTTGTATAAAAAATACACCTAGGCCATGGGATTTGCTCATCGAGTTTCATTTCCATTCTTCTCAAAAGTCATTTTTCGGGTGAGCCTCCGAAACAAATCGGCGTACCTGTACGTACTACCGCAGCATGTGTCTCAAAAAACATCATCCGTCATCGGGACACACATACTCACCCTCGTTTAACAGCAGCAGCACGCGCGATCGCAGTTATCACACGAGTCTTGCAAATATAAGATTCGACAAAAACGAATCCGCGAAATTCGTCGAACTCACTGCTGACGTCGTTAGAATAATTTTACAAAATCCGCGATCTCGTCCGCGATCTCAGAGCTGATGTGTGTACGTACGTACGCGCCTTTCTTTTTTCTTTTAAAAAAAACAAACAAGCAAACGAATCGGAGAAAAAATAAAAATAAAAAGCATGCTCATGTCGGACAGACCAAAAATCCAGATCCGCATGGACCAACAAAACCTACGTCCGTACCTATGATACCTATACAACGTATATAGGCACCTGCAAACAAAAAAAAAAACGGACATGGACAGTCGGACAGACCAAAATCAGATCCGTATCATATGGTCCGACAAAACGTACCAGGTACGTTCGTACCTATGACACGTACCAGGTACGTCTGTACCTTTGACACGTACGTATACAACGTGCATAGGAACCTGTGGAAGGCAGGGTCAGAGATACTCATCGTAGATATCTCGCAACACATGAGCAAAAGGACACGTCGCCCGTCAGGCAATAGCGAGGCTTCAATCTTTCAAAGAGATGAGAAATAACGCTCTACCGGCCCTCTATTAAGAAAGAGTCGCACAAGAAACTCAGACTAGAACTTGCGAGGAATAAGAAATTGAAGACGTGTTGTACTGAATGAACTGACTGGACATATGAAGGCTACGGTACGATAAGGGTTATGTCCATGCTATGTTCATGTTATCTTGTTTCTGAGGGCTTACTTGAGAGTGGCCCCGCGTCACTCGCGCGAGTGACCCCCTGTCCCTTTGTACTTTGGTGCTACTTGTATAATACTAATGTATGTACCAGGTGCGCTATGAAGCCGCAATAGAATGGTAAGCTACGCTGCGCCAAAAACATCGTCTTAAGTATTTTCGTCCGCGAGGACGAGTCAGTCGTGCGAGTATGATATGCTATGATATGATATGATATGATATGATATGATATGATATGATATGATATGATATGATATGATATGATATGATATGATATGATATGGTATGATATGATATGATATGGTATGGTATGGTATGGTATGGTATGGTATGAAATGATATGATATGATCCAATAAGATACGATATGATATGATATGATAAGATACGATATTATGTGATAGATCAATTTCTGCGGTGAATATGGGGGTATCAGCGCATCATAGCACCATAACATCCCCCCTACTACGCCTACCGAACCCTAGGTCTCAAACAAGAGACCTGGCAAAAATATACACTACATGCAATATGCTTTTGGCGTTCATCCCAGCGTTTTCCGAGCCCCAATCCCATTGGCCCAGGGAATCCTTCCCCGCCCGCCCTCAGCCAATCAGGGGTCGAGGCGCGCGCGGCGGGAGTTGCCCCTCAGGGAACCCTCTGTCCCGCCGCGCTGGTTCAGCAAGCTCGTTCACTACCATCTACCATCTCATCATACTCATTAATAGAGTAGTCGTAGCTTCAACTTCCAGAATTCAGCGCAACCCGATTCTCGGAAGTCCATCGCCCAGCAGCAGCGCTCAGCGGTCAGCAATTATCGAGGAAGCAACACACAACACAGCAACCGCATCAACACAACATTCCGCTTCCAGTTCGCCGACAAAATACCTCAACTGTCTATAGTACTGCTGTACAGCTGTAACACATACATGGTGGCTGGGGTGTTTGGTGGGTGGACGGGTTAGTCAGTGGGTGGTTGGGTGCGCGGGTGGGAGTCTTTTCGTACATGGGTGAGCGCTGCTGCACCTGGTGTAGAAAATATATTTCATGTCTGGTATCTGTAGAATATATAGCTCATAGGAACGCTGCGTTATCCCTTTTCAAGTAGCAACACCCCGGGGAAAACAAGGCAACCACATCCCGAATAGGAATACTGCACGAATCAAACAGATAATACCCCTACCCATGATCTGTAAGATCTGCGCCTTGCAGGGCAAACAGACCCCTCGTCTGTACGATCTGCTGCATGGCCTCCAGATCATGTTGCCGTGTGAGAGCCGGCTAATTTGAACGATTTAGCACATGTTTCCTGGGTTGGATGTGTACTACACAGATCCTGTACACACAGCGTATCATGCCGACAGATATATGATGTGCGATCTGTACGATCTACATTATCTATATGATCTGCATGATCTATATGATCTGTATGACCTATATGACCTATATGATCTATATGATTTGTAGAGTATTTATGATCCATACGATCTATACGATCTGTGTGATCTATGTGATCTGTATGATCTATACGATCTAGATCGTTAAATGTATGGAACCATGTTTAGGATATAGATGGTCTAGATCGAGATCTCGGTCCGACTTACGAAACCATGGACAGAACAAGAGAAAAAGCGTTTCCAGCAGCAGTAGAGCTCTATATCGCCACATTAGTTGGTTTGTAAAATTATATGTCTCCTGAGATGGCTTTAGTCTTCCTATTGGTGCCTGCGTCGCGACCACTGAGAAGATTCTCGCGAGAACAACAACGCGAGAACAACAACGACAACAAACACCAACAACGACAAACAACAACAACAACAACAACAACAACAACAACAACAACAACAACAACAACAACAACAACAACGACAAACAACAACAGCAACAACAACAACAACAACAACAACAACAACGAACGACAACATGGCATCCAAAAAAAAAAACACAGGGCGGGGGGGGGGGGGGGGGGGGGGGGGTTACATTGTCGGGGAAGGGGGGTTAGTCAAAATAGCCGGCTCTTTCAATATCGAAACACGCAGCTACTTGTCGACTGCATGCGTCTGCCACACACCCTAGCAGCCCGCACTGTTGGAGTCGGCCCATGCTTCCGAAGAGTGCGACACACAAAATGCATAAGGTGATACAAGATGGGCGTCAAGCGTGCAGCAGGATCGATTGACCGCACTCGAAGCACTAAAACACTGGTATTCGCTGTTCCTACGTATTCGGGTCAACAAAAAAAACAAAAAAATAAGCATTTTCTCCTTTCTAGGTATCTGTTATATGGCTTAGTTTGGCATTTGTTTCGGAATTAGACGGTAAAGGTTAACTGACTGCTTACCCAAACTAAGCCTTACAACACATTATAATATATAACACACTTCGAAGTATAACAATAACACCTCTTACATAGATCAGTTGTTTGGTATTTGTCAAGGAATTAGAGACTCGGATTAAATCCTCCACTTCAAATCGACAAGAGGTTAACCAATTGCTTACCCAAACTAGGCCTTACAAAATCCCCACCTGACACGCACGATAACAAAATCACGCAGGCCGTCCGACGCATTTCTAAGCTGCTAAAACCGACAACGGGGCAGCATGAAAAAAATTGCGATGCTTTTCAACGGTCATGATCCGACCCACGGGTCGTGTCGGTGGGTTTTTTAAAACTCACGGATCGAGCCGGGTCGGGTCAGGCATGAGGTAATCAAAATGTCATGAGTCGCGGCTCGGGTAGGATCAGCACTTGTTCAAGCGTCACGGGTTGGGTCCGGTTGGGCCGGGTCGGGTCACCCCGCTCCGATCCGGGGTGAAGTTTTGAATTTATATCCGAAAATGCAAACAAACAAACAAAAAGGGACCAACTGCTGAGAGCGCCTAGCAGCGAGCGTAGGCGCAATTCGACGCGAGTCGACGAGGGAAGAAAATGCTGAATTATTCTCGCGATAAACAATGAAGGCACGTACTGTAGTGGGAAAGGGAGAATATGCTGATTTTTTCTCGCGATGAAAAACGGAGGCACGCACCGTGGGGGGGGGCACAATGTGACACCGGATCTGAGTTGCTACTGGGAAGGAGCGTGAGCGTTGCAAGCACAATGAATGGGAAGAAAAACAAAAAACAAGAAAAAATGACCCGCGAAAACTGACCCGACCCAAGAAAAAGCCCTGAAAAACCGAGCGACGCGCCTAGGGAACAAGCTCGACAAGATCCTCCCAAAATCGACGGAATCCCAGGACCAATGCCCGAACGGATAGCGTGAGCCGTAACTGAACCAAGTCCGGCGGAAGGCTGTTTCCTCATGGCCGGGTTATTTTTTGTCAAGTGCGGGCGGGGGCTCGCGCAAGTCCCGCACTTCCCGGAGGGATGACTTTTCGGGCGGCTGTCTCCACCGCACCAGGTTCCCAGGGCAAGTACGGTCGACGTACTCACGCATCTGTGTACGACGGCAGCTCGCGCTGCTGGTTTAGTAACGGGGACCGCCGGTAGGGACAGGACAGCTCGCGCTGTCGTTGCCACGGGAACCAAAAGGGTACGCCAGCTAGGGCCAGATTGCGATTTCAATGGAGTTAAACTTACACACGGTATGCATGAAAATACATGGAAGGTAAAATTTTCCCCTATCCGTCGGAGGATTAAAAAACAAAAATAAAACAAAAAGTAGCGTGTATCCAAGTAATTCCACGTAGCTTTTTTTCCCAAAAGCGTTCGTCGGGTGCAGACAGTACCGTGTACCACTGCAGAGAGGATTCTACCACACTAATTCCATGTTACTTTCTCCCCAAAATACGTGGGTGAGTGCATTGCAAAAACACCGACGCCGGCCAACCTTCTAGCCGAGCGGTATGACAGACGCTCAACGCCACAAAGCCAAACACACCTAAACGTCTCTAAACAGAGCTTACGGTTTTAACCCGATGCAAGCCGAGCACCCACATCTGGGCAAAAGGTCAAGCGCATCCCAAAGGCATATCGCAATAGCGCACCACCACCACCACCGCCACCACCACCACCACCACCACCATCCCTACCAACACAACCCCATCCGTTGATATCCCCTTTATTTTCGTCTGGCTGTCAACACGTGCGATCCGCAGCGTGCGTCTACAACTCACATCAAACCCGTATTTGGGTCTCGAGACGAACAGAAATGACGGACAGAATCAACGATTGAAGCATCGACCACACAAACAACACACTGCTGTCACAGGATGCTGGGTTAACAAACGGTCAAACTACTCTCCGCGCTGCAACCCAACAAGTTATTCGGCACGCGCCCGGCACGGTATTACTCCTACTGCCGCGCGGTCACACTAGGTTATGAACCGTGTGGTGGCTTCAGAAGGATACACAGATCGCATCCCATAGCTGCAGCTTTAGGATATACTAATGTAGATTATCTAGGTCATCTGTCTGAGGTGTGGATTTTGTCCCACGTCCCATACTAACTCCAAGTAGTTTGTCCCTGAATACGCATGGGCGAGATTCTGAAGGGTGAACCCTTTTGGGTAGGTAGGCCTTGACACGGAAAACATTCAAGAATAAAACTGACGATTGCAGCATGCAGCATCCTTCACACGAGCCAACCCGGGCCGCTAAAAATATAGCAGATTAGCTCACGACGTTTTTACTGTCGAACTCCATGCAAAGGGCCTGCGAGACATGAGCAGCATGGCTTGCACTGCGGCCGTGTGCTGCATGCTCGCACCATGCTAAGAACGCGCATATTTTGTGTTGTCGCTGTACATGGGCCTCAAAAGGGGTTCACAAGGCTGCACCTCTCACTTCTGCTCTGATCACTTCGGTGGGCCCCTACGAAGTTAAGCCAGGACAAGCGCAAGCCACACGCAATAGGCTGCCGCAGCGGCAGATCAAAAGCTGCAGCGCGCGTGTTTGACCCACGTCGAGGCCATGCCACGGCTACCGCACCCGCACGCCAACAATTGCTGCAGCGTATCGGTAACCCACGACACGCCAACGATAAGGCTATCGCAACAGCAGACCAACATCTGCAGCGTGCGCCTATAACCCACATGAAAGCCAAGCCAAGCGCACGCCACAAAAAAAAACTGACGCAGCGACAGATCGTTAGCTGCAGCGCGTGTGTTTCTGACCCACGCGTGGAGGCCGTGCCACGGCTATAGCAACAGCAAGCCAATAATAGCCGCAGCGTATCGGTAACCCCCAACAAGCCCATGACATGGCTGTCGGAGCAGCAGGCCAAGATTGCAGCGTGCGTCTAAAACCCACAATAAAGCCAGGTCAAGCGCACGCCGCACACAACAGGCTGACGCAGCGACAGATCAAGGCAATGCCAAGGCTATCGCAACAGCAAGCCAGCACTAGCTGCAGCGTGTGGCTCATGCTCTACGGAAAAATCGCATCCGTTTTTCCCTGCAATGTTCTTGGCTTGAGGAGCACCATACCTTGACCCCAAAACAGTTTTCTTTTTAGCAAAAACTGAAAGCGCAATCCGATGAACAAAACTCGTGGCCTAGATATACAAAACAAGTCATTTTGCAAAACAAACACGAGGTTCCGACCATTTTGGGCTCTACAACCGAACCCGAAAACTGATTTTCTAGCAAACTGGAAGTGCAATCCGATGAACAAAGCAGATATAGCACAACCCTGGCGAATGACAGATTGACCCCTCGAACCCTTTAGGGTAGGTAGGCCTTGAGAGGGAACCATTGACGAATAAAACTGACGTACTGCAGCATCCATCCTCCACAAGAAGCAACCCTTGAGAGGGAAAATTTGACGAATAAAACAGACGACCGCAGCATCCTTTCACACAAAACACCGGAGGCTGCTAGACTATCAATAGCTGCTGACAACGAATTTTTCCAGTCGAGCTCCGATGCACAGTGCCTGCAAGACACGAGCAGCATAGCTTGCACTGCTGCCGCGTGCTGCACGCTCGCACCATGATAAGAACGCGCTTATACTTTGTCTTATCGCCGTATATGGGCCCCCGAAAAAGTCGAGACTTGAGAGAATGAAAAAATGACGACGAAAAGGGCCGATTACTACGGCCTCTTCCATTAATAGTAATGCTCGGCGATGATGAAATTGGTTTCCAAACGACAACAACGCACAGAAAAGAAAGACTACTCGTACGGGGCGGGCGCAGGCAGCATGGTCCCTACACTCGTACCGTTGAGCGCTCACGCTACTGGCAGACATGTCAAGATATGTCGCGATCGTCCTTGTTTTGGGTAGCTGTACACGGGCCCCCAAAAAGGGTAATCTTGATCGGGGGCTCATTTTGTGTCCACGAAAAGCACAAGGGAAGCGCGATATTTCCCCCAAAATCGGGGTACTCAGTGTAGCTCATCGCAGGTCTGTCTCAACATTAATATAGCCTTTAGACTGACTCCCGATTTCACTTTTATATGTTTCTGGTGGAGGCATGAATTGCGTCAGCTGTGATATATGCGTGTACCACCTTGGGTTGTGTGTGTTTTTTCCTGGGGTATTCCTCAGCTCCAGAGTGACTGGAGCCTGTCCTGTGACCACGGACTTGATTATGCGAGTTAATGTGAGAACAACAACAATAGCCTTTTGGGGCTCACTGTTACTAAAAAAATAGTATTACACTACGTACAGCTATGAGATCGAGGATTTCGCGGAAAGTTATCCCTGCAGGCTGTTTGGTTGATACTCCACTCGCGCGGGCTATCGGGGGGGTGCATGTCCTCATGAAGGGCAATAGGTCGGCGATTCTCCTTAGCGCTAGCAATACTGTTAATAATACCAAAGCCACCAGGGTGATACAAAGCCGTCAAGTCTTGAAATCACTCTGCGCGGCTCGTTTTACATACACCAAAAACACAAGAAGCGCCACGTTTCCTCTTAAATCGGGACACCCACTGTAGCTCATCACAGGTCTTGATACTAGTATAGCCTTTTCGGGCTCAGTTCTTCTCTAGCATAAACATAACACATAGACTACGGGTGGAACTACTGTGAGGTCGAGGATTTGGTCCAAAGTCATCTTTGCAAGCTATGTGTGTGACAATCCGATCACGCGTGTTTCGGAGGAGTGCACGTCCTCATGGAGGATGCATAGGTCGGCAGGTACCCTGGTAGCTACTACCTGTAGCAGCTACCAGGGTCGACAGGGCGATAAAAACAAAGACGTCCAGTCGTGGACCACTCCGCGGGGTCATTTCATATCCCCCAAAACCACGACAAGTGCGGCATTTCCTCTTAAACCGGGGCACCCACTGTAGCTTATCACAAGTCTTTATACTATTAATAACAGTCATTTTGGGTGTGTCATTTCTACGAAAAACGAACACTACGGGTGCAGCTGCTGTGTAATCGAGGACTTGGTCGAAACTCATTTTTGCAAGCCGTGTGATACTCCGAGCGCGCGTGTTACGGGGGTGTTCATGTCCTCGAGACGGACGCATAGGTCGGCAACTCCCCTTGGTGCTAGCTACTGTGGTACCAGGGTCAATAGGGTGAGAAAAACAAAGACATTCAGCCGTTAACCGCTCTGCGGGGGTCATTTCATACCCACCAAAAACACGACAAGCGCGATATTTCCTCTTAAACCGGGGCACCCACTGTAACTCGTCACAGGTCTTCATTTTAACAGTCCTTTTGGAGACCTCATGTACTAAAAAAGAAAAAAAACAAACCACTGCTACATCTGTGAGCTCGAGGATTTCGCGAAACTCATCTTCGCAAGTTCTGTGTGGTGGATATTCCGATCGCGCGTGTTACGCGGGTGTGCATGTCCTCATGAAGGATGCAAAGGTCGGCGGCTCCCCTTCGTGCCAGCTCCACCAATACCAGGGTTAACAGGGCGATACGATACTAGACTAAGACGTTCAGCCTTTTACTACTCTGCAGAGCTCAGTTGACATCAAAAACACAAGAGTTACGATATTTCCTCTTATATCGGAGGTACCCGCCGTAGCTCATCACAGGTCTTGATCCTAATATAGCCCTTTTCGGGCTCATTTTTGTTCATCGAAAACATAAAATATAAAATACACTATTAAAAGGGGTACAGCTGTGACCTCGAGGATTTCGTCGAACACTCATCTTTGTAATCTCTGTGGTAGATATTCCGATCGCGCGTGTTTCAGGGGGGTGCTTGTCCCCAACCCCTTGGAGGATACAGAGGTAGGCAAGTCCCCTTGGTGCTAATTACTACGATTAATACTACTGTAGCTCCAGGGTCAACAGGGAAATTGGACACTAAGACGTTCAGATTAATCACTCTGCGGGGCTCGTTTGATATCCACCAAAAACACAAGAAGCGCGATATTTCCTCTTAAACCGGGGTACCCACGACTGTAGCTCGTCGCAGGTCGTAAAATCATTGGGACTGTTGGGGCTCGTTTTTAGTAAAAACTAAAAAATACTGCTGCTAATACCAGCTACAGCTGTGAGATCGAGGACTTCGTCGAAACTCATCATTTTTGCAATCTGTGCGCGGTAGATACTCCGATCGCGCCTGTTACGGGGTTGTGCATGTCCTCACCAAGGACGACAGTAGGTCGCCGACTTCCCGTTGTGCTAGCGATGATAATGCCAAAGTCAACAGGTCTATGCGATACAAAGACGTTCAGCCTTCAAATCACTCTGCGGGGGTGACTATAATATATCATCCAAAAACACGACAAGTGCGATGTTCCCCAAATGTCTAGCGTAAAAGGCAGAGCATGCGGCGGTGCGAGCGCCACCATGCTCTCCTCGTGTCGAATAGCTCCGACCGTTGTCCTTCGTGAACAACCCCAACCCCGCAGAAAGGGCTGCGTACGAATAGTGTGGCTGATTATGTAGCCCTACACACACAAAATGAACGTGTTTTTTTTTTGTTCTTTTTCTTTCCAACCCCCTTACAACAGAATCTACGTTTTTGGAACAAAGTACTCTTGTTGTTCTTGTTGTTGTTGTCACATGAACTCGCACAATCAAGTCCGTGGTCACAGGACAGGCTCCAGTCACTCTGGAGCTGAGGAATAGCCTACACTCCTTGGAATCTGTGTTTTTTTTTTTTCGCTCTATTGAGTGCGTGTGTGTTCGTGTGTGTATTCTTCACATCAAAGTGACGTTTCCACTCATCTACATACAGCACAAAACCAGTGACTGCGTCGATGCCTCCTTTTAAAGAGACGAGCGTTTTTGTGTGCATGTGGGCGTGTTTATTTCACAGCGAAAGTTGAATACTCCGAACCCGATGTTACCTTCGCCGGCAACAGCAGGGGTCGAAAGGCGGCGGGTTCAAAAAACAAAAAAGGTCTGCGCATCACCCTGTTGACCCTGGTACATACACACTAGCTAGAGCTAAGGGCAGTCGCCGACCTATGTCCTTCACGAGGACATGCACACACCGTAACACGCGCGATCGGAGCATTACACACAGCTTGCAAAAACATAAGTTTCGACAAAATCCTGGACTACACAGCTGAACCTACACGTGCTACTGACGTACCTTTAATTCTTGATGAAAACACAAGAAAAAAAAGAGAGATTTCCGCGTTCTGTCTTGTTTCTTTTGCTCGTGTCGGTGAACGCGAGATAGCGTGAGCGAACGAAACCTTGGATGACGATCGACGGGCAGTGGAAAAGCTGCACCCCAACCCTAGTGGGGGGGGGGGAGGAGGGTGTAGTCCTGTCATCCACAGCCGAGGTCGTATGGCCGTAGTCCCTCGCATCCCTATTATTTTACTGATCCTATTTTATTATTTTTGTCGCTAAGTACTCTCCAGCCCAGCTCGTAAGAGGCTTTACCCTCGACGACCTCCTGGACACTAACATCCGTGGTCACAGCAGTGCCTTCCCTTCTTCCCCCCGGTACATGCCTTCATGTCTATCGCGCATAGGGTTTGGTTCAGCATTCCCAATGTTCAGCTTTGTACTCTAGTCGACTTTTATCGCATTTTGTTAACTCACGCTCTCGTGCTTTCCGCTACTCATAGTCAATTTGTTACGCAAGAAAAAAAAAAACACTACCATACCAGCACGAGTATGCACGCGGGAGGATTCGAAATCGCATCATTGACTTGAGTGAGGACGACATTCACCTACCTACTACTTCAAAGGGGACGTCTGCGATGTGCACTGCCGACATGGAACACGTCGGCTTTTCACCGACAAGGCAGGCATCGCGGTCACCAAGCGACAAGTGCCGTAAGGTGTTTTAGTTTGGCGAGAGTTCCACGAAGGGTGAGCTGCATCCTACTTAAAACCACTTGCGAGGCGGACTTCGGCACCTCGTGCGTACTTCCTTGCATGCGTATGGGTGACAGCTTCGAACCATCAATAACATTGTTTTCAAATGGTGTGGCCACTTCCAGAGACAGGAAAATGAAGGAGAGAGAGAGAGAGACCTGGGACCACCGACGATGCCAGGACGCGGCAATTCCACTCCTTGAGAGACGGCAAATTTCCATGAGTTCACCTTGACTGACGCCGAAGCACTAGGTTTAGTGAGGAACGCTTGCTTATACACCCTTCATCGCGCCAATTGTGGGTGGCATCGGATGGCTAGTAACATTGCTTCTTTTTTTTTCCTTTCTCTCGTTTATTATCCTCGCACTACCCTCGCGCTCCCTCTAACTCAGATCCGGGGGTCACATAGCGGGCCCTTCCTCCCACCCCCCTCCTACGGCGGTACGTATGTACGTGCTTTCATGTTTATCGCGACAAGAATGCGGGATTTTCTTCCCTCGTCGACTCGCCTCGAAGTTTGCTGTATTTGTTTTGTTTACGTATCTCTGTCTCGGAGTGTTGAACCACAGAGCTCAAAGCTCAGAGAGCTCGTCTCTCTATGCACGCGTGTGTTCTTCGCATTCAACTGATCTTTCCATCCATCTACACCCAGCACAAACTCAGCAGTCTCCGCCCCGTTGCCTCCTAGACAGTCGAGCCCTGTGCCCACAATCTACGGGACAGAGATACACTCTGCGACGCATCAGCACGGACGCTGGTTGTGCTGGGTGGAGATGGGTGGAAAGATAATTTCAACAGGAAGAACACACACGGTCGTGTAAAAGGTCGTAGATAATCCAAAGCTGAGAAGGAACTGAAAGCGTCCATGAAGTGACGAAAAAACCGGAAAAAAAAACAAAAACGTTCCACATGCACCATGATACAGATAAAAATATACTTCCAAGTATACTGGTATTCGTACCCGATAGCGAAAAAAAAAGCATGCTGACCCTATCCACTACCCTACCCACTGGCACTGCTGTTTTTAGTACTAGAACAATAGTTGCGGTTTCGTCTGTGCACTCTCAGACTGGTACAATAGTTGAGGGTTCTCTTCCATCTGTGCATGTGTTCTTCACATTAAACCAATCTTCCCACCCATCTATATGCAGCACAACCACTGTCCGTGCTAGCGCCTCATAAAGAGAGGCGACCTGTGTGGTCACAAACTACTGAAAATGCAACAACAATGAATACAGGCGCTATGGGGGCTAGAACGAAGACAACCACTGCCGCTGCCATTTTGCACAAGAGGCACACACACAACCACTGCCACGCACATTCTACGAGTGATACGAAAGAACCACGAAAGGTGCAGCAAAATTTACATATTTTGCTCATCCCATCTATAGTCCTCGCACTTCCTCTTTCTATTTCTCCCTCCCTAAACGTAACTCAGATCCAGGGCGCGACTAAGCAGGGTCTTCTCTCCCCTCCCCAACACGGCGGCATATTATACACACACATCATACATACGTGCCTTCGTTTTTGTCACGATAAGACTTTAGCCCTTTCTTCCCTCGTCAACTCGCATCGAATTGCGCCTACCCACGCTGCAAGGCGCTCTCAGCAGTTGATTCCTTTGACAGTATACTTGCAGTAGTGGATCAGACAAAAAGAAAGCACACCGCCACCTCATTACCACCCATTCATACATATATCTACAGGTAGGAAGGAGAATATGAAGCAGTACACGTGCCACTGCCGGCACCTACGCTGCTAGCGTGTCATGTTCATACATCTCCATTCCTGCTGCGCTGCACTTCGCACCAAAGACACGGCGAGAACTGTCAAGCAGGGGAAAACCCGCGCTGTCTAATACAAGTGTGTGTCGAATCTTCCCCACTCGAAACGTGGCAGTTTCGTACCTGGTACCAGCAAAGGCAAACTTATAGCGGGTGTGCGTCGGCAAGGGAAAATCGCAGCGGTCAAGGGGGTCTGTCCAGTGTTCCACCCTCAACACGACAGTAGGTCGTAACTCGGTGTCATCCAAGGCCAACTGGTTAGCTTGGTGTCAGCCAAGGCCAATTGATTAGCTTGGTGTCGGCCAAGGCCAACTGAATAGCTTGGTGTCGGCCAAGGCCAATCGATTAGCCTGGTGTCAGCCAAGGCCAATTGATTAGCTTGGTGTCAGCCGAGGCCAATCGATTAGCTTGGTGTAGCTTGGTGTCGGCCAAGGCCAATTGAATAGCTTGGTGTCGGCCAAGGCCAACTGATTATTGTGTCGGCCAAGGCCAATTGATTGGCTTGGTGTCACCCAAGGCCAAGTGATTAGCTTGGTGTAAGCCAAGGCCAACTGATTAGCTCGGTGTCAGCCAAGGCCAACTGATTAGCTTGGTGTCGGCCAAGGCCAATTAATTAGCTTGGTGTCAGCCAAGGCCAACTGATTAGCTTGGTGTCAGCCAAGGCCAACTAATTAGCTTGGTATCAGCCAAAGCCAATTGATAGGGCTGTGTGTTCTTCACATTACAGTGATATGTTAGTATTAGAAGTGCTGTGTCGAATGTTCTATCCTGTGGCGGTTATCTCCAAGTACCCTATGATATCCCTTGATGGCAAGCCGTACCTATTAATAGCACATACACGACCAGCCGTCCACAGCAGCGGGTTAGCTGTATTTCACGGTTACACGGTCTACTGGTAGTTACTATATTAGACGGGCACAGAGTAGTGCTCCCGGGTCAGCAAGCGTGAGTTAGCAAAAACTCGATGAAAAACGACGAACACAAGACCGAAAAGTGGGAACGCTGTGCCCTCCACGCGAAAAAATAGAAGGCATGTTCCGAGGGGGGAGAAGGTAAAACACCTGTGGTCACGGGTCGTGCAGAAGATCGCTGAGAGGTAAAGCCTAGGCTTACGGGTTGAACTGGGAAGCAAGAGTAATCATATGTACAAAAAAATATATAGAAAAACACGGTACCCTTTCGTGCTGTGTACACTAGTGGTGGCGAAAATCTCTCGTCACGCAACCTCGTCCTAGAGGGTACAAGCTTCCCCTTGCTTCGGGATGAGTGTTGGCTTGATATCTCGAGAGTGTCCCAAGCCGAAAGGTGGGAAAAACAAAAAAAAGTATTAAACCTAGGAGAAAATAAGCCAAGGTCGGGTCGACATACTCACGCCTCCGCATACACCGGCAGCTTGCGCTGCCGAAGTAGTAACGGGGACCGCCGGTAGGGACAGCTCGCGCGATCGCTATCGCGGGAAGCGAAGGACAAGCCAGAACATCAGCTGGATTGCGAATACAGTGGAGTTAAATTGACACACGACGTGTATGAAAATACGTGCAAGTGTGATGAGCATAGGCCATTTCTTATGCAGTCGGATTCCGCCAGTCGAGAACGGCCCTTTTCGACTGGATTCTTCTGGTCCTTCTTCTTATCGTCAGTCGAGTTGATTTTATAGTTTTTGTGCTCTTCCTAGAGGCGGTTGGTGTGAGGGAGTTCTGCTGTACAGCAGGCGAAATCGGTTGGCAGCTGTGCTTCGCGCTGTCTCCGCGAGCAACGGCTCGACGAACCTTCGTCCCAGCGAGTTGGTGGCTTTGGGCTTAGCCAAAAGCCGCCAAAGCTGCGTTCGTGCAGTTGCACTCAGCCGAGAGCCGCCAAAGCTACAGCAGGCGCAGCCGTTGTTGGCAGCATGGGATCGAGACCGCGCGCTGCTGCCGTCGTATGATACACGCTGCTGGCGAGCGGAACTAGGAATGCGCCACGCTGACTTGTTGCGAGAAGCAACAGCAGGAATAGCCAAGCCAGCGTCAGCGCCTTGTATGATACTGCAGTGTGGTACCTGGTATGGGCGTGTGGCCGTGTGGCCGTGTGGGTGTGTGTTTGGTGGTGGGATGGGCGATGCGATCGGTTCAAAAAACACGTGTAAAACTTTTTCGACAGAGTTTTTCGACTGGAGGATGCAGTCGAAAAAGTCGAGTTTTTCGACTGGATCCGCCAGTCGGAATTCTCAGTCGAAAAAAGTTGAGTCGAAAAAGCCCTTTTTCGACTGCGTAAGAAAGCCCGATTTGGGCTTCAGTCGAAAAAGGCCGTTTTCGACTGACAAATCCGACTGCATAACAAATGGCCTTACTAAGCTTTATTTCGCCCCATCCGCCGGAGGATGAAGAAAAAAAAAAAAAAAAAACCTAAGCCACCGCCCGCGCAAGTAAAATCGGGCAAGTTACTCCGACCAGCCCAGACGACTTGCACAGCTCAGTCTACTCCAGCATCCCTTCATAGCGCCGGTCGCCACGGTGGTCTAGTCGCTATCCTGGAATGTTTATAGCTTAGCTTAGTCCCTCGTTTCTCTTCATCCTCGGGCGGATGGGGGAAAATCAAACCTAAAGCTCACCACACTTCCACGTATTTTCATACACGTCGTGTCAAATTTAACTCAACTGCATATATTCGCAATCCAGCGCGAGCTGGCGGGTCCTTCAGTTCCCGTGGAAGCGACAGCGCGAGCTGTCCCTACCGACGGTTCGCATTTCTACTACTCCAGCAGCGCAAGCTGCCGTTGCGTACGGATGCGTGAGTATGTCGACCCGATACATAGCGCAACAGCTTCGTCTACTCCAATAACCCGTTATAATGCCGGTCGCCCCGGTGGTCTAGTGGCTACGCTCGAACGCTATGATACTATACTATAATACTATACTATAATATTATACTCCGGAGTATTATAATACCGCGTGGGTCGACTTTTGAGTTGATTTGCAAAATAAAGGACAAAAACCAAATGAATCAAATGCTGAGACCGCCTAGCAGCGTGGGTAGGGTTAACTCGATGCGAGTCGACGAGGGAAGAAAAGGCTCAAGCCTTTTCGCGACAAAAACGAATGCGCATACAAGTGCCGGAGTGGGAATTGGGGGGGGGGAGGAGAAGAGCGTGCTTAGTCGTCCTGGATCTGAGATACGCCTACAGACGGAGAAAGAGAAAGCACAATTGCGAAGAACATCGCATTCACAGACGGGATGAACAAAAGAACAAACAAAGTGTCCGAAAAAACATGATCAATGCAGCAGTATCGGCCACACGAGACAGGCCAGACTGCAGGAACAGAGGGAAAGCACCAACACGCCGCATATATCACCTATTCCCACCTAATGAGGATCTACGAGTATATCTATCACGGCAGATCTGTACGGTCTAGCTCATGCTACCGGTTGAGAACCGTATGATCTGCATCAAGCAACTGCTGTTTCAATGGTGGATTCTGCACTCTACATACCTGCACATCTCAGAAAACAGCAGACACAGCAGTTATAGGATCTACTGTTGTGTGCTCTTCGCATCAAGAACATATTTACACCGATCTACACTTTTTTTTTTTTTTCGTCCCATTTGTTATCCTCGCACTATACTCTCGCCCTCCCTCCCAGTAGTAACTCAGATCCGGGGTCACATTGCGGGCTCTTCTCCCCCCTCCCCACTACGGCACGTGCCTTCATTTTTATCCCGAGAAATAATTCACCATTTTCTTCCCTCGTCGACTGGCGTCAAATTGTGCGTACCCACGCTGCTAGGCGTTATCAGCACTTGATCCTTTTTTTCTTGCATTTTTGCGAATAAAGTCAAGTCTCCCCATGGTGTGAATTGAACTCAAAGACCAACGCTAGTAGTATTCGAGGGTAATCACCAGACCACCGGGGCGACCGGCTCATTAACTAGCGCTAATCCCTATAACCCTAACCCTAGCCCTAAACCTGCTGTAGATGGTCTAGACCGTGATCTGTCCTACTAGGTGTGCATGTGTCCAACAAACCCTCTCCCGAGCTAACCTCATACCCCGAACCCCAACCCTCCGGGGAACTCGAGGTCAGCCCGAGGCCGGCAGAGGGCAGAGGGGCAGTCCAGCCATACATGCATGCACCGCCGAAAATGAACCTTACATGCACATCTGAAAAACTGTCAAGTTAGTACAGCCCGTTCGGGTTGGTTGGCTGGTCGAGGGTCGGATGGGTTCCACTGCCGCTAAGTAGGTGGGTGAGGATGGTTGGCTGCTTCAGAGGGAAAACATTGACAAACAAAAACTGATTATTGCAGCATCAGCATCCATCCTTCGCGCGAAGCAACCCGACTTCAGGAGGGAAAAAATTGACGACGAAAATTGACGATTACGGCATCGCCCACTGCCGGTTTGGCCATGACTAAATCGGTGGCCGAACGACAGCAACGAAAAGAAAAATAACCGTACGGGACAGACTTGCAGCACGATCCTGCTCATGTTGCTGCGCGTTCACGCTATTGGCAGACCCCGCACTCGCCGTTTTTTTTTATCGCTAAACACGGCCACCACAAAGGTTTACAATATAACCTCGGCATTCTATATATGACAAAGGTCTTGATCTCACAGCTGGAGTGTGTTTTAATTTGTAAAAATACGACAAAGGTCTACTGTACAGCCCCTGTTTTTTCTGCGGCGGCGGCTCCTCATACGAGGGGCTCTCCACCTCATCCCTTCGCTGACGTCGGGAAACACGACAGCAAACACGACAGCGCAACCCGATGCAGTATGAACCAATCAATCAATCAATCAATCAATCAATCAATCAATCAATCAATCGATCAATCAATCGATCAATCCAAAGGCCTGGAGGTTCAAAACATTGGAATCCTGTCGGGTTCGCTTTTTCCCCAGCTGACTAGCCTCTCTTCAGTCCCAAACATTGCCCGGCAAAAAAAAAAATCCACCAAAATGTCATCACCCTGTCCGGAAATATAAGCAACACTTGAACATTCATATTGGAATAAAACGTTGCTTATGCTGGAGGACAAAAAAGAAAGCTCCCGTCTTGGCCGGAAATATAAGCATTGTTTGGTGATTAATATTAAGGAAAAACGTTGCTTATATTTCCGGACACCACAAAAAAAAATGCTTCCACTTTGTTAGGAAATAAAAAGAACTTGGAACATTCGGTCATTAATATTGAAAAAAAAAACGTTGCTTATATTTTCGAACAGAATGGGACGACGTAAATAAGCACCAGGTATGTTATTATACCTCTGACGTGTCCACCTTGTGGACAGACAAAAAATCGGGATGACGTGGCTCCTTGTTTTGACCCAAAAAAAAACGTCCGTGTGTCATTTTTGTTTTGCACACTGATTTTTTTTGTACACCTTTTTAGGTCATGGGTTTGGTCGTCGGGCTGCACCTTCAGTTTACAAAAAAAACAGCTTTACTAGGGTGAGGTATGTTGTCTTGCCTTTTCTTTTCTACCCAACGACATCAGTACACCCAGTGTCCGTGCTGATTCTTCATCCTAAAAGAGAGATACAAATTTTGTGGTTACAGAATCTGTGAAAGAGCAAACCAAACAGCAGTCGCAAGTCATCAAGGTAAAGCAAGTGAAATGCTAGCTTAACCGGTACGAGAACATAACAAAACAAGCCAGACCATGAAAAAAAGGAGAAAAAAAAGAGAAAAAAAAAAAGAAAGGAGCCCTTCAAATCCAAAACCTTGTCGGGGAAAAAACATATTTCACCTCCATCATACCGCCGTGGCAATGTACGATGATACGTATGTATCATATGTATCATATGAATGTATCATATGTGTCTCCAAACTTTTCTTTTTCTTTTCATTTTTGAACCCTTTGGCGGATAGGGGGAGTGGGACTTACTCTCACCACACTTCCACGTACTTGCACACGTGTCGCGTGTCATTTCTGTGCACGTGTCCTGTGTCATTTCACTCAATTGCACTCGCAATCCAGCGCTAGCTGGCGTATCCGTCAGTTTACGTGGCCATGACAGTAGCGGGAGCTGTCCCTACCGGCTGTCCCCGTTACTACTCCAGCAGCGCAATCTGTCGCAGTACGCGGATGCGAGGGCATCTCTTCCGTCGTACATAACACGCATCAATCCGAGCTCTGATAGGGTAGGAGATGGGTCGGAACCACAACGCAGGGAGAGCTACGCAGCTGCAAGACACCCACGAAGCAATCCGAGCTAAGGAGCTAGCTGGCTGCGGGACACGCGTTCAGCCGCGTGTAGCACGACGACAAGATACTCGTGCGTGTATGTATGAATATTCGCAGACGCTTCATGATTGTAGATTGCGGTCGCCACTGCTTTGGTCGGCATTAACAAATAGTATACTAAAAAAAAAACATCGAACCCAAAAAAATTGAGGACTACCAGGTACAGAGTAGTTTTCTTTTTTTTTTTTCATTTACGACCTATTTACCCTCCGGGGGAAAACAAACCCACCACGCTCCTGCGTATTTTCGTACGTGCCAACTTAACCCAAGCGCATTCGTCGCAATCCAGCGCTGCCTGACGTGTCCTTCAGTTTCTGCGGCAACAGCAGCGCATCATTTATGTATTTTTCGTATTCAACTCTCGGGGGGGGTGCGAAACTCAAGCTTAAGATCACTACACTTTCACGTATTTTCATGTGTGTAAAATAAACTCAACTGTATGCGCAAGCCAGTGCTGCGGAGCTGGTATATCTTTCAGCTCCCGTCGTATCGTTGTTTTATCTGTAGAATTAGAACCTGGTAAGCAAAACTCCAGCTTTTCGTGGCGAATACGCCGATTCCACCGCTCTCAACCTCTTCGGCAAGTAAAAAATGACAACAAAACTGCCAATTACGGCATCAGCCACATGAAGCAATCCGACCTGCTGCTGCTGCTGGTGGTGTAAGAGATGTGCTCGAGCTGCAGCGCAGGATGCTGTTAGGCAAGCGTCAGGCGTGACGATACTCGGATTGCCTCCAATTTTTCCTAGACCCTCGATCAGACCGCGTCGTCGCTCGTCGCCGTTTGGTCCGTATACTATAATCAAGACATAATCAGGTGCCAAAAGGGTCTAGTGCTGAATCATCTCATCTCGAGCGGGGTACCCGCCGTGGTTAACTCGGAAACATCGCCTTCCGCAGCAGGCAAGGATACTTCGCTTGGTGTTGATGGTTTATGCTATATTCGTCATTCAATTTCGACCACTTTTTCTTTCTTGACCCCTTCAGAGCCCCAAAACCCCTTTCTACACTAATATCCAAGCCATTGGTCCCCAGAAACGGGTTTCCAGTCGTAAAGAGGCGAAGTACCCAATTATCATCAGCAAACAGTTCCAATAGCTTCCCTCGCTCGCGCCCGAGCCGCCTTTTGCCTAGCCACCCACATCCCTCGTACGCTTGTTGGAATCGTATTAGTCCAATCGTTTCCTATAAAAGGTACTGAAGCATATATTCATGTCGAGGACATGCAGCCTAATCCAGCAGCAACCAGGACGGTTTCGTGTGGTGTTTCATGCTACAATGATCGTCCCGTACTGCAGCAGGCGACACAAGTAACTAATATCTTATTTCTGGCCAGGCTGGCGTTTCTTATATCCGGTCGCCCCGGTGGCGTATCAGGTTATCCTCGAGCCTGGCATAGGTCAGTTTCGTGAGTTCGAGCCCCACCGAGTGCATATTCGTATAAATTCGTTGGGACTTTTTCTTGGGCATAAATTGACTTGCGGAAAACGCGAGAGCGTGAGTTAGCAACACTCAGTGAAAAATTGACCAGGAGTGGGATTGCCGAACCCTATGCGCGATAAAAATGGCAAGAACCGAGGGGGAGAAGGGACGACACCTGTGACCACGGCCTGTCCAAAAGCTGGAAAGTACAAGTGTGAAAACAAAAAGAAGAAAGGCAGAGGTGTGTCCTCCACTTTTTCAGTACAAAAGAAGCCCCGTTCTAATTACAGCCCAAAAGTCGAGAGCCTGGCATTCGAAACCACCAAATTATCAAGTGTTGTCGCGTACTGCAGTAGGCGAAACCAGTTAATAATCTCTTATTAATGGTCAGGCTGGCGTTTCATGTGCAACGCAGGGTGTGTCCTGCTACATCACAGCAACCTCTCCACAGACCTTAATCTTTATTTTCCCCACCCGCCGTAGGATAAAATAACCATACTACCAACAACACCAACAATAGCAACACCAACAATAGCAACACCAACAATAGCAACAACAACACCACCAACACCAACACCAACACCAACACCAACACCAACACCAAAACCAACATCATCAACAACACCAAAACCATCAGCACCTATTGTAACATCATACGAGTATACGTCGAATTATACGAAGCCAATACTTCGGCTGCTGCTGTCTGTTAGAACAACAATCTGGCGGTGTGTCACTCAAGTTGCTATTCATATCAACAAGTGCTGTCTGTAAACAATTACCTGGAGGTGTATCGATGCTTTTCAATAGTGTACACCGCGTCGCGTTATCCGCCCGGCAGTTGGAAAGCAGGGGGGGGGAAAGGGACACATCCATGGGACCCAACTCCGACTGGCTGCTCACGATCTCCCCATCTCTCTGACCTCGACGTCTAAATATCATACCTCGTACTAGTATTACTTACCATGGTACAATGTGCTATCATAGTCCGATGTTGGTTGGACGGCATCATCCCACCGGGGTTAGTTCCACCCATGGCGATAAACACAATAATGTAGGACCCCTTGCTTCGTCAAGCGTGCACATTTCGACACACAAGGTACGATATCATGGTCGTAATGGTATCATACAACGGCTGCGGAGGGCTCAATCGCGTCAGCTGTGATACATGCGTGTACCACCTTTGGTTTGTGCTTTTTTTCCCTCGGCTCAATCGCGTCAGCTGTGATACATGCGTGTACCACCTTTGGTTTGTGCTTTTTTTCCCTCGGCTATTGCTCAGCTCCAGAGTGACTGGAGCCTGCCTGCCCTGTGACCACGGGCTTGATATTATGCGAGTTAATACGAGAACAACAACAACGGTGTATCACACAGACCTTGCGAACATGAGTTTCGACGAAATCTAGAAAACCTTCCAACTAAAATCTTCGATCTCACAGCAGCTGCCGTAGTAGTGTATTTCAATATTTTAATAACATATCACACTATTTACTTTTGATAGGTGCCGGATGTAGATGAGCGGAACGGCCACAGTAGCAGTAGTGTCCAACACCTGAGGGCGACGATTAACAATCATAGTTGAGTTTGCATGAAGGGATTAGGCCGAATCATCCAATGGGCCCAACACCGACCGGTTTCTCATCTGCTGGCAGCAGAGCTTGCCACATATTCGAGAAAACGGTTGACGCAGACTGTGCACGAGACGAGGGGGGCTTCACCCTACATTGCTTGGTTGCGTTTCATTCAGTTAGGGTTAGGGTTAGGGTGTATAAAATCTAAAGAGTATGTCAACTATTTTCTTGCATAAGCGGAAAGGTACCCTCTCCGCCTCTCTGCTGGTGATCTCCTTCCTTCACAGCAGTAGTGAACTCATATTTCCAGTACTGCTGACTGCTGTGAAATTTCTTCCTTCTTTTCCTTTTCGTTGCAAATAGTGTGGTGAGCTGGCTTGCATCCTTGTTCTTGCCCGCGTGTTCATTGCATGGCCAAATCACCTTTCTGTATTTGCAAAAGCGTATCTCCGTCTCGTAGTTTGTGACCACGGAGAGAACTCGTCTCTGCAGGAGGCATCGGCATGGACAGTGGTTGTGCTGGATGAATATTGGGGGAAATATTGGTTTGAAGTCACTGACACACAATATGGAAGATTCCATGATATCCAGCTACACGCATTGCAACATCTCCTTCCACACACACCTTCCTCGTGAGGCCATATGATTATTACCAGGCACAGCAGCGAGTACATCCCGACTTGACGCCGTTAAAACTGGAAGCCCGTTTTGGAGGGAAATCACTTGACATTAGTATACGGGGGGGGGTGGGGCTCTAAAGGGGTTAAACCCTAACCCTTAACGCCTTTAACTGGTGCACTGGAAACCCGTGTTGGGGGACCATCTACTTGGGGTTAGCATAGGAAGGCATTTTGGGGCGCTAACGGAGTTTACGACAGAAGGTATCATTCCCGCCGAGCAACAAAGTTATCTCTCAAAATACTGCCTGCTCCACTTACATGTGACTTGATGGTTTCATCCAAGCCGATTTCCCCCCTTAACTGTGCAAAAACGACATCGAAAAGTCGACGGGCGGCCTTTCAATGTCGATTTTTTCTTGTGCGAGCGCACAGCAAGACCAGCGGCAGGTACCATGCCGCATGCGAAGCGCGTGATACCAACTCCTTGGGTTTGATTGCGTCGTACAACTCCTTGGATTGATGCCGTCGTACAAGTCCTTGGATTGATGTCGTCGTACAACTCCTTGGAATGATCGTGTCGTACAGCTCCCTGTGTTGTGTGTGTCGTAAAACTCCTTGGATTGTAGACAGCACGACAGCACCTATTTGCAGCATCGGTGTGCAAAAAATCAAACCGCCGAACACCTTTCGTCTGATCGGTTGAGGCCTGCCTTTCGCCGGCCGAGGGTTTATGAAAAACGCCTACGAAACTCGCGGCGAAGCGGCGGGATCGACCTCGTCGACCTGGAGCCCCGACCGGCTGAGTTAAGGTTATAGGATTGGGGTCGGGTTGGGTCTGGGCCGACTTGAATGTCAGAAACTCTGACTAAAAGGATGTGCAATAATATTTTTGCACACCGATAATGCAAATAGGGGCTTCCGTATCCTGGAAAGTAGATCGGAACGTCGCTTAACCTCGCCCTACCAGCAAGCCAGCAGCCCCCTTTGTGTCGAGTGGAATATGCCGTAATCGTCATTTTTCCCGTCAATATTTCCCCCTGAAGCTCCAAAAGGGCTAATAAACTCACCTCTTTGACCACAGCAGTGGGAGACCCCCAACAAGACGTATCCCTGTATAAGGCGGTATCCCTCAATAAGGCGGTCGAAATCGCTTGGCGCGACTGGGAAATTGCACTCACAAATAGAAGTCCCTCAATGAGGCGGCATCCCTATATAAGGCGGTATCCCTCAATAAGGCGGTCGAAATCGCTTGGCGCGACTGGGAAATTGCACCCATAAATAGAAGTCCCTCAATATGGCGGTATCCCCATATAAGGCGGTCGAAATAGCTTGGCGCGACTGTGGAATAGCACTAATAATAACCTTGAATGAATAAGACGGTATCCCTCAATAAGGCGGTCGAAATCGCTTGGCGCGACTGTGGAATAGCACTCATAATAACCTTGAATGAATAAGGCGGCTACCCTCTATAAGGCGGTCATATTGCCCTCTATAGCACACCACACCACCGCCTTACAGGAGAACCCCTGATGTATTTCCAAGTGTTTCCCCCCACATACACTATTCACAAAAAATAGCACTGCACTCCCTCTAAATGGGGGCAAAACACTTGGAATTAGACTACGGACAGTTTTCGAATTGGCGAAGGGTTAAGTCGGGGTAGCCATCTGTGCTGGTGCATGGGCCACCTGTACTGGCGTGGGATCATCGAACGAACCGGACCGAACGGTTGATCATCTACTGATGGCTGGTGTACTATCCATCTCCTTGTCTCTACGTCAACTACCTACCTCGTCCCATCTTCTCATTTTTGCCCGCGTGATCATTGCGGTTGGCATTGCATGATTGCATGGCCAAAGCACCATGCTGTATATACTCGCATTCGCTATGTGTATCTCTGTCTCAAAGTTTGTGACCAACAGTAGTAGTAGAGCTCGTCTCTCTTACTAGCAGGAGGCATCGGCACGGACACTGGGCTGGCTTCGCTGGATCTAGATCGGTGGAAATATCCACCAGTTCCATTCCAAGAACGCACACACACATCTTCTCCTGCCTTTGAATCAAAAACATGACACGGCTCATCATGCGTACTTTCAACTTTTTTTCAACTCCAAAAACCGTTCCTAGTATAAATCAAGTGTTTTGTCCTCATTTAGGGAGCGCAGTGCGCAACAAAAGATGCCCGGAGGCGGTCAGGTCCGTCAAATAAAAACGTCCAGCGGTCAAGGGTGTCAAACCGGTCATCACACACTAAAACCTAGTTGTTGGCGTCAGTCAGAGTTATTGCAAAATTGCCGACCGTCAAGGGCTGAAGGTGCCGTCTGCTGACATGTTCGGTGCGAATAGACTGCACGAGTGTTTCAGGGAACAAACTACTCGGATTTAGAGTGGGATATTTCGCAGTATATTGCACAAGTATAGGTTTCGCAAGGTATGGAGCCGCGCGCATGCCGAATACCCGTTATTTTTTTTCCATATTGTCCTTGTTTGCTCATCCCATTTATTATCTTTGCTCTCTTTCTTTCTCATTCTCCCTTCCTAGACGTAACTCACGTCCAGGGCCACCAAGCAGGCTCTTGTCCCTACTGCTCGCTACGGTGCGTGCCCTTCATTTTTGTCGCTAGAAGACTTCAGCCCATTCTTCCCTCGTCAACTCGCATCTCCCCAAGCTGACAGGCAATACCCTGGTACATATTAATGGGTTTCGCTACGGTGCGTGCCCTGCATTTTTATCGCGAGAAGACTTCAGCCCATTCTTCCCTCGTCAACTCGCCTCGACCCGCGCCTACCCACGCTGACAGGCAATACCGTGGCACATACTAACGGGTTTTAGACGAGAAAAGCATATGGGTGGTGCGTGTTTCCAAAAGCAGGGCATGCGCCACGGGCCGAAGCACAGCATTCAGGATGGCCATACTTCACAATCCAAAGCGTTCATGAACGGGTTATCCTATAACCTTAGGGTAATCCGAACCCTTGGGTTAACCTTAACCCTTGGGTTAACCCTAACCCTCGGGTTCAGGACGGCCGCATTTCACAAGCCAAAGCGTCCATGCACGGGTAACCCTACTCCTTGGTTAATCCTAACCCTAACCCTTGGGTTCTAATCCTTGGGTTTCGGTTCTTATATTCTAACCCTTAGGGTTAACCCTTGGGTTACTCTAATCCTTGGGGTTCTCTCTATAACCCAACCCTTAGGGTTAACCCAACCCTTCGGGTTATTTACCTTAGGGTTCTGGTTGGGGTCAGCGTTGCGTTGCCCCCGACCATCACCCTGCGTATTTCAGCCTATCTACGCATACCTGGTATAGGTTATATAGCACCGAACCAAAGAAATTTCCTGGAAACAGGTTGGTCTAGAATCCGTTAATAATACAATCCGTCTCCTGATAAATAGGTTAGCGCTCTCAGCAGTTGATTCCTTTGATTTCTCTTCTTTTTTCTACAAATAAACTCAAAAGTCCCGACACACGTCAAATTCCAACTCTAGAACCAACTGTGCAATATATATAATCAATATTTGGTAGCAGCATTCGAGGGTAGGGTCAGGCCCATAATGCCCACATGGTTTTTAGCATAATCAGCCCTTTTGAGCATTAAGAAGCACAAGTGCGAGGAACGTATGCTCGAGCATATTTTAGCAAAAAGAGCATACACGCATAGGCGACGAGCATTGCTGCTTCATTTCGGGCATAAAACATACATGCGAGGAGCATATGCTCGAGCATATTTTAGGTAAAAGAGCATACACACATACGCGACGAGCATTGCTGCTTCATTCTGGGCATAAAGCCTATAGACATAGGGCATAAAATGTGTTTAATAAGACAGTTCAAAAAGCGCCTGGTGCTCAATGATTCGATTATTTTGGTGGTACTTCGACTTAACTAGACCGGCGAGCATAAAGTGGCATTTGAAGCACATATACCCGCCATCAAACGAAGCGTAAGTGGGGGCATAAACACCGAAAAAAAGCGAAACTAGAGAGCATAATCGATTTGTTTTAGCATATGCTTTTCGACAAAAAGGAGCATAAAGTTAGAGAAAAAAGGCATTATGGGCTTGACCCTTTTCGAGGGTAACCGCTAGACCACAGGGGCGACCGGCGCATAGCGCCCGTGAAATCGCTTGGCAACAAAGATGAAGGTTGACGGTCTAGTTTGGTGCCGTCAAGGCCTCTTTAGACGCAATACACTGGTTTTAGTATAGAGCCGTCCGCCCTTGACGGCTGTCCGTCACATGTCAAGAGTGCCGTCAACCGACATGTTTGCGTGGCGAAGATGGGAACCACAAGCAGCAGTGCCGGTATACCTGCGGAGTGGAGTCGGTTAGCCGCTACCTTAGCGCGGGTATTTCCGTCTAGCACAAAAAACAGCACTATAATAATGGCTTGCATCGTAAAAAATAATAAATATATTATTAAAATAAACATACACTCCTGCTGTGAGATGAAGATTTCGGCGCAACTCATTTTTGCAAGCTGTGTGTTATACTCCGATCGTGTGTAATACTGGGTGTGTCTCCTCATCAAGGATATAGGTACGCGACTCCCCTTGGAACTAAAGCAGTGTAGCTGTACCAGGGTCTGATAATACTGTATGATTCGATTTGATACCATATGATCTTGTCTGGATCTTATATCGCATAATTACATGATGCGATACAATATCGGATCAGCTCGGACAAAGAACAGATGTTGAAAAAAATATATACCTGGTATCATACAAAACATCCACATCGTACGTCACAAAATGTGAATATAGTACGTCAGCCAATACACACCAGGTACGTCACCAGCGTGTATTTCCATTCATTTTTGCGGAAACCACTACTCGGCCAAAAAGCCACCACGACGATATTTTTGTTGTTCTTACATTAACTCCCATAATCAAGTCCGCGGCGCACAGGCCAGGCTCCAATCACTCTGGAGTGGAAGAATACCCCAAGTCAACACAACAACAACAACAACAACAACAACAACAACAACAACAACAACAACAACAACAACAACAACAACAACAACAACAACAACAACAACAACAACAACAACAACAACAACAACAACAACAACAACAACAACAACAACAACAACAACAACAACAACAATTATAGAACCCCGTCACGACGTAGAGCTTGTATACTAGCTATTAAATACCATCCACCGCACGTACAACTATCTACATCGATCTTCAAATTAAACTGACGTTTTCAGGGATATTTCTGCCAATGAACATCCAGCACAACCGGTGTCCGTGCCGATGCCTCTTATCATGTGCAAGAGAGCCCACCATCGCCTACTAGCCCCACGCGTGCAGTAAGCTCTTGTATATTCATGAACGCGACCTATCCCCCTTTACCCCCCCCCCCCCCAATTTTGAACCTCCGTCCCCCTCCCCTCACCGGTGATGTATTAATACGACTACAGGATATACATTTCGGGGTGCCACCCGCCAGGTACTCGCCACGAACGGGTACCCGCCAAATTCTGGACGACGGACTCGGACTCGCTATCGGGTAACCCGGTTTTTCAGGCGACGGGAACCGGGTCCACCGGGTACCCGGACAACATAATGGTCCCGTTTACGGTCGTCAAGCGGGCCTGACAAAGTGGATGGTAGAGCGTACTTCGATTGCAGTTGGCGGAGAAAACTACAAGCGTCAAACCGTGCCGGTCTAGGCATTCTAACGCGGGATCCTCCCTCCGTTTTAGATTGAAGAACGTTGCTATTGCAAGTTCTTCGTCGGTGGGTCAACCCTAAACAAGCTCGGTCACGTTGTAGCCCACTACCCCGGAAGAACACGCATATACAGATGTAAAGTGCTTTAGTTCAAGCGATGTGTTTGTTGGACAGGATCGTTTACATCGTGTTTGAAAGGTGTCTGGAGGTTTTGTCAGGGATACTGAGCTTGCAAAGATGGCTTTCGACGAAATCTTCGATCTCACAGCCGTTGTATATCTACGACACAGCAGCAGTAGTAGTGTTTTATAATAATATAGACTATCCTGTTAAAAAAATATATTTCCGCTCATCTACATCGAGCACAACCAGTGTCTGTGCTGATGCCTCCGATCATATACCATGGGAGCCATGCAATGCCAACCGCGATGAACACGCGGAGAAAACACACTCGTAGGCAAGCCAGCACACCAGCATACGACCCCTACACCCTGCAGCAGTCTGTGCATCAGAATTTCATTTGGTTTTTCGGATCTTCCTAGAGCTCCAGCACCTTTGTGTGACCACGAACTCTAGATTTGGAAAGAGTTAATTTGAGATAACAACAACAACAACAACGACAACAACAACAACAACAACAACATAATTTCATCAGTCAGCGTATTTCATATTTTCATGCAGCATTTCATATTTTCATCCAGCATTTCATACTGCTGTTTCATACGAGCATAAAGAAAAAAGAACAGAAGAATATAACACCGGATATCCATGTGTGAATCGTAAGACAGCAGTCGTTGGTCTGTTTTTGTTTTTTTGTTTTGTTCTTAGCTTCGCTCATCCCATCTAACGCCTTCCTACTTTTTTTATTCTCCTTCTCCCTGCCTACGAGTAAACGTAGCTCAGCTCCGGCGTTACTCTATGAAAGCAGGCTCTTCTCCCCTCTCTCAACTCGTACGGTACGCGCCTTCGAAAAAAATATAATTCAACCCTTTCTTCCCTCGTCGATTAGCGTCGAATTGATATTTGGTGTGCGTGTTGTCTCCCTTTTTTCCACCAAACAATAACGGAATCAGCACAACCTATGTTATGAACATGTCCATCTCGCGTCTTCATCCTCGCCCGCATATTGCAAGGCCAAATCCCCTTACTGCTGCATGTGCGATGTATTTTTATCTCTGGTTCGTAGTTGGTGACCAAAGAGCTTGTCCCTCCTGAGCGAAGATGTCAGGAGACGGACCGTCAAGGAAAGACGTCCAGCAGTCAAGGGGTCACACCCAGTCTTCCGGACTAAAAACTAGTAGTTTAACGTCAGTCAAGGTAAATTTTGGATAAATTGCCGTCTGTCAAGGGCTGGAAGTGCCGTCTCCTACTCAAGACTGCTGACATATTTGCTCCGTAGGTTGTAGGATGAGACATCGGCACCGACACTGCTGAATAACGATGGGTGGGAAAAGCTGTCTATAGTGAAGCATGCACAGGTATACCACAGGTATAGCTGGTACAGCAGTAGCTCACCAGAGCGCCAGAGTGTTTCATGTTGTCATGTATCACAATACGAGCATTCATTAATTGTGGATGGGAAGAAATATCAACACTTCTACTTTCCAGCTTCTGGACAAGCCGTGGTCACAGGTGTCCTCCCTTCCTTCCCCCAGTTCTTGCCTTCAATTTTTATCGCGCATAGGGTTCAGCACTCCTACTGCTCGTCGATTTTTCATCGAGTGTTGCTAACTCACCCTCTCGCGCTTCCCGCGAATCAACTTGTGCGCAAGAAAAAGTCCGCACGAATTCATACGAGTATGCACTCGGGGGGGCTCGTACTCACGAAACTGACCTATACCAGGGTCGAAGACAACCTGCTACAAAAGCAACCGGGGCGACCGGATATACTGCTGTGCACATGACCCACATATTTCGTATACGCTATCAATAACTTCATAATTATAATATGGACTGGTATCGTGTACAAGTATTGCATCCAAAAAGAAGAAATAAGGGTCAATTTCATCATATACAAGTATCATCATGATACCTGGTAGACCCAGAAGAAGAAATACGAATGAACTTCACCAATACAACGAGAACAAATCAATAAGGGTGACGCCGGTCAACCAACGACAACAAAACTTGCGAAGCGCTTCGACCAATCAAACAACGGCCAGCACTGCGTCTGTCACCATGCCTCAAACTTCCACGCAGTAGTACGTCGAAATCGTAGAAAATACAACAAACTAGAAGAAAGAAAAACAGAAAAAAACACATTGGATACAACAAAGGTATCACAACAACGAATTGAAAATCATCTCATCTCGCCTCTGGCTCAGTAACTACTGCGGGGGCGCGGGAATACTCCCCGAGGAACAGCTAGTGCGGCTTTTGCCTGGCACGATCAACAACAGTCGACATGCTGTTTGTCGTGCGCCGACTGAAGAAACTCGCACCAGCTAGACTAAGTAGTTAGAAAATTTTCCTGTAAATATGTCATGTGCTTGATTATCAGTTTGGGTGCTGCCCCGACGCAGGCTGTGTGATTGATGTCATCTGCTTCGTTGCTGCTGCGTATTTTCTTGCTTGATGATCAGGCTTCGTTTTCCTGTTCGGTGCGGGAGCGACCATGACGGTATTGGTACCACTCACTGCTGTCGTCAGAAAAGGCAGTGCGCAGGTGATGGGTGGTAGACCACGCGCCAATGCTCCTACTCCTATGTACAGCAGTAGGGTCATTCGAAACTCAAAATGGTTGCCGGCCCTGATGATGTTGGTTGGGCAGCGTCAGCGACATCTGCTTTGTTACTCTTGATAATTGAAATATCACATCTACAGTACGTGCTGGCTGGCTGTCGTGCTCTGTTTTCATTTTGATCGTGCCGTCCTTTTTCCCCAATTATTGCGTGGTCTTTTTAGTGTTTTTATTCCTTTCTTTTCCACCTTTCGTTTTTCTCTCGTTCACTGCAACCAGCCTGGTGTGCTGGCTACGCCGTAGCATGTTTTTGTTGTTTTGCCCGCGTGCTCAATTGAGGTTGGCATGAGGTTGCCATTGTTGGATGGCCAAGTCACCTTGCTGTATTTGCAATGTGTATCTCTGCGTCGTCGTTCGTAACCACAGAAGAGCTCGTCTCTCTCTGAGAGGCATCAGCATGGACGCTTGTCGGGATGGATGTAGATGGGCGGAAAGATCAGTTATTTTGAACAACTTACAGGGTGTTCTGGTGATGACGCTGGGTAGAAAGAACCGATTTGATGTGAAAACAGACGGAAAAGCAGCATAAAAAGCCGTATAACAACGCTTTCGCCTCTTGCCTACTTACCCCAGCAGCCAGCACAACTGCAGCACCGGCTGTTGCCGCCATTGCAAGATTTGTGTATGAAATAAAACAGAAAAAAAGAAGCAGATCGTAGTGTTAATATTACAAGTACACAGCAGTAGTACAAGTAGTAGTGTTCATACTGCGTGGTACCTGGTATTATGTACTGGTATTATATACCATAATATCTTTAGGTGGGAGAGCGTGGTATTTCCCGGCCGCTTTGTTTACGATTTCATTACAAGTATATATTATAAAAATTAAAATACACTCCAGCTGTGAGATGGAATATTTTGTCGAAACTCATCTCGCTGCAAGCTGTGTGTGATACTCCGATCGAGCGTATTACGGGTCAAGTATATATGTGTTCCGGATCTTCCTAGGGTTCCAGCACCTATTGTGTGATCACGGACTCTAGATTTTTTGCGAGAGTTCACGTGGGACAACAACAACTACGAATACTCTCTTGGTGTACGCAAAAAATATCATATGATATCATAGCACGAGAATATGGTAAGCGTATATTGAAAAACATGAAATTTGTTTGATATCTTTCGAATTGCTTGGTTATTATTGTGTCTGTGACTTGGGAGGGAGAGCACCCCGAGAGACCAATCTACCGCAACCAACCTTGACGGTATTCCACTGGTGGTCTCTACTCTAAATCCCGTCTCTCCCTCCGTTAACCACTAGCCAGGTCCCAACCGAAACCCATGCAGTCTAAGACGACTGAGTCCCACCCACGGTACGATACCGTGGAAACTCCTCCATCCGACTCCTAAGTGAACCAACTGTTGTATATACCAATATCAGTTAATTCCTAGTGCACAGAAATGAAGACAAACACAATTGTCATAAAATACACAGTGCGACATTTCCCCCTTCTCCTCACCTTCGAAAGAAAAAGGGTGGGTGGGTGGGAGAAATATCACGAGAGCCGACCTAATGCTGGGTCGCTGGCCGGCTACTAACACTTGCCTCTTCTCTGGTCGCACAGCCTACACGGTACCGTCCCTTGCCCTCCGACGTGCGGGCTTACCTAGCTGCGCGAGTCAACCGAAGAGTGATGGCCACCAACTACCGTGTGGTGGACCGTTACCAGAGCATGGAACAACAACCCTAAATTCTTTCGCGTCCAAACAAACCACGGGTTACGCCGCTTTCGGTTCCCGAAGGTCATAACCCTCTCCTTTGTTTGATATCTTTCGAATTGCTTGGTTATTATTGTGTCTGTGACTTGGGAGGGAGAGCACCCCGAGAGACCAATCTACCGCAACCAACCTTGACGGTATTCCACTGGTGGTCTCTACTCTAAATCCCGTCTCTCCCTCCGTTAACCACTAGCCAGGTCCCAACCGAAACCCATGCAGTCTAAGACGACTGAGTCCCACCCACGGTACGATACCGTGGAAACTCCTCCAAACACGAGGTCGCCGAAGACTGCTACGGTTTCCCCCATATAGTGCCTTGGCCTGGCTGTCTCTGGCCCTTTCCTGCTACCGCTAGTTTGCGAGAGACTTGTCCTGCGTCCTCTACGTTATTGCGAGTGTATACCTTGTAAGCATCAGACTTCCAACGTCCTTCGCGCTGGGTTACTCGCTCGGGCACGTCGCCTCCCGCCGCGAGCACGGACGCACCTCCTATACGGAGAGAGTGTAGTGCAAACTCATCGGGGTTGCGTCCCGACCGCGCCACAATCTCTCTCAACGCTCGCATCGCTTGGCCATATCCCCATACTCTCACTCCGTTGTCACTACGATACGAGGCGAGGGGGGCGCGTTCGGGAAGCGCTGGATACCGCGACAACAGATCCACCATGAGGGCAACGGCGCCGCCGCCGGTGCCCAAACCCGAACGCGGACCCCGCACCGCGGAACGTGTGCGCACGATGACGCTACCTGCTTGCCCCTGATCACCCTTGTGTCCTCGAACGCGTACCTCCAAGCGATCGGCCCCGTGCCACCGCAATATATCCAACTGGCTCTCTCCAGCAAAGAATGCAACATCACTACGTGTAAGGCAGTGTGCGGCGTGCACGACGCGTGCTGCGCCCGCAAACACCTCGTCCGACCGCATAATGAAACCAAAAAAATATGCCATACCCAAACAAAGCCACAGAACGCCACCACCACTGCCCCATGACGGGGCTAGGCTTTTCCCTGCCCACAGCATCTCCCATGACACCGGGAGGCGTACGGGGCGGGCTGTTCCCGCGAGCGTGTGTGAACGTGAAATCCCTTTCAACGCGCTCTTCATCAAAGACGACTTTGTAGGAAGCTCAAGACCCAAACCCACCCGGTGAAAATACTGTACGGCGGCAAGTTTACCAGAAATGGTCCCCGCTTGGTTCCCTTCAGATGCGGCACACCACGCCGCGAAATCGACCAGGGCCCATATCAGGCGCTTTCTGACTCCCCTGGTTCAAGATATGACTCGCTACCTATCCGCTCACGAAATTTTAACCAAGACCGGAAGCCTGAGCCATAAGTGCGTTCAGACGAGCCCGCAACTGACTGCCGGATGTACTGGACGCTAAAATCCCGGTACATAGACCCGCACCCGCTTGCCCTAGGTCCTGCTCCTGATCCGGATACAGGTTCCGACCCCGGGTGTACCAGCGGCGCCTCCCTCCTGGTAGCTGCAGCTCGATGTCCTCCCAGAGTTGGCCCCGCGGGTGAGCGGAGCCCGCACCCCTACGGGCTGCTAGGTACAGCGGCAGTGCGAGCTGTCGAACCACCCTGTGCCATGGCTTGTCCCCTGGCTTGCGTGCCGGCTTGTGAGCCCCCGGCTCCCGCGCTAGGAGCGCGAGATCCATCGGATGCTGCAGCGCTGCCGCTGCGGTACTTCTTCGCGGAGTCGTGAAGGAATGCACATTGCCGGAAACGGCAACCCTCCTTTTTGGCCCAACCGAAACAGTGCCTCGCCGTCTGCGTCTTCGCCCGCTTCGCCGCCGACGGGCCGCTTCTTGCCCAACTTGACGTGCCGCCCGCGGACAACTATCATACCACCCGTATATAACATTTAATACATATATGCATTATATACCACCTGTATATAACAATTATATATACACATTAGATATATGATATATACCGGTTCGTAACCTGCTCGTATCCCAGATATACTTTGAACCATCGAATGCGGAGAACCTGGTACCAGGGATACATTCTACCTGGTACGCATCAAGTGTCCTTCCAACCCCCGTTCGACCCCGTCCGAATTTATATATATTCGTATGTATATATTTTTTCTTTTCTCCTTTTTCTTTTCGCCTCCGGTTCACCCATTTAATAGACGCTGTCGGAACTTACATCCGGTTCATCTAGCACTTGAGTTGTCGTGCATACGCGATGAATACATGATGACGATGACCAATATTCCAGCGATTGACACGTAACTTCGCATCAGATTCATGACCATTCTTACCATGGTCTGCGTATTGTGGTATATTCGGTACCATACCTGTGGTATAGATATATACACACGTACGATGATTCGCGACTTGTCAGATCACATCTTCTGCTGTACCAGGTACTCGTACTACACAGCGACGGCTGCATCATTCGAGCCCACCTAAAAACCATGACCCATCGATTGTACGCGAAACATGCGAAGCCGTGATACCGGCGGTCGCATACAGCAATAAATAAACGCCTGTCTCGACGGAGACGAGGTGTAGTTATCCTGTCTTTGGTTTCTCAATTCGAGCATGAAGGGGGGGTACAAATAACTTGGAGACATAAATCATCGCCCGTCTCAACGGAGACTGGGTACGTATTCTGCCTCAACCCCACCTGAAACCATGACCCATCGATTGTACGCGAAACAGGCGAAGCCGTGATACCAGCGGTCGCATGCAGCGACAACCAAACGCCTGCCTCGAAGGAGACGAGGTGTAGTTATCCTGTCTTTGGTTTCTCAATTCGAGCATGAAAGGGGGTACAAATGATTGGCGACATACGTCAACGCCCGTCGCAACGGAGACTGGGTACGTATTCTGCCTCAACCCCACCTGAAACCATGACCCATCGATTGTACGCGAAACATGCAAAGCCGTGATACCGGCGGTCGCATACAGCAATAAATAAACGCCTGTCTCGACGGAGACGAGGTGTAGGTATTGTGTCTTTGGTTTCTCAATTCGAGCATGAAGGCGGGTACAAATAATTGGAGACATAAATCATTGCCCGTCTCAACGGAGACTGTGTACGTATTCTACCTCAACCCCACCTGAAACCATGACCCATCGATTGTACGCGAAACATGCGAAGCCGTGATACCGGCGGTCGCATACAGCAATAAATGAACGCCTGTCTCGACGGAGACGAGGTGTAGTTATCCTGTCTTTGGTTTCTCAATTCGAGCATGAAGGGGGGGTACAAATAATTGGCGACATGAATCATCGCCCGTCTCAACGGAGACTGGGTACGTATTCTGACTCCACCCCACCTGAAACCATGACCCATCGATTGTACGCGAAACATGCGAAGCCGTGATACCGGCGGTCGCATACAGCAATAAATAAACGACTGTCTCGACGGAGACGAGGTGTAGGTATTCTGTCTTTGGTTTCTCAATTCGAGCATGAAGGCGGGTACAAATAATTGGCGACGTAAATCAGCGCCCCTCTTAACATAGACTAGGTACGTATCATGTCTCAACCCCACCTGAAACCATGACCCATCGATTGTACGCGAAACCTGCGAAGCCGAGAGACCGGCGGTCGCATACAGCAATAACCAAATGCCTGCCTCGACGGAGACGAGGTATAGGTATCCTGTCTTCGGTTTCTCAATTCGAGCATGAAGGGGGGGTACAAAATGTTGGAGACATAAATCATCGCCCGTCTCAACGGAGACTGGGTACGTATTCTGCCTAAACCCCACCTGAAACCATGACCCATCGATTGTACGCGAAACATTCGAAGCCGCGATACCAGCGGTCGCATGCAGCGACAACCAAACGCCTGCCTCGAAGGAGACGAGGTGTAAGTATCCTGTCTTTGGTTTCTCAATTCGAGCATGAAAGGGGGTACAAATGATTGGCGACATACGTCAACGCCCGTCGCAACGGAGACTGGGTACGTATTCTGCCTCAACCCCACCTGAAACCATGACCCATCGATTGTACGCGAAACATGCGAAGCCGTGATACCGGCGGTCGCATACAGCAATAAATTGAACGCCTGTCTCGACGGAGACGAGGTGTAGTTATCCTGTCTTTGGTTTCTCAATTCGAGCATGAAGGGGGGGTACAAATAATTGGCGACATAAATCATCGCCCGTCTCAACGGAGACTGGGTACGTATTCTGCCTCAACCCCACCTGAAACCATGACCCATCGATTGTACGCGAAACATGCGAAGCCGTGATACCGGCGGTCGCATACAGCAATAAATGAACGCCTGTCTCGACGGAGACGAGGTGTAGGTATTCTGTCTTTGGTTTCTCAATTCGAGCATGAAGGCGGGTACAAATAATTGGCGACATAAATCATCGCCCGTCTCAACGGAGACTGGGTACGTATTCTGCCTCAACCCCACCTGAAACCATGACCCATCGATTGTACGCGAAACATGCGAAGCCGTGATACCGGCGGTCGCATACAGCAATAAATAAACGCCTGTCTCGACGGAGACGAGGTGTAGTTATCCTGTCTTTGGTTTCTCAATTCGAGCATGAAGGGGGGGTACAAATAATTGGCGACATAAATCATCGCCCGTCTCAACAGAGACTGGGTACGTATTCTGCCTCAACCCCACCTGAAACCATGACCCATCGATTGTACGCGAAACATGCGAAGCCGTGATACCGGCGGTCGCATACAGCAATAAATAAACGCCTGTCTCGACGGAGACGAGGTGTAGTTATCCTGTCTTTGGTTTCTCAATTCGAGCATGAAGGGGGGGGAGTACAAATAATTGGCGACATAAATCATCGCCCGTCTCAACGGAGACTGGGTACGTATTCTGCCTCAACCCCACCTGAAACCATGACCCATCGATTGTACGCGAAACATGCGAAGCCGTGATACCGGCGGTCGCATACAGCAGTAACTAAACGCCTGTCTCGACGGAGACGAGGTGTAGTTATCCTGTCTTTGGTTTCTCAATTCGAGCATGAAGGGGGGGGAGTACAAATAATTGGCGACATAAATCATCGCCCGTCTCAACGGAGACTGGGTACGTATTCTGCCTCAACCCCACCTGAAACCATGACCCATCGATTGTACGCGAAACATGCGAAGCCGTGATACCGGCGGTCGCATACAGCAGTAACTAAACGCCTGTCTCGACGGAGACGAGGTGTAGGTATTCTGTCTTTGGTTTCTCAATTCGAGCATGAAGGCGGGTACAAATAATTGGCGACGTAAATCAGCGCCCCTCTCAACGTAGACTAGGTACGTATTCTGTATCAACCCCACCTGAAACCATGACCCATCGATTGTACGCGAAACCTGCGAAGCCGAGAGACCGGCGGTCGCATACAGCAATAACCAAATGCCTGCCTCGACGGAGACGAGGTATAGGTATCCTGTCTTCGGTTTCTCAATTCGAGCATGAAGGGGGGCTACAAATAATAACGTCGTCACATAAGTCAACGCCCGTCTGCCCGTCTCGACGGAGACTGGGTAAGTATTATGCGTCTATCTTCTCACTTTTTATTACCGGTGAAATACTGTCCAACGCCTGACTCGACGGAGTGCCAGGTAGACATTCTTTATTTCTTACATATTTGGCTTGTCACCTGCAGGAACAGGGCGCTGTATACTATGCGTAATAATATATTCCAGCCATTGGTATATATATATATATTTTCGCTTCTGGTTCATCCATTTAATAGACGCTGTCGGAACTTACATCCGGTTCATCTAGCACTTGAGTTGTCGTGCAAACGCGATGAATACATGATGACGATGACCAATATTTCAGCGATTGACACGTAACTTCGCATCAGATTCATGACCATTCTTACCATGGTCTGCGTATTGTGGTATATTCGGTACCATACCTATGGTATAAATATGTGCATACGTACGAAGATGAGTCGCGACTTGTCAGATCACATCTTCTGCTGTACCAGGTACTCGTACTACACAGCGACGGCTGCATCATTCGAGCCCACCTAAAAACCATGACCCATCGATTGTACGCGAAACATGTGAAGCCGTGATACCTGCGGTCGCACGCAACGGCGTGGCGATCGCCTCTCTCGACTTCCCATACACAATTAACCCGACGCCTGTCTCGACGGAGACTAGGTGTGGGTATTGTGTCTTTGGTTTATCAATTCGAGCATGAATGGGGTACATACTAACAACCTATATAGGTCAACGCCCGTCTCAACGGAGACTGGGTATGCATTTAACCCGCACCAAAGCCTGATATTCTGTATCTGACTTCTTCATTAAATCGAGCCCACCTGAGACCATGACCCATCGATTGTACGCGAAACATGCGAAGCCGTGATACCGGCGGTCGCATGCAGCAATAAATGAACGCCTGTCTCGACGGAGACGAGGTGTAGTTATCCTGTCTTTGGTTTCTCAATTCGAGCATGAAGGGGGGGTACAAATAATTGGAGACATAAATCATCGCCCGTCTCAACGGAGACTGGGTACGTATTCTGCCTCAACCCCACCTGAAACCATGACCCATCGATTGTACGCGAAACATGCGAAGCCGTGATACCGGCGGTCGCATACAGCAATAACTAAACGCCTGTCTCGACGGAGACGAGGTGTAGGTATTCTGTCTTTGGTTTCTCAATTCGAGCATGAAGGCGGGTACAAATAATTGGCGACGTAAATCAGCGCCCCTCTCAACGTAGACTAGGTACGTATTCTGTATCAACCCCACCTGAAACCATGACCCATCGATTGTACGCGAAACCTGCGAAGCCGAGAGACCGGCGGTCGCGTACAGCAATAACCAAATGCCTGCCTCGACGGAGACGAGGTATAGGTATCCTGTCTTTGGTTTCTCAATTCGAGCATGAAGGGGGGGGTACAAACAATAACGTCGTCATAAGTCAACACCCGTCTGCCCGTCTCGACGGAGACTGGGTAAGTATTATGCGTCTATCTTCTCACTTTTTATTACCGGTGAAATACTGTCCAACGCCTGACTCGACGGAGTACCAGGTAGACATTCTGCATTTCTTACATATTTGGCTCGTCACCTGCAGGACCAGGGCGCTGTATATACTATCTGCGTGATAATGTATTGCAGCCCACTCCTTTCGGTTTGTCGCTGGGATGTGACCGACAAACATAACCAAATTCTCGTCAAGCACGTCCGGAGAAATAGACACAAACGACAGAAATATCACGGCTACTAACACTTGCCTCTTCTCTGGTCGCACAGCCTACACGGTACCGTCCCTTGCCCTCCGACGTGCGGGCTTACCTAGCTGCGCGAGTCAACCGAAGAGAAATATCACGAGAGCCGACCTAATGCTGGGTCGCTGGCCGGCTACTAACACTTGCCTCTTCTCTGGTCGCACAGCCTACACGGTACCGTCCCTTGCCCTCCGACGTGCGGGCTTACCTAGCTGCGCGAGTCAACCGAAGAGTGATGGCCACCAACTACCGTGTGGTGGACCGTTACCAGAGCATGGAACAACAACCCTAAATTCTTTCGCGTCCAAACAAACCACGGGTTACGCCGCTTTCGGTTCCCGAAGGTCATAACCCTCTCCATACACTCCAGCTGTGAAATCGAATATTTTGTCATATACACTGCTGTATTCACATTAATCCGTTCCTTATTTATATCATTCGGAGTACTACACACAAGAACATCAGTACACCCAGTGTTCGTACTGATTCTTCATCCTAGAGAGATGCAAATTATGTGGTCACAGACTGCGAGATATGCACGCGATTATTGTTATTGACACGCCGCATCGTTTATATTTCTAGACAGCGTGGGGGGGGGGGGGGGCTATCATACTCTAAAACCAATAGCAGTGTGACGGAGGAAGGGAAAGAAAAAGTGGGAAGATAATACGGGAGAGCCGACGCTATAATTAGTAAGGCAGGGGTATAATCGTGTAAGGACAACACGACCCCAAAGTCTTGGGGAAGCTGAGATGGAGAGGCAAGACACAGCCTGAGTGTGACCCTGGTTTGGCAAACGGGTTCGTTTAGCGGGTGCGCCTTTCTCTGACGGCAGGTGGAGACCCACCGTCGAAGGAGTCAAAAATGAACAGGCGCAGGCAAATCCCGCACTACCCAGGGTAAAGACAGAGCAAAAAGAGCTGTCGATTCCTGGGTGGCTATCTCACCTTCTAGGTTGAACCGTATAGGGATCAGCCAAAGAAGGCCGGCAAGTTCATAGTGTTGACTAAACCGGAGGGGGGAAGTTGACACAAAGTCTGCGTTCTGCAGATGGACGAAAACTGGTACACAAACGAAAGTGTATGGAGCTTAAGCTTTTTTTACCCGGATCCCCAGGAGGATCTAAAAAAAAAAAAAAAAAAAAAAAGATAATACACGTAGATGAGGTGAGCAAAACAACACAAATAATAATCGAGTGTTTGCGTTAAAATATTTTCACCAAAAAAAAATTCCATCATGCCAGAAAAAGGCCAGATTCACTTCGGCATGCTTTTGGTTGTGTTCACCAAACCAATCGCAGAAGAGGCGTACACGGCCTGCACATCACAGGCGGGGAGCGGTGAGGCAACATCAACTTTTGAATTTAGACGTGGTGTGCTAGCACCTAGACGCACCGACAGGGGCAGGCCCAGCTCAACACCATCCGACAAACAGCAGCACAGCAGCAGCACAGCAGCAGCACAGCAGCAGCAGCAGCGCAGTAGCAGCAGCGCAGTAGCAGCACCGCAGCAGCAGCGGCGGGGGCGGGGGCGGAAGTGGCGGTAGCGATGGCCCCGCCACATGAGTTGCGGCACAGCAGCTCGGCCTGGCTCGATCATCACGATCATCACCACAAAAAAACAGCCGGTTTTTTATTATTTTCTTAGAAACAAACGCAGGACACACCAACCGCAGCCGCCGCACAGCAGCAGCAGCAGCAGCAGCAGGAGCGGCGGCGGCCGTGCGGCGTGGGTGGCGTTAGCGGTGGAGGCTTCGGCGACAGCGTTGTGGGATAGCGACGGTGGTTGACAAAATCAGCACCGAATACGACATCACGCAGCAGCAGAGAAGGAGGTCACATCGCAGAGAGCGCGGGAGCGCTAGCTCACTAGCACCTACCCGTGAGGTTGCGCGTACGCGCCATGCTTCCCCAGCTAGTCTTTGGTGCCTCCGCATCAATTTTGGTTCGTGTCTACCGCTGCCAAGCACAGCGCACAACGATCAGTGTCTGCTGTGTGCTGCCGTGTGGGTTGTGTCCTCGTGCCCTCTGATTGTTGTGCCGTTGTGCCTGGTGTTGTTAGGCCAATCGTACGACCTGGTTGTTATTGATGGAAGTTCACTCCAAATCGTTCAATCGAATTGGAATTTTCATGCCGTTTTTCGCAAATTCTTCCTTCAAAGTTCGCTCCGCGGGATTACTTGCTTGAATTTTTAGATTGAATTCCTGTAACGCAAACACTCGAATAATAATAAAAACATAATGCAAGAGTTAACGTGAGACAACAACTGCAAATATACCCTGTGTAGTGTAAGCAAACAATATCATACGATATCATAGCACGAGAATATGATATGTGCACGAGTACTCGTATATGTATTGTCTTCACATTAATCCGTTCTTTCTTTATATCATACTACATACTCAACGACATCAGTACACCCAGTGTTGTATTGATGCTTCATCCTAGAGATATACAAATTCTGTGGTCACAGACTGCGAGATATGCACGCGATTATTGTCATTGGCACGCCGCATCGTTTTTATTTCTACACAGCGTGGGGGGGCTAACTTCAAGTAAATTTGTCCCCAAAAAGGGTTTCCAGTTGTTACGGCGTTAAGGCCCCCCTAAATATCTCCCCATACCAACTTCAATCATTTCCCCCCCAAAAAGGGCTTCCAGTTGCACAGCCGTTAACGCGTTTACCATTGCGAACCCGTTTTTTGGGGCGGGTCACTCCCCGGCTCTGAGCGGTGCGATATCATACGATGTTGCCCTTAGGGTAGTGCAGGCGTGCTGTAGGATCCCAGGATGTAGTAGGATTTACGGATGCCGGCAAAAAAAGGGTGTCACATGCCTTAGAAGGCATGAGTGTATAGGGAAGAACAGGCTGGCTTATATACTGTCCGAAAATACAAAACTTGGAAATAGTATAGGGAGGGATTTTGGGGCTTTAAAGGCTTTCAAGGGGTTAACACACATGCTACGGTAGAGGTGCCCAATTTTTTGGGGGGCTCTTAACTTGAGTATAGAAATCGCATCCCCCCAAAAAACAATGTAAAAAAACGAGCGTGACAAAACGCGATGAACAAAGCCCATGGCTACTCTGTTATAAGGCATACCTGGTAGTTTGGGTAAGCGCCATTGGTTAACATTTTGCTAGTACTACTACCTCACTATTACCTCAGCAAATGGCGTCGTCGACAGACCATGGGTTTTTTGGGTCGTGGGTTCGAGTCCCACATCCAGCATAATATTTTTTTTTCCGACTTTCCTCATGTCGAACTTGAAAAATACTTTCCCCGGTATCCGCAGGAAATGAAACCGCTTGGATATTGACAGGTCCGCCCGCATACGCGGTCGACCTGCTATCCTGCCGTTTCAGGGGCAAGAGTGTTATAAGGCTTAGTTTGGGTAAAAGCTATTGCAGATTGGTTAACCTTTTGCAAGTACTACTACCCCACCAATACCTCAACACTAGGTACGTATACAAAAACATCATACGAATCGAAAAAAAAAAAAATGAAATTCGGGCGATTTTAGGTTTTGAAGAAGTCCTGTCATCCAAAAAAAAAAAACTGCCAAGAAAACTACCTCTATCGACCTCTATGGCTACCTCTATCGTAAGACACGTGCTCATAGCTTATTGCTTATTGATATCGCATCAATAGCTAAAGTCCTTGTATATTATATTTCTTACTTCCTTTCCTTACTTTTCTTGTCGTTTTTTTTCTTTCCTTTTTCGTTTTTCCCTTTCTTGTCTTTTCTTTCCTTTATCTTCTTCTCTTTGTTTCTTTTTTCCAATTGACTTGCATCCGTCGTGCGCATGCGCAGTGATTAGTACTATTAATACGTGCAACATATAAGTGGTGATCTTGGGTGGCAAGCGGTATGGTCGGTTTTTCCAGGCGCGAGTAGTGAGACGTATGCACCAGTATGGACCTGGCACATCGTAATTCGTTGGGACTTTTTCTTGTGGACAAATTGACTTGCGGGAAGCGCGAGAGCGTGAGTTAGCAACGTTCGATGAAAAATCGACGAGCAGTGGGATTGCTGAACCCTATGCGCGATAAAAATTGAAGGCAAGAACCGGGGAGGAGAAGGGATGACACCTGTGACCACGGCTTGTCCAGAAGCTGGAAAGTAAAAGTGTGCGAAAATTAAAAAAAAAAAAGAAAAAAAAAAAACATCGTAGGCTGACTCCCGATTTCAATTTTATACGTTTCTGGTGGAGGCATCAATTGCATCTTCAGCTGTGATATATGCGTGTACAGTACCACCTCTGCTTTTTTGGTGTTTTTTCCCCGGGGTATTCCTCACCTCCAGAGTGACTGGAGCCTGTCCTGTGACCACGGACTTGATTATGCGAGTTCATGTGAGAACAACAACAACAACAACAACAACAACAACGTGATGAAGACATGAAACCAGCAGCAGTGGCTCTTGTGTCCGTGGGATCTGTTCGTACGAAAGGTGTAGAAAGGTGATTTTTTCTCTCGTTGCCTATAATATCATAGGTCCTTTCGTCCGCACCAGTAGTCCGTAAGTTTGTGCGCGTGCTGGTTTTTAGCAGGTACGGCATACTATGACTACATACATCTGGTGTTCATCTGGTGTTCTGTATGTACAACATGTCACGATAGAAAAAAATACATCGTACGAATGTATATTATACTAGTATGATTTTGTATATTATGTATAAGATACACATAAAGAATGATACTTGCAATATTTTACAATATATCATATGTACTTGTAGTACTGCGAAAGAGTCCGCTGGGCAATATTTATAGTAGTACTCAAGAAGAATAACGTCTGTTCGCCGCTGGGCAATTTTTACAGTATTATTCAAGAAGAATATCGTCTGTTCGCCGACGCGCGAAGTCAACCCGTCAGCCCCTCAAAATAAAAAAGAAAGTATTTTTCTCTCTCAAGTTCGGTTTTTGGTACCTGAAGTATAGTATGGTATATTAAAAACATAGAAATACACTCGAGCTGTGAGATCGAAGATTTTGTCAAAACTAATCTATGCAAGCTGTGTGTGATACTCCGATCGCGCGAAATACTGGGTGTGTGTCCTCATCAAGGATATAGGTCGGCGACTCCCCTTGGAACTACAGTGTAACTTGTACCAGGGTCAACAGGGTGATGTTAATCAGTCTGTGCGTGCAAACTATAAAACCCGTTTTCGAGGGGGACAAAATCTGACAGCTGTGGAAGGAAACGCATCAGGTTATCAAGTGTATGCTGTAAGAATACTATAAAAATGAAAATACACTCCAGCTGTGAGATCGAAGATTTTGTCGAAACTCATCTTTGCAAGCTGTGTGTGATACTCCGATCGCGCGTATCACGGGTTGTGTGTCCTCATCAAGGATATAGGTCGGCGACTCCCCTTGGAACTACAGTGTAGCTATCAGGGTCAACAGGGTGATGTTAATCAGTCTGTGCGTGGAAACTATAAAACCCGTTTCTGAGGGGGACAAAATCTGACAGCTGTGGTGTGTGGAAGGAAATCCATCAGTCTATCCAGTGTATCCTGTAAGTCGTGTAACCGGTGGGGGGAGGGCGGAGTTTTTAGGGGCGCGGGGGCATGGGTTTGAACAAGAGGGAGCGGGGGGGGGATGGGCCGGGCAACTCAAAAATGTGCGTGGAAACTATAAATCCTTCAAGGAAATAAATCTGACGGTTTTGGAAGGAATGCACCAGTTTAACATGTATATCCTGTAAGTCGTACAACCAGTTATATGTAGTAATGCAGGCGTCCCTTGTGAAGTAGTCGGTACACATCGTCTCTACTACGAGTACAGGTCAGACAAGGCGGCTTCGAATCCTCCCGGGTGCTTACTCGTGCTCGAAGGTACTTTTTCTTGCGTGAAGAAGTGACGAGCGGAAAGCGCGAGAGCGTGGGTTAGCGAAAAAACAATGAACACCGACGAGCATAGACAAGCTGGAAAGTGGGAATGCTGGACTCTATGCGCAACAAAACCGAAGGCATGTGTCGGGGGGGGGAGGGAAGACACCTGTGACCACGGCTTGTCCAGAAAGTCGCTGAGGATTAAACCTCGTCACGAGTTGAGCTGGAGAGTAGCGATGATATAAAAAATATACCAGGTATATACCAGGTATATAAAAAAAGTTGCAGGTCGTGAAGTCTTACCGCCAGTCGCCCAAAATATGATAAATGAAATCGTTTGTTAATCACAGCAATCAGTAGGCTAGCTTCTACTGATTGTAGGTTTATCAATCGGCATGGGGAAGTTGCGTTCCGCTCTCGTATGCTCCTCTATCGTCCCAGACCAATCTACGCACGTGAGACGCTTGATGCCTCGAGAGTGATCGTCACTGCTTCCTCTTCCATCCAATCCCAACTAATTGTCCTTCCATCGGTAGGACCGCCCCCCAGTATCGTTCTTGCAAGTGTTGAACTAGCCGGTTTTTGGAAAAAAAAAAAAAACATTTCCAAGAAATATATTGTGTTACGAACATCTCTCATGCATGTTTGGTGTGTTGGGTACCAGGTACCTCGTAATGCCGAACTCGCTGTTGGCGGTCAAGTCATACCGTCAGCCGCCAAAACAAGGAACGGCCTTGCCCGTGTTTAGTGTTTGGTGTGTTTGGTACAGCAGTAGTATACACCTGAAGAGAAGCATTCTAGTTTGGCGTTTGGTCTATTTGGCGCAAAAGTAAACAATTGGGTAAGATGCTCTCTACGATGATAGAGGTTCGCAGCACGTTTTGGGCTAACCTGTGCTCTCGATAAATGAGGCTCCTTAACCCGTGGCCTTTACAGCCCCCAAACCCCTCCCTTTACCAAATCTAAGTAATGTTGTCCCCAAAAACGGCTTTCCAGTTGTAAAGGGGCTGAGACGAAAAAATTGATGAAAAAATTGAAAAAAAACGGCCCATTACGGCATCGGCCACATGAAGCAATCCGACCTGCTGCTGCTGCTGCTGCTGCTGCTGCTGCTGTAGGAGATGTGTTCGAACTGCAGTGAAGAAAGCTGTGAGCAAGCGTCAGGCATGACGATACTCGGATTGCCTCCAATTTTTCTTAGACGGTTGATCAGATAGTGCTCGTCGCTTCTTGGTCTGTATGAACGGCTCCAACAAGAGTTAACCCAAAAATCATCGGAGCATCATTCGTGTTTTGGCAAGAACCTAGAGTGTATACTCGTACCTAGGCCATGATTCTGTTCATCAAGTTGTGCAAAACAGTTTTTACTCAAAATCGGGTTTTAGGTGAGGTATAGAGTAGTTTATTCAAGCCGAGAGCCTTGTAGAGGGAAAAAGGCTGCACCTCCATGCATTCCGTAGCATTCGTCGTAATATGGGTCTTGCTCGTGAAGTCATATCGTCAGCCGCGCACTGAAAGGCCGTAATTTGATCAGGATTGGTATCAATACCTGGAATATTATGTATAGTTGCTATTCACAGCTGGTAATCGTAAGGTGTTGTTTGATGTTCGTTGTTGTTGATCTCACATCAACTCATCATCGCCACAGCCAAAATCATTCGTGGGCACGGGACAGACAGGCGTATCACTCCACGAGTGGAGGAATAAAACGGACGTGGTGGTGATGACCAGGTGATGTTCTGATGTTCTAATACTATATTTATCCGTTCAGGGGTGAAAAAACTCAAAGCATAACAAACATCAAAATTATTCGACGGGCGCAGACTAGGAGACAGGGGCGAAAGGACATTATTAGCATCCAGATTGTTTGGCATGCAGACGACAAAGAAGAATCAGGGGCGAAAAACGTAAACATCCAGATTGTTCGAGACGGAGGCAAAGACGGAGCAGGGGGAAAAAAAATTACGACCAAAACATCGAAAATGTTCGAGACGCAAAAGAGAACGACAAGCGCGAGACACGTGATGGGCGCCACGAAAGGCTGTATAACAGAAGTACTACTAGTACTACTGTCTGTGATGTTATCGTTGTGGTTGTTGTTGTCACACTATCCGTAAGACGTTGTACCTGGTATGGTATGAGAGTAAGAGTGGTGCGATAGTCGTTGGTAGGCACAAACTTGGGGGTCAGAAGCTACAAAAAGAAAAATGACAAACTGCAAAACCCAAAACTGCTGTAGGCCATTCTCAGTCCGCTCCCTGACAGCAAGGAGCAGCGGCCAAAACTAGGCCATGGTGATGGTTGATCCATACGCCAGTAAGAGGCATTAGGCCCTTACGCTATTTTCAATTCGCCCTCTAACCGCAAGAGCAGCTGCAAAAACCAGGCCACGGTCCATAATCCATACGCCAGCAAGCGTTGTCCCAGGTATCAAGACTTTCAAGTCATTCACTCCGCCCTCTACAGCTAACAACCAGCAGCAGCTGCGAAGACCACGCCATGGTCCGTGAGCCCTATGCCAGTAAGAGGGGCGCCAGGCAACATGAATAGGCATTTAGGCCGTTTTCAATCTGCCCTTTCACAGCAAGCAGCAGCTGCGAAAGCCACGCCATGGTCCGTGACCCCTCGTCGACCGATGGTCCATGGTATTGCACATACACCAAGGACAACAGACAAAGTGCATCCCTCCGTGACGAGCGGAGGTTCTGTATACAAAATAGCAGCAAGCCCCTACATATATGCGACCTAAACCTGTTAAAAACCCTTCCCCCCCCAAAAAAAAAACCCAACCCCCCCCCCTTCTTGATTTTTATTTTTATTTTTTCCCCGCTGTCTTGCTCAAACGCTCCACATAATATCGAAATCACCTCATTATCTTTCTACACCCATCCATGCCGCTGCTCCAATTCATCACCCCCTCCCCCCCAACGCCCCCTCCTTCCCCACCACCCGCACCATCGCCTGGACCTAGCACCACGCGTATAGCAAACCCCTACATCTATGCGACCTAAAGCTGTTAAAAACCCTTTCGCCCCAACCCTCCCCCCACCCACCCCCTCGAACACTCCGCCCTCTCCTCACTGGTTGTACGACTTACAGGATATACATAATAAACTGGTGCATTCCTTCCAAAACCGTCAGATTATCCCCTTAGAGGATTAATAGTTTCCACGCACAGATTGCGTTGCCCCCCCCCCCCCCCCCCCCCCCCGCTCCCTCTTGTTCAAACCCATGCCCCCACGCCCTTCAAAACTCCGCCCTCCCCTCACCGGTTATACGACTTACAGGATACACTTGATAAACGGATGCATTTCCTTCCACAGCAGCTAGCTGTCAGATTTTGTCCCCCTCAGAAACGGGTTTTATAGTTTCCACGCACAGACTGACTAACATCACCCTGTTGACCCTGATAGCTACACTGTAGTTCCAAGGGGAGTCGCCGACCTATATCCTTGATGAGGACACACAACCCGTAATACAAGCGATCGGAGTATCACACACAGCTTGCAAAGATGAGCTTCGACAAAATCTTCGATCTCACAGCTGGAGTGTATATTTATTTTTATACGTATTATAAAATAGGAATAATCTATACAACAGCAGGCGCCATATTAATACCAAGAATTGTACTAAAGAATGGAGGGAAAAACCGTTCTTTTATGTTCATACCACCCGGGTCCGAACGGCGGTTCTTCATATCATACGCACGGCAACGTTCTCGTTGTTGTTGTTGTTGTTGTTGTTGCTCTCACATTAACTCGCATGATCAAGTCCGTGGTCACAGGACAGGCGCCAGTCACTCTGGAGCTGAGGAATACCCCAGGGAAAAAACACGAACAAAACCAAAGGTGGTGCACACATATATCACAGCTTCTCGTACAGAGTACCAGGTATATGGTAGTACTCATCCCTCTATGGTGCCGGTATGTGCACTACAGAGGGAAATACCGGCAGTGCTGTAGCAGCGACCGGCACTACTCCACATACTGCCACTACTGGCTACTCCCATATGTGCAAAACGATTTCACAGGCACTATAGAGGGCAGACCGGCACTACCCAGCCGGTACTATAAAGGGACAAATACTGGGTCATCCCGGTGGTCAAGCGGTTAACCTCGAACACTATGAATACTCAGGTTGGAGTCAGGGGTTCCATTCTCGGTAAGGAGAAATTTATTTTCTAGAAGACAACAACTGCCGAGAGCGCTGTATAGCGTGGGTAAGCACGCGAGTGGACGAGGGAAGAAAGTGCTGAATGGTTATCTTGCGACATGAAAAAAAGGCGCGGGCCGTCGAACTGGGGAGGGGTGCGGGGGGGGGGGGGGTAGAAGAGCATGCTCAAGTGCCCCCGCGTCTGAGGTACGTTTAGGAGGCAAGAACGAGAACGAAAAAGCGCGAAGATAATAGATGGGATGAGCAAACACAAAAACATTACCCCTTACGGGTGAACATTGCGTGTATCGTGCAGGTTTTAGAAGTATACAAGTATACCCGATATATACATGACCGTGATTTTCACCACCAAAGCCACCAGCACTCGCATCTCAAACATAACAGTCAGTGCAGCATTGATGGTATCATATAATATGTATACCGACCTGTACAAGTATTGTTCACGAGGGTATACACACTCCTCGTAACAGGCGCGATCGAATTATCACACGCAGCTTGCAAAGCTGAGTTTTGATCAAAACACCTTTTTGGTCGATCTCACAGCTGAGCGTATTTTTTCATTTTTTGATGTATATGCTCATCCTACTTATCATCTTCGCACTTTGGCTTCTCCTTCTCCCTCCCTAGAAGCAACTCAGACCCGGGGCCACCAAGCAGGCTGTTCTTCCCCCCACCCCACTACGGTACGTACCTACATTTTTTATCGCGACAAGACGTCAGCCCTTTCTTGCCTCGTCGACTCGCATCGAATTGCGCCTATACGTGGCTTGTTATGCATGGCCACATGGCCGTAAGTTTTACTACCCGTCACCAATACCCACCAAACCCACCCAAACCCACCCAAACCCTCATCCCAACTCGGAAAGTCAATCGTGACCCTTTGGCCCACTACACTCATGCGTACATACATTGCAGATAATACCCCAAAACTATAATTCTGTGTATCAACATGTTTTCTCCCAAACGTGGCTGCAGTCAGGTGCACTTCCAAAAGAGTTCGAATTCAGATAGACTGATACAGGTTTAGTTGCTTGTGCATACGAGCCTCGTAAACGAGCAGACCGTTTCATCACCAGGGTATAGGACTGAATCCATACACCCACGCACCCACGCACCCACCCACCCATCCATCCACACCCACAAACCGACCCACTCACCTTTCGGTTAAGCTCGAGGCGCCTTTTCCGCTTAACGTCTGCATCCCCCCCTCCATCGTCCCCTCCCATATGATCCATGCGGTGGTGCATCCCACCCCCGTCCTCTCCTCCTCTGCTGCCTCCGCCAGCATCGCTCTCTCCATCAGAGGAATTAGGATCGTCCGCTAAATGCTCTTCGTGCATTGGATTGATTTTAATTTTCTGCTGCTGCTGACAAAAAAAAAGGAAGATTGTCAATATTCGACAATGGGTGGGAGAGGGCGAGGGAGGGGCCGGAGGGCGTACTCATTAGTTGTTTGCTGTCTGTAGTCATTCAACTACTGCTGTTTCAAGCATTAACAGATTACTACCAAGTACAGCGGGTATCTCGACTTTGCCGCCTTTAAAACTGGAAACCCGATTTTGGCGACAAATAACTTGGAATTAATATAGGGAGCGGTTCTGGGGTTCTAAAGGGCGTAACGCGTTTACAACTGGAAACCCATTTTTGAGGACAAATCGCTTGGAGTTAGTATGGAGAGGGGTTTTGGGATTCTAAAGGTGTTGACGCCTTTACGAACGCAAACCCGTTTTGGGCGACAATTATTGGAATTAGTACAGGGAGGGGTTTTGGGGCTCTAAAGGGGTCAACGCCGACCAGGTATACAACTGGAAACCCGTTTTCGGTGACAAATTACTTGGAATTAGTATACGTGAGGGTTTTGGGGGCTCTCAAGGTATGGTTCCGGCCAAAAGTACCTGTCTTACCTGCTAAGTAGTGCTCTCTCTGAATGCCTTTACAACTGGAAACCCTTTTTTTTTTACAAATTTACTTCAAGATAGTTAAGAGAGGGATTTTCGGGCTCTATAGGGGTTAACCAAAAATGTCAGGAGACGGGTCCGTGACGGGAAGACGTCCAGCGGTCAAGCAAACCGATATTTCCGCCCTAGACGCTGCCTGGTGGTAGTTTGATGTCAGTCAAGGTACATTAGAGGAAAATCGCCGTCGGTCAAGGGGTCAAAGTGCCGTCGCCCATGTAACATATTCGCTCTTTTAAGCCTTAGGGGACTTGAATATATAAAAGTACAGTTAAAAAAGGGCGAGCAAAACATACTTGAGTGCAGGATCAGCCCCACGAATTCCGATTTCACTTTTATATTTTTTTGGCGGATGTGCGTCTTGCTTCAGCTATCATATACTTCCAAATACGTGTACGAATACTTTTGGTTTGTTTTACTTTTCCCGGGAGTCTTACACTGTAGTGACTGGAGCCTGACCTTTGGGCACGGACTTGATCACGCGAGTTAATGCGAGAACAACAACAACAACAGCAACAGCAACAGCAACAGCAACAACAACAACAACCACAACAACAACAACAACAACAACAACAACAACAACAACAACAACAACAACAACAACAACAACAACAACAACAACAACAACAACAACAACAACAACAACAACAACAACAAACAACGACGACTATGGTAGGACCACACTCCTCTCTTAGTTTATCGCTAAAAATGGGCTCCAATGGGATCAACTTTGGTACTGTCCACAGCAGCAATTCCATCTAACTCCTGGTTTAGTCCGGTTTCCCCCCTTTCTTAACCCCTTCAGTGCCCCAAAACCCCTCCTTGAACTAATTCCAAGTAATATTGCCCGAAAAACGGGTTTCCAGCTGTAAAGGCGTTAACTGCACTGTTTCTCTCTTGACCCTTTTGGGAATTCAGAGGCAAAAAATGACGAAAAAAACTGATGATTGCCAGAGCTGTGAGTCGGCACGACTTTAATCACCAACTAGTTACTAGTCGGACCAATGGTCGTTTTCCGGAGGTGCCGACTATCCGACTTAATGGATTTTCATACTTGCAGGAAGGACTGATTAATGCGGAGGACGTTTTGTTCTTGTTTTTGTTCCTATTTTTTTCATCCTCCGGCGGATGGGGCAAAATAAAGCTTAAGCTCACCACACTTCCACGTATTTTCATACGCGTCGTGTGTCGATTCAACTCAGTTGCTTTCGCAACCCAACGCTAGCTGGCACACTCTTCGGATCCCACTGTAGCGATAGCGTGAGCTGACCCTATCAGTGGTCCTCGTTACAACCCCGGCAGCGCAAGCTGCCGTTGTATACGGATGCGTGTGTGTGTGTGTTTTTTTTTCCGCACGCTTTTACTTTCCAGCTTCTGGACAAGCTGTGGTCACAGGTGTCGTCCCTTCTCCCCCCCGGTTCTTGCCTTCAATTTTTATCGCGCACAGGGTTCAGCAATGCCACTGCTCGTCGATTTTTCATCGAGTGTTGCGCACGCTCTCGCGTTTTCCGCAAGTCAATTTGTGCTCAAGAAAAAGTCCTAACCAATTTATACGAGTATGCACTCGGCGGGGCTCGAACTCACGAAACTAACCTATACCAGGCTCGAGGATAACCTGATACGCCACCGGGGCGACCGGCATCGTGTGTATGTCGACCCGGCCTGTCCCCTGAGGGTCAGGTTCGGTGGAGATAGCCACCCGGAAAGTTTTATCTTTTCGGGGCGGGGTCCCCTCGACCGGGGGAGGCTGATTTGGCTCGCTTCACTCGCCTAACTCAACTCGGCAAGCCGGCTGACCATCAGCTCGATTCGCCAGCGGACTTGCCGACTAAAGCCACTTAATTGGCTACCGATACCTAACGATTAGATTTTAGTCGCGAAAATTCTGCCGACTCACAGCTCGAGGTTTCACAAGTTTCGTTCGGAAAGTAATTAGACTGAACGTCTTCGCATCACCCTGTTGACCCTGGTACATGTTAGCAAAAACCAGGGGGAGGCGCCGACCTATGCCTCCTTCTGGAGGACGTGCACATCCCCGAAACAAGCGCGATCGGAGTATCACACAAAGCTTGCAAGATGAATTTCGACGATACCTTCAATCTCACAGCTGCATACCTGGTATACGTTGAGCGACTTTTTAACTTCAATTACAGTGTTCTTCGCGCATTGAATATATTCAAGTTGCTGCTGTTGCCGCTGCCGAAAAGGTAGCAATTTTCCAAGATTCGACAAGGCGGGAGGGGGGAGTATCATGTTTACAGATGAATGTCGCTGTAATTAGTATCACAATGTTTCTGATGCCGACGCCGCAACGCTCAGAATTCGGAACGTCCGCTGAATAGCATTCGCGCATTAAGCCGCTGTTGTTGTTGCTGCTGCTGCTGCTGCTGCTGACAAACGAGCAAAGGACGCCAAAAATCCAAAGTTCGAAAAGGGTAGGCCAAAGGCGGGGGGTCATTGCCACGGCAGTAGATACCTTACCCATAAAGTAGTACAGTAGGGATTCCCCAATAAGGCGGTCTAAAGCAAGGTCGTATGCCGACATAAAAAACGCGGTCAAAATCGCTTGGCGCGACTGAGGAAGGGCGGTCAAACCTGGAACGAATTAGGCGGCCTCCCCCAATAACGCGGTCATGTTTGTCTGGCACACCATCGCGTTACTGGGCACCCCTGCTGTATTTACCTGGCAGACTATACAGTAAGGACACCTAGTGGTATTGCAAAGCTTCTGCGCCGACGCCGCGACCTTTAGAACTCGGGTCATCCGCTTGCTGTTAGTGCAAGGTTCTGCGGCTGACGCCGCAACCCGAAAAATTCGGGCCATCCGCTTAGAAGTGTTCTTCGTGCATTGAATTGATGTTGACGAAGCGACACAAGCACATCATGTCAATCATGTCAAACCTCTAACTTTCACTCCAGTAGGGTGGGGTAGAGATTATTTATCCACGCTGCCGATGACAAGCAGGCAACTAATGTCACAAATCGACAAGGATGGCAGGAAGAGGGAGGGTACTCGATATTCATGCACGGCCGTAGTCGTACGACCATAGTGGCATGACCCTCGCACCCCTGCAATGTCGGGACGGAGCATGTCGGGCTTTCACCGACCAGGCAGACAATGCTTGCACCAAGCGCGAAGCACCGTGAGGTGTTCGGCGGGTCGCATGAAGGGTTGAGCTGCATCCTACTAAAAACCGCATGTGAGGCGGACTTGCATGTGGATGACAGCTTAAATGAGTTAATTTAATTTCCGGTCGGAGAAAGAGGCGGGAGGGAGTAATACAAAAACTACTACTACTCCTAGTAGAGACATATGAAACTAAAGGAGAGCGATATTTCGGGTCTTCAACACAAATTCTATATCGCGATTTACGATTTCGCAAAATCGCCCGAAATAGAACTCAAAATCACCTTTTTCTCAGAAGCACGTGAGATACAAAACTCAAATGCGCGGATAATCAGTGCGCTGCTTTCAAAGAAGACGGCACGGAAAACTACTTGGAATTAGTGTGCGGATTAACAGTGTGTTGCTAAAAAAAAAGACGGCAAGCTATTTGAATCAAGTGTGCGGATAGCCAGTGCCCTACTTTGAAAAGACAGCAAACTACTTGGAAATAGTGTAAGGATTACGAGCACCATACTTCAAAAAGACAGTCAACTACTTGAAATTACTGTGCGGATTTTGTTTTTTCGACCGAAGGTAGAAATCTTTCAGAACACAGGTGCGCCAACACTTGTGAACTATAGAAACGAAGTCGCCACCCGAGGCCAGAGTTCCGAAGCCCGCCTGACTTCATGAGCACCCGCTTGCCAGGCCGCACGTCGCATGAGGCGCCTATGCGTTGCTGGCGGGATTCGGTATATCATACTACCTACTCGTACGACGTGTAGTCTACAGCAGCAGCAGCAGCAGCAGCAGTGCTTTTGCCGTTTAGATTTCTCAAACAACTTAGGATATTGCCGTGGGTAGAGCCCAGACCAGAACCCATGGCATCAGCGATGGCACAGAAACGAAGCGGCTGCCAAGTGTTGCCTCCTCCCCACCGTGCGTCCATCGCTGCTGCTGTCATCCATTTTGGCGCGGTGATGACCGGGTGACGCCGTAGAGAAGCAGGCCGCGTTTGGGTATGTGCGTGTCCAATTCTGTCTGCCAATCGATAAATCCGGCTCTGCGCAACAAAAAGAACACTAAATATCGCGGTGGGATAAAGTTTTCCTGTGCGAATTTTCGAATTTGTTTTGTGTTTTGCGGACCACAGGTCGCGAAAATATCGCTGCTTCCGGCACGGGTATAAAATCCCAGGTGCACATAATTGGGCTCTCAAAACGCCCAAAATCACGGCGACCTTCGGACTCAGCTTGCACAGCAGCCAGAGCTTCGGCACGGCGAGCGTCGACCCCAGCTTGCACAGCAGCGACAGCAGCATGAGCCTCTGCCACGACTCGCGCAGCAGCCAAGGTGGCCTGATTAGGACCGCGAACAGCAGCAGCCACGAGAGCTTCAGCCTCCGGTGACATGCACTCCTCCATCGTCGGGGAGTGCACTAACTTAAACTAGTCTTAAAGTAGTCTGTATCACACCTTGGACCTGTAGCTCCGACTCTGCTCCCCAACGCGTTCCGCGTGCAGGTCGTCGCCTACACAGCCGTGGGCCAGGTGTACCCTATGCTGTCGCTCATACGACTATATATTACCCCATTGATCTGATTGGTCAAACTTCTCACGTACGTACAAAACCCATAATTTCTCATACTTCGATAATATTTTGCTTTTTGTTAGTTTTATATGTCTCTATTATTAGACCATTAGTGTTAGTACAAGATCTCTGCAGCTAACGCCGCAACGCTTAGAATTCGGATCGTCCGTCATGCGTTCTTCGCACATCGAATTGCTGCTGCTGTCAAGCAAGCAGAGATTGTTAAAAAGTTCCAACACTCATTCCAGAAGGGTGGTGAAAAAGCTAAGTTTTGTTTTCATATTAAACATTACTCCTCCGGCGAATGGGGTAAAACAAGGCTTGAGCTCACCACGCTGCCACCCATTTTCACATGTGTCATGCGTCAAAATATTAATAACTTAATTGTTCTCGCAATCCAGCGATAGCTGGCGTATCCTTTAGAGTTCCCGCAGTAGCGACAGCGCGAGTTGCCCCTACCGGCGGTCACCGTAAACGTCAATGTTTAACTGCTCATGCCATGAAAATTATTGCTGTTGACAAACGAGTTAAGGACTGTCAAAGTTTCAACATGTGAGACGGGCGGGGGGGAGGGGGAAGCAGGGGGACGGGAGGAGTAAGTCAACTCTTAACGCGTACCAGGTAGATCACTACTTTAGAGTTATTAGCAGCGCCTACCAGGTGTAGTGTTATTAACAGCACAAAGTTTCTGTGGCTGACGCCCCAACCCTCAGGTGTTCGGGTTCGGATCATCCGCCAGGTGTTATTCTTAAATGAAATGCTGCTCGTGACGAACAAGCAAACACATTTCACACCTCGGACAGATCATGATCCAGACCATGTAGATCATGTAAATCATATAGATCATACAGATCATATACGTCGTTAAAAAAAATCTAGATAATATAGAGTATATAGATAATGTATATCATATAGATCATGTAGATGATCTACAGTAGATCCTATTGCGGCCGCTATGAGATACTGTGGAGAATCTGTATATGTCGAGTACATATCCAACCCGGGAAGCATGTATGTTATAGATGATGCAGATCGTACAGTTCCTGCCTGGCAACGTGATCTGGACCACACAGATCTTCCGGAAAGATCTAGATAATCGAGTGGGGATCAATGAGTTGCCTGACATGTGAAATAGTGTCAAAGCACCAACACTCATTCCCGAAGGGTGGGGGGAGGGCAGAGGGAAGGGGGAAAAGGGTAGTCTTACATAGGAAGGTCGTGGGTTTGGTGGGGTTTCACGGCCAGTCAAAATGTTCCTATTGTAGTACGGCGTGTCGCACAGATCGTCGATTCCAACTTGATGATCTAGATATTTCAGGGAAAACCTGTGTGCTCTTAGCTCATGTTACCGGGTGGGAGCGGCGCGACCTGCATGATCTAGCAACTGTTTTCCAGGGTTTGGATCTGTGCTCCGTATATACAGATCCTGCACAACATATCATAACGACAGAGAGAGGATCTATATGATCTACGTGATCAATATGATCTATATGATATATGATAGATCTACGTGATCAATATGATATATATGATGTATATGATATGTATGATCAGCATGATATACATGATCTGTGTGATCTATATGATCTGTATGATCTATATTATCTAGATCATGATCTGGGCACATGCTACGATAAAGGCGCACCATTATCTTATCTGGAGCTCTTCACTTGGGAAGCTCTTTACCTCACCCCAACAAACGTATTCGGAAAAAAAAAAGAACGTGAAACTTGATGAACAATATCCAAAATCCCGTGGCCTAGGCAGAAAAACAAACATATTTCCAACAAACATAGGAATGAAATACGAACGATTTGGGGCAAAAGAGCTCCCGGCATTCAGAAAAAAAAAAAAATAGCGAAAAGGGCGCTATGAAAACGAAACGTACTTCCAAAAAAAAGAAAAAAAAAAGTCCGACGATTTTGGGTTAAGGGGCTCCCGACCAGAGCGTAACATAGGCGTTCGGCCCGCGGTACGGCCACCCGCAAGAGGTCCTGGGGGGGCCCCGGAGGGCCACCGGAGGCTCCCCGGAAGGCCGTCGGAGGCCGTTTTATTTACCATATACCAGGTATGCGTCAATATACTCAAAATGTGCGTCGAAGACGAAATCGACACAAAAAAGCCTAAAAAAAATCACCTGCAGCGAAACAGACCCCGAAAAAAAAAAAAAAAACGCCTGCAGCGAAACAGAGCCATTTTTTTTTCGCCTGTGGCGAAACAGGACCCGCACCTTTTTTTGTGGCCTACAGCGAAAAAGAGTGATGCACAAGAAAAGCGTGGTTCGGCATGCCGCACCATGCCTTTGGCATGTCGTGAAAAAACGGGATTAACGACAAAAAGTTTCGCCAGCGCAACATTTCATCACCTATTTTACACGCCCTGCTCCCGACGTTCAGAAATAAAAAAAGTTTACGAGCAGCTAAAAAGTGCTGTGTGATACTGTCTATCGGGGCGCACGACTCTGTTCCGAGATGTGCAACACACTGCTCAGGACCAAACGTGGTCGACAAAAACAGGGGAATTGATACATACCCACCTGTTTGGTTTTGGTGTACCAGGTGTACCGTGGGTTCGATCAATGCGGTGTCCTCCGTGCTACTTGCTGCACAACATCATCTACCGGGAAACAAATTTCAACTGTTCTTGTATTTTTGCCCCAAATAACGTCAGCGCAGTGCTAAACGGCTCATACCCATTTTTGAAGCTTGAAAAAACGCGATGAAAAAATGGTATGTACGGCGTCACAAGGCCCATGTAGTGTAGGTGCGCCCAGTAAGGTGAGCGGTAACAATCATACCGCGCGAGTATTGTACAACTCCTTGGATTGTGTTGTACAACTTGGATTGATGGTATCGAACAAATCCTTGGATTAATTGTGCTGTACAACTCCTTGGATTGATTAAATCAAACAATTCCTTGAATTCATTGTGTCGTACAACTTCTTGGATTAATTGTGTCGGACAACTCCTTGAATTGATTGTGCCGTACAACTCCTTGGGTTGATTTGAGTGCTACTAATGTACAGCAGTGCATCGAAATGTATACCGACCGCCCCCCAAGCCTCTAGCCCGCCGTACTTTTGGTGGTCGGTGCTGTACCCGTCAATCTATTCCGTCCATGTTTGCCTCTGCAGTTATCCACAAGGCTCAATGTGCATATTCCGGTTAAAAGTAACTCAATCGACCGACGTACAGGATATACAGAATAATCTCTCTCGATACACAGTTGAGGCCCCTGTCTAGTGCCGGCTGCCCTCTATACCGCCCTTTGCCCGTTATAGTGCCCATGAAATCGCTTGGCACAGACGGGAGCAACCAGTAGTAAAAGTATGAAGAGTAGTGCCGGTTGCCGCTATAGTGCCGGTACTTCCCTCTGTAGTGCACAAACCGGCACTATAGAGGGACCACAACCATAAAACACATTGCGAGCCACAGCAGCAGCATCAGTCAGATCAAAAAGCAAAGGACTCCGCAAACTGCCTCAAGCAGCTCAACATAGATACGCATCCAGCCAGCAACTACTACGAAATGGTATTCTTAGCAGGCAGTCAGCTCACAGACCTCTGGAAGGGGCAAAAGGGGGGTGATACGATAGGGAAGGGGAGAAGGGGGAACGCTTCGTACCGGGAAAACAAAAAATACGAGAAGTGCAAGAGTACTTGGTTGACAGGTTTGCCACAGCAACTCGTTCAAAAGGGCTGGGGAGGGGGGGGGGGGTGCTCATTTGTTGCTTGCCTTATGCCATGGGGGGGGGGGGCAGGGGCACCCATTCAGATTTGCAGCACAAGGAAAGAGGGAAGCAAAAGTTTCCAAATAAAATCTTCTTCGTATAACAATACGAGGCCACTGTTTGACCCCTTGACTGGCGGCTCCCGACACTAAAACTTCAATAAAACATGCTCCTGTGGACCGCGGTTTGACGCCTTGGTCGACCGCCCCCAGATTAAAACTGCTATAAAATACAGTAGACCGCGGTTTGACCGCTTAACTGACCGCCCCAAGTCAGTAAAAAAGTATGTAGGCCAAACAAACCGCGGTTTGACCCCTTGACTGACGGTCCCGAACACCAAAATCCGTCCATTAACACGTCCGTGACGTTCAAACGAGCTATAAACGAGCTATACAGCAGGGGTCCCCCAGTAGGGCGGTGGTGTGCCGAAGCTAAAGGCGGTGGTGTGCCAAAGCAACATGGCGCACCACCGCCTTACAGAGGAAGACCGCCTGATTAATTGCAGGTGATGAGTGCAATTCCACAGCAGTCGCGCCAAGCGATTTGTACCGCCTTTTATCGGGATACCTTACTCCTTACTCAGACCGCCTAATTGGGGGACCCCTACCGCAATAGAAAACCGCGGTTTGACACCTTGACTGAACGCCCGTCCCCTACTCAATTACAGGCAGTAGTATGTTAAGCCCAAACAAGGTCTTGACGTCCTTGACGGGGCCAAAAAGACCGGTCTCCAAAGTATGTTTACAGCGCGGTGGCAAAATAGGACGCTAAGGGACAGCGATTTGACCCCTTGACTGACCGCCTCCCATGAACAAAAACTAGCATGTCAAGGCCAAACGAGGTCTTGACGGTCTAGACGGGGACAAAAAGACCGGCCTCCTTACTACCATGTATGCTAGGATGTTTACAGTTTACAGCACGTCATTGGTAAATAGGATACTAGTAGACCGCGGTTTGACCCCTTGACTGACCGCCCTCCATGCACAAAAAACTAGTACGTGAAGGCCAAACCAGGTATTGACGGCCTTGACGAGCCTAACGAGACTGGTCTCCTTGGGACCCCTTTGTTTGTGTGTTCTTCACCTTCAACTGACCTTCCCATCCATCTACATCCAGCACAACCACTGCCCGCGATTATGCCTCCTCCCGCGTCATGTACTGGTATCATATTATAGCGAGAAGAGCTCTGTGGTCATAGCTCTGTGGTAACCAACTACAAGACGAATATGCAAATACAGCAAGGTGACTAGGCCATGCTACGCCAACCGCAATAAGTACAAGGGCAAAACATACGCAAGCCAGCACCAAAAAAAAAAGAGAAGGACAAGAAGAAAGAGAAAATAAAACAACGTAAAAAATATGTTGTGCGAGTATCTTGGGGATAAATTACCTCGAATCAGGGTAGGCCAACTTTTCACGAGCAACTTTTGCGCGTGGCAAGTAGTGAGAAACGTACCGGCGAGAAAATACGCGCATGGATTCGCAGTTGGTTGACAGGTTCAAAAGTTGAGTACGTAGAGGCGCCCGGTTCGACTCGCCCGTATTGCATGCGTACCTTGCCCGTATGACATACTCTCGTGCGTATGGTATGCGTGTGATACACGTATGCATGATATTCATATGCGCGGTATATATCGCCGTGGGCGATGTTCGTTATCTGTTGGTTGACGGTGTGTGGTGCTGTAGGTGGTGTTAGTGGTGCCACCTAGGCGGTGTGGTGTGGGGCGGTGCTGCAGTGTGCTTGACAAGAGGGCAAAACAAGAAAATCACCATGTCACAACATGACATGTTTCAAAACACGTGGCCGAAGTACCGCGCAGCTTGAAAATATGAGTATGTAAGCACTGGAACTCAAAAGCTTCTGACATACGGAGTATTTGAAAAGATTTAATAAACACGAAGCGTCTGTCGAAACAAGATATAATCCACAATAATGCATAATTTCTCATTCTTGGGTCTTGGGTGGGGTCTATACTCTATACCATCAACGACGACAGGTTTGTGGACAGGTTCCACAACTGTTCGGCATTTCTTGGTAGAGTCTCCACCAACAGCAGTAGGAACCAAAAACAGAAAAACGATGCCGTTATTTCTATCTTCATTTTTATTTTATTTTTATTTTTATTTTCATTTTCATTTTTATTTTCATTTTCATACTTTTACTTTCCAGCTTCTGGACAAGCCGTGGTCAAATGCGTCGTCCCTTCTCCCCCCCGGTTCTTGCCTTCAATTTTTATCGCGCATAGGGTTCAGCAATCCCACTGCTCGCCGTTTTTCATCGAGTGTTGCTAACTCACGCTCTCGCGTTTTCCGCGAGTCAAATTGTGCACAAGAAAAAGCCCCCTTGGATATATACGAGTATGCACTCGGGGGGATTCGAACTCACGAAACTAACCTACACCAGGCTCGAGGATAACCTGATACGCCACCGGGGCGACCGGATTGCCGTTATAATATATGGCTGTGTCCTACTTGGTACGTTGGCATCTGCTCCGTCATCAAGTTTGTGACCACGGGGCTCGTCCCTCCAATAACAGGACCAAGCATCTGCACGGACACCGGGAGGATGTACTGGATGCATATGGGTGGAAATGCGGGCTAAATATGAAAAACACACTATTAATATATATAAAATAATTAGTACAGAACGGCAACATGCGCTGCTGGAGCAATAACGGGGACAGCCGGTAGGGACAGCTCCCGCTACTGTCTGTTTTTCGAGGCGCGAGTAGTGAGACGCATGAACCAGTATGGACCTGGCACATCGTAGGCTGACTCCCGATTTCACTTTTTATATGTTTCTGGTGGAGGCATGAATTGCGCCAGCTGTGATATATGCCTTTGGTTTGTGTTTTTTCCCTGGGGTATTCCTCTGTCCTGTGACCACGGACTTGATTATGCGAGTTAATGAGAGAAGAACAACAACAACAACAACAACAACAACAACAACAACAACAACAACAACAACGGCAACAACAACAACAACAACAACAACAACAACAACAACAACAACAACAACAACAACAACAACAACAACAACAACAACAACAACAACAACAACAACAACAACAACAACAACAACTACCATGGCCACGGAAACTGAAGGACACGCCAGCTACTATAGTGCTGGATTGCGAATGCAATTGAGTTGAATTGACACATTGACACACGACGTGTATGAAAATTGGAGAGAGTACGTTTATTTTTCCCTATCCGCCCGAGGATTTATAACAGAAAAGAAAGCTATTCAAAGCTTGTTTCATGAGTATTATAGTTCGTGTCGAATATCGGATCGAACACCAAATATCCAACTTCGGTACAAGTATCTATCTCGTCTATCATGCATCAGCACATCAGACACTGGGTGTACTGGTGTCATAGGGTAGAAAGAACGGTTGAATGTGAAGACAACACACTCATGTACCCGGTATGAAATAACCTACAGCCGCCGTATCGAACATTTTCTGCTGCGTACCCTCTATTACCGGAGAGCATCAGAGCATCCCCGTATCATATACTCCGAGAGTATGTTTATTTTTCGACACTGATAACGAGCGAAAAATTGACGCCGGGGCAGATTCCGGGACTAATGTCAGAACAACAAGACCAACCGGGACTATTAGCCTTTTTGCTTCATAGCGATCTGGGTGAAGTCCCAATCTGCGATCGACCGACCCACCGACCGACCCACCGGTCGAGATCTCCGAAAAGAAAATAATCAGAACCAGGCGGTTTTGTTTGGTTTCTCGAACAAAACTTGATCGACCTCAGAGCGTACGTATATACGTGGACTACACGTACTATAGTTGTATACTATAAATACCGAAAAAAAAAAAAAAAAAAAAAATCTACATCGACATCGAAGGATCGAAGGCCATTTGCACTTGCTTCTACTACCGCAGCAACGCACGCAAGCTGACGACATTACCTCACAAACATCTCGACTTTTTTTTTCCATCCCATTTATTATCCTCGCACTACTCTAGCCCTCCCTCCTAGTGGTAACTCAGATCCGGGGTCGCAAAGCGGGCCCTCCTCCTTCCTCCCCATCACGGTACGTGCCTTCATCTTTTTATCGCGACAAGCAGCATTTTCTTCCTTCGTCGACTCGCGTCGAATTGCTTTGCGACAAGGAAAGCTCGTGCATTTTGTAGTGCGAGCGTACGATATGATATAATATGACCTCCAACTGAACCCAAAGCTTATGCAACGCGTATCGAATACGTATCGAAATCGTATCGTCTTGATTGTTTTGAGTTTATCGGGGGGCGCGATAGATGGAACTATCAAATATCAGTTGGATGTCAAGAACACAAATCGGACTCGATTCTCGATCGATACCCATGATTATTTCGTATTATACAAGGTATCAGACAAGGTATGATAAGTATCGTATGCAGACATAAACACATGCGTCCAAAAAAGATGCAGGAAAGCAGACCAACGCAGAAGAATGCACAGCAACCGCGCCTCCTCTATGGTGCCGGGTTCCCGCCTTAGACCTTGCGATTTCGCTTGGAACAAACAGAAAATCGTTGTAGAGCAGTGGCTGGTGGCAGGATGCGCTGTGCGGAGTAGCGCCGGTATCCGGCTGGCAAATACTGGCGCTAGAGGGACCCCTGGTGAAAATCGCATTGAAGGTAAAGTTTGAATTAATTACCTTGCGCGTACGATGCATACGCAGAGTGCAATATCTGTTATCATGATTCACTATCTATGATATGATGGAAAGAGCATCGAAGTCTACTGCAGCTTGTAGTTCCAAGCAAGCTGCCTCCCCAAAACGTGTGCGATGCTCTACTGTGTGTGTGTGTTCTTCACATTAAACCATTCTTCTACTCGTCGACATCCAGCACACCCAGTACTGCTGTACTACTGCTGTGGATTAATAGTAGTTCTACGATAGACTGTGTATTTACAGTACAGAGTCGCGAGGTCCCTCATAATAAGTGCGGTCGGTGCGTAACGAGGACACCCGCACTAAAGTGGCACCTCGAACTATTGCAGGATGGTACAGTACAATATAAACAGTACTATACTCCGTAGGACGAACAGGTTGTGACAGGCGATTATCACAGCACTTAACTGGGATACCGCACTAAACAGGATCGCACACCGCACAAAAGCGGGACCACGGACGACTACTGCTATCCCTGGTACTATTAATACTAACTGTACAACCCTGCTGTCAGCCTAACCCTGACCCAAAAACCCTTCTAAAAATGGGTGGTATAATACCGGTAAGTACGATACCAATAATGAATAATATTAATAGTGCGATATCATACCTTGTACAAGAAGCTAGATGAAATTGTAGTTTCCACCTTTTTAGGAAATTACCGCAAATCCTACCTTGAGGGGGATTTTAAAGGGTTTTATTTATGAAGAACGTTTTTCGCAAACACTCTTCTCATGGTTCGAATTTGTTTTCGCGCGACCGACCAGCAGAAACACAAAGACGGTGGGTGACGGCACTCTTGGTCCTTGACAGACATGCGTCAAATCCATGAAAGAGATCCACACTGAAAATGGTATGATAAGTCCCGAGACGCCTTGACGGGTCATATCTAAACCGGCAACGGACACCTTCGAGCAGAAACAAAAAAAACTTGAGTACGAGCCTCTGCGAGCATCTATGATAACGATTAGTCGTTCATCTCTGGTCGGTTAGTCGTAAGGTCGTTCTTAATAGTCGTTTAAGTAGTACCGACGTGGCCACTCTACGTTTTGTATACTCGTACTGACTGTGCCGGTGTGTACCAGCCGGAAACGCCGGTACTACCATGTACGTAGCGGCAAACCGGCACTCCCACGGACTACTATGCTATTCGGTGTTCCCAACCTGTGCCAAGCGATTTCACAGGCACTATTAGAGGGCACTCAGCACTACTCAAATCGTACTATAGACGGACGTCTACTGCTGTAGTTGTAGAGTCGTTAGCTTGGCAGTGGAACCACAACAGCGGCACATGTATACGTACGTGGCGTGGCAGCGTTTCATCATGGCGTCTTGTCCTGTCAAAAAGGCAAATCGGGATTTATCGCATGTCACTGCTGCTTCTGCTGCGGTGCTTCGACAATTCTGGAAGAAACTGAGGAGCCAGAAAAATAATGCTTCTCCGACGCTGCTGCTGCTGCTGTTGGTGGTGCTGCTCCTGCTGTTGGCAGTGATGGCGATGATGTTGATGATGGTGTTGGTGATGGTGTTGGTGATTGTGTTGGTGATGGTGGTGGTGGTCGTCGTGGCGCAGTGCACACCCAAAGAAAGGGAGCAAGTCTCTCGAGGTGATTGATACACTTGTTTGGACAGCAACGGATAACACGCACGCAATAATGCAACAAAAGAGATTGGAAAACAACTGTGTTTTTGCGTAACGTTTGTTTGCATTTGTATATTTCAAACTGCTGCCGCCGCCGCTGTGGTTGCTGCTGATGATGATGGTGGTGGTGGTGGTGGTGGTGTTCACCAAAGAAAGCAAGCAAGTCTCTCGAGGAGGTGATGCTCTTGAGAGGCAAGCGGACTGCGCGCAATACAAGAAAGAGATACACAGAACCAGATCGAACAAGCTTCGCCGCTGCCTTGGGGAACTTTAGCCGACTTTAGTTTTGTTCAACTCGAAGACGATTCCCATTTATTTAACTTTAATACAGACTTTAGCTACTTGAGGCACTTCAAGAGAAAAGGAAACAATCCTCTCGGGGGGGGGGGTCGAGTGCATGATGATCTCTGCTCTCAGGTTCCAACTTCGCCGAGAGGCAGCAAGCAGCCCTCCAGCTCGCGATGGCATCGAGCGATGATGATGGTGCGTCCAAATATTAATAGCAGTAATACTCTTCTGCGTGGAAAAAACGCAGCCATCCAGAGACCCAGCAATACTACTACGGTTTGCCGTGGTGCTATGATGACTGTCATCATGAGAAATTGCGAAGCCATGAGAAATTGCGAAGGCTGCGCTACCTGTACCATGAAAAAAATTAACAAGAGCAAGCATTCATCAGTTTGCCACAGAGGCAACGACGTGTCCATCCTACCCAGCTAGCCAGCACATGGCACCACCCTCGCAAGGGCGACTAGCTCAATCAATTGAGCCGCGTCACAACAACACGCATCAATCGAGAAGCCGACGTCCTTGCACAGCAGCAAACACCACCACCATCATCATCATCATCATCATCATCATCATCGCTTCTTCCCATATACATCACAACATTACCATACCCTCTCTTGACCGAACGCACAGACAGCAGCACAAAACGTTGCATCAAGCACACCTTTGTAGCCTTCCACTCCAAACACAGCCTCTCTCTCGCACGCTGCGGCAACCTTCCGGCAAAACCAAGCACCCCTCCAACCGAAGCCCTTGTAGGCGGCTGCTTGGTAAGTTCTACCCTTAGCTAGGGTCAAACGGACAGCGGCACGATCTCTATGAGCAGAGGTTGATCTAAGTGATGAGGTAGTGGGAGATCGACGTATTTGCCCTGCAAGGTTCTCCTCTTATTGCGTCACGCCTGCGTCACTACGACGGGACGTAGACACTGGAAAACTCGGAATGCTTTATTCTACAGGGGAGAGATCGGGGGCGGGACCACCTACAAATTACTTGGATTTAGTCTAATGCAGGGAGAAAAAACGATTGTGCAGTGATGGTTTCAGGTATACACACCACTTGGAATTAGTATAGGGAAGGAATTGAACGACACCTTTTGACCATTATTATTACCATTAGACAAACTACTTAGAATTAGTATGGGAAATGTTACACCCATGTTCAGGGCGACAAATTACTTCGGATGAAGTACCGAATTGCCGGCAGGACCATAGAAAGAAGAAGTGCACCCATGTTGCTGGAGACATCATTACTTGGAAATTTAGTACTACTATTAATACAAGCAGAATCTTGGTATCTCTCTAGGATGAAGAATCAGCACGGACTCTGCCTGGTTGTACTGATGAATCAGATGTCTGTCGTGGTTGGGGTAGAACAGAAAAAACGGTTTAATGTGGAAGACAACAACAACAACAGCACACAACACCACCAACCAGGTAGTAGTAGTGTAGTAGGTGTTAGTATGTGTGTGTGTGTGTGTGTTCTTCACATTAAACCGTTCTTCTACTCGTCGACATCCAGCACACCCAGTGTCCGTACTGATTCTTCACCCTAGAAAGATCAGCTCTGTAGTATGTAGGAGTTCGTGTATCAATCAAGGAGGCACCGCACGGATATCCTCGTTTTTGTGCTCGATGTAGCAGATGGATGGGGGTGAAAAAAACGGTTTTTGTTTGTTTTTAACAACAATGTGAGGAAAGAACACACACAGACGGACACCGCCGTCAGAAAGGCAGCGAACAACGCGTGTGTACTCTGTGTGCTGTGAAGAGTTGTCTATGAACTGCCCCCTCCAGCCACACCACCAGTGCACGTTTAGTTTGTTTGTTGTTGGAGGAAACACTATACTCGTATATATAATATATTACAATAATAATACTACTACCTGGTATATCGTACTACTACGATAGTCTAGTCTAGTACTATTTAATACTACTTGGACCTACGAACTTGTAGTCTACGAAAAAATGCACGCCTGGTGGTTGTGGTACGACATTATGGGCGCGGGACGCACCTCAGAAGAACTTGCACCTACCGGTGTAGACTATACATACATCTAATAATATTAGATTTTATTTTCCCCCATCCGCCGGAGAATAACAAAAAAAAAAAAAAAAGATAGATATAGAGCAGCAGTGCCCACATACATACATGGTATATGTTGTCGGGGACATACTACTTGGAGTTAGAATAGGAAATCATCACTTAGTCATACTAAATTATCACTTATTCATACTACTTGGAGTTAGTATAGGAAAATATTATACGTCATAACATACACGTCAATAGACATACAATATTATTGTAGAGCAGTAGTACCCATGATGGCATGCTGTCGGGGACATACTAAACTTACTTGGAGTTAGTATGAGGAAAATATCAGATGGCTTCATAACATCTACACACGTGTCCTTTATTTGTGACTGACCTTAGAACGCGGCGGCACCCCACCCACACCCACCCATGGTTTCGGAGAAAAAAACTCAAAAGGTATCATGGGTTTGTTAAGATACGGCCTTGAAATGCCTGCTGGTAATTATCCGAATTTGAGATCATTTGGATGGGTTTCGTATGATAAGGTTGGCGTTTTATATTCATTCGGTAAAGTTAAAAAGTAGATCGGAGGCATGTGCCTCCGATCTCAGAAGCCATCCGGGGCTCTGGTGGAATCGAATAAAGCTACGTATCTACGAAGGCAAAGAAAATGAGTACTCTCCGAGGACCTGCTCAAATGGCAGACCCGCAGGGGGCACTCTGTGTCCCCACCTATAACCTTACAAATGGCGTCGTCGGCAGGACGGGGGTTATACTGTCCATCTTCGTGCGGTTGGTACCTATGGGTATAGCGACGATAATGCAGCGAGCAGTACCACTGTAGTGGGCGCGACCGCCCCCCTTTAGTGCGGTCGGTGGGGAAACTGCCTTGTTCGGGGGTTATATTGCCCATCTTTGTGCGGTTGGTATTGTCGGTACCTATGGGCACAGCAACGATAATGCAGCCAGCAGCACTACTGTAGGCGCGACCGTCCCCCTTTAGTGCGGTCGGTGGGAAACTACTTTGTTCAAGCGTTGTACTGACCTTGTCCTCTGATTGGCACATGTACAATCCTCTACTGTGCTACCCCCCCCTACACTACTGTTGGGGCAGATGCTGCCCGTTTTTTATACGATTGGCGGCGCGATCCTGTACTGTGCTACCCCCCCATACATTGCTGTTGGGGCAGATGCTGCCCGTTTCTTCTACGGTTGGCTGCGCGATCCTCTACTGTGCTATCCCCCCCTACGCTACTGATGGGGCAGATGCTGCCCGTTTTTTTTTACGGTTGGCTGCGCGATCCTCTACTGTGCTACCCCCCCCCCATTTTTTTTTATTTTTTTCCTCACACTTTTACTTTCCAGCTTCTGGACAAGCCGTGGTCACAGGTGTCGTCCCTTCTCTCCCCCGATTCTTGCCTTCAATTTTTATCGCGCATAGGGCTCAGCAATCCCACTGCTCGTCGATTTTCCATCGAGTGTTGCTAACTCACGCTCTCGCGCTTTCCGCAAGTCAATTTGTGCGCAAAAAAAAGTCCCAACGAATTTATACGAGTATGGACTCGGCGGGGCTCGAACTCACGAAACTGACCTATACCAGGCTCGAGGATAACCTGGTACGCCACCGGGGCGACCCCCCTACACTACGTTGGGGCAGACGCTGCCCGTTTTTTTTACGGTTGGCTGCACGATCCTTCACTGTGCTACCCCCCCCCTACGCTACTGTTGGGCGACCCTTCACTGTGCTACCCCCTACACTACACCTAGGTTAAATGCTGCCTGTTTTGGTGCGACGAGCGTCGGCGGGTTGGGCAACCCTTCACTGTGCTACCCCCACACTACACCTAGTTAAATGCTGCCTGTTTTGGTACGACGAGTGTCGGCGGGTTGAGCGACCCTTCACTGTGCTACCCCCTACACTACACCTAGGTTAAATGCTGCCTGTTTTGGTACGATGAGCGTCGGCGTGTTGGGCGAACCTTTATTGTGCTGCCTACACTGCACCTAGGTTAAATGCTGCCTGTTTTGGTGCGATGAGCGTCGACGTGCTAGGCGACCCTTTACTGTGCTGCCCCCCTACACTGTGCATGGGATAATTGCTGCTTGTTTTGGTGCGATGGGCGTGGGCTTCTTGTGCGACCCTTTACTGTGCTACCCCCCCCTACGCTGCACCTAGGTTAGATGCTGCCTGTTTTGGTGCGGTGGGCGTGGGCGTTTTGGGCGACGCTTTCCTGTGCTGCCCCCCCCGTCTAGGGTAAATGATGCCTGTTTAAGTGCGATGGGCGCAGACATACCTTTACTGTGTTGCACCCCCTGCACTGCGGTTAGGGTCAGTGCTGCCCATTCTTGGCTGCTTTTACTGCGTTTCGTGCGGGCGTTACCCGTATACCCTACGGTCAGGCTGGGCACTGCTCTTATGTTGCGGTTTTGGTGGATGGTACCCTTCTTACCGCTGTCCTCCTTTTATACGGCTAGTTGGCGTGGGTGCTACCACCACTGATGCTGGACGGAGTCGAGGCTCATATCTTGCTGTTTGCTGAAACACAGATATACCGCTGCTTGCAGCAGGGAGACCACAACAATATATCTGCGTCCATAGCTTCTTTACGCGTCGTTCCCATCCCGCCACCTTCCCCCACACCCCCTCCTTCCGCTGCCCTCCCTACAGACAACAAGCAACAACATTTCTACTAGTGAGGAAGCGGGCTACTCGGGGCAGGCTGAGGTCTTCCAAGTGCTCCAACCTGGATGCCCACGAGACAGGGAGAGCTCGCTCGAGATCCCGCGACTCGAGACGGGGGGAGCCACCGGAGGCGGGTTCCGGTGACGAGACAGAAGACGGAGCACCATGCCTCCACCCGGACCCACCAACCAAGAGGGTCGACTCGCCGGTTCGCGCAGAGAAGAAGACGGATCAACCCCCACCGGACTCGGGTGCGTCTCGACGGTAGCTCTCGCCAGCCCCGGGCGAGCGCCACCAGCTGCCCCCCCCCGCGCTCGACAGGGCACCACCGCCGCCACCCGCGCTCGACAGAGCGTCACCCCCAGAGCTTCCGGGACCGGGGCGCCCATGCCGTCCTCTTGGACTTGGCATATGCGGCGGCGCGGGCCCAGCGGGCGCTCGACGACGCCAACCAGACGATAGCACGCCGACGTCGGTTTGACGAAGATATCGAGCAGGCGAAGACCGCTGCGCGTGAGGCGCCCCTGGTAGCGAAGAGGGCGCAACAAGCCCTCGCCCAATCAGTTGCGTCGGCTGCGGCGGAAGCTACCGCGGCTCCCTTGCCTTCATCGCGCCCGCAGGGTGCCGCATCCCAGCGACCAAGACCCGGGAACGACGCCATCTTCAAGGGCATCGTCGCGTGCATGGCGTCTGCACCGAGGGTAGACTTGTCCCCAGCGTTGTCGACCGCGGTGGTGGAAACGGCCTGCGCCCTCCTCTCGTCAGAGAGGCCGGCGTCGCGGCAAGCGGACGTCCTTTCAGTGGAAGCGGCCTGGACTCGCGTGGATTGTACGCCCTATGCTGGACAGACGAGAGCCGCCCCGACCCTTGCCCTCGTCAAGGCCCTGCTGATAGCCCACGACGAGGAACCCGACCCTATCTTTTGGCCGAACCCCGGAGGAAGAGTTGGCAGAACGAAACCGGGGGAAACAGCTACGCAGGGACAGTCGCGACCGCGGGGACCGCAACCGTGGGGGTGGCGGCAAAAAAGGTGGGGGTGGCGACCACCACCACCGCCGCGGAGGTGACAGCGGTGGTGGAGGCGGGGGAGGCGCATCGGGTGCTGGTATGGCTGAGGGCGCCGCCGAGGGGGCAACTTTAGTCCAACAACCGGGGCAGTTGGCCGCAGCTCAGGCGGAGGCAACGGAGGGCAAAGGAATGGCGCGAGAGGACGTTCAGCGTGGGACGGCTCGTCAACCTCCTCCCGCTCGTCTTCGTCCTCGAGCACGGACCACAGCGAGGTGGCCGTGGTAGCAGGCAAGAGCTGTCAAGAGCTATGGCAGGAGGAGCATCTGGGCCTGAGGTTTTCGCCGTCCTGTTGCGTCTGCTGATGACGCACTCTTCGACGGGGTTGACACGGAGGAGGGCTACACTAAATTGCATACTTTTTGAATGTGTAACGGCATGCCTTTTTCTGATTTCAGTCGGGAGTTTCGCGTACTTGTGCCGACCGCTACGGGGAGTGAGCGTGTTTTGTCTCCGGGGACGGATGTGGTGTTGGAGGTGGTTCTGGTGGCGGCGAATGAGCAATTTCCGGCTCTCCTGCCTGCGTTGTACCCTGGTTCGAAGGCAACGAACCCGCGGCCATACGCCTCGTCGGATGCTATGTGGCGGGCTTTTAGTGACTAAGCGCATAATAATAAGACACCTGCCGTCAACGGCGAAACATTTTTTCTCTCCCGGTTTCTTCGACGGAAGCGCGGTCATCCGCCCGGTCGGGACCCCGGCCCGCCGATCATGGGCGCGGCCATGGCCGAGTGCCGTCCCAGTCGCTTTCGTGGCAGACGGGATCAAGCCATCATTCAACTGTCATGCCCATCGATGATTAATCAGACTCTTGGCTTGACCACACATCGAATTGCTGGCCACCAGAAGAGCATCATTGTGCAGAAGTTTTCGCCGTTATTGCCTCGATTAAGACAGACGACCCTCCCCTTTGGAGCGGCCACCTTTCATCTCGCGCTGATGCCCTCCAAGAAAAACGGGGGCTTTGCCTCAACTGCCACGAAGATAACCATTCCTTCAAGCATTGTAGGCATCCTTTCATAACTCCTAGTGGCTTCTTGAACCCTGAACTTGGCCAACTTGGCGACGATGGCGCACACCGACGTTGACAAGCACGCATGGTCTGCTACCGCTGAGACGACAAATCTTCTCGCCCGAACAACAAGAAAAATCGTCGCCATCTTTCAGGTCAATCGCGAGGGTACCACCAGGATCAGGGCCAGGTAAACTGTCACAATGATACCACATACACGTCAGATCACCATGGTGGTATCCCGCGCTCGCCCGCCTCTTCTACCCCCGCTCTTGCTCCCCGAATGCGCTTTGGAAGCGCCCATAACCCGGGCGGAAATACTCACGCACGCCAGCCTGGCACATTCCGTACCGGCAATCGACAGCTCGACGGCGGTACGGCACCGTCGACAACACTGTCGGGGACAACTCTTTTGCTTTCAGAATATGCTCGTGTTCCTGTTGCTAGCCTGTCCAAGAACCCACGGGGTCCTACGCCGTCTGCGGGCGATTCTCACGGCGTAGTACCGGCGGCGGGAACTAGCGCTTCGAGCGTGGTTTCCCCCCAGCCAGGTATTTTTTCTTTTTTTCTTTTTTTCGACGGCGAGAGCGCGCTTTTCCAGCGACGTTCCCCTCGGCCATGGTCTGAGTTAGGCGACGGGAACCGCGCTTCCAGCGCCGTTTCCCTTAGCCGCGGCATAAACTCGGCAATGGGGGTACGCGCTCCAAAACGCCGCCCCCATCAACCATGGCACGGGAGCCTGCGCTTTGCGCGCTTCCCCCCAGGCACGCGTAGCGCAGCAATATAGCTGCGGTGACGGCGCGTCGCCTTTTTTACGCGAACGTGTTCATCCCCCCCTCTCCCTGACCAGGCGGTGACGGTCGGTTTGAGGTGTGGGACGCCCGACCCTCAAACACTTTTTTTTTACCACGAGGTGGCGGTCGGTTTGAGGTGTGGGAAGGCCAACACTAGAACACCGAGATCTTTTGCGAGGCTCGATCCGGTGTTTGCTCGCGATAACAGCGGGCGCTCTGTCCTTTTTTCCATCAAGGAGAAGCCGACAAGGTTAGCTACCTCGTGTCCCTTCTCCAAGAGGCAAAACGGAAAAGAGCTTTCTCGGGTAAAAACATTATTGCCACTTGCCCGAGCCCCGCTCCAGAAGACGCCCACAGGGTCTACGGGCCCTGCTTTGTCTTTTAGCACGCTAACCCACGTGTTTCAGGCTACGTCTGCCCCAGTGGCACAGGAAGAAGATACGACACTGCGCGACGGGCCAGTGGTGACGCCACGGCCTCCGACCTGATCAGCTGGACGCTATTCCTGTAAATTTACGGAAGAATCACGCCTCTCGTCAAGCAGAAACAGCTCAGAGCTCCTGCCTCTTCGGGCGCAGTTAGAGCAGTTTTTTTGCGATTATACGCCAAAGAGCGAAGAGACCACGACGCGAGAAACCGTGGGTTCGTACTCGCGTCGTGCTCCCGAGGCCTGGTGTTCCTGAGGGGGACACCACAGGCCCAAAGAGCCGAGGACTGGTGTTCCCAGAGGGGGACATTGCAGACCCAAATGCCCAACGAGGCTACCGACAGGTTGGCACCGTCGGTGTTGGACCCTTTTTCGGGTGCAGCGAGGGCGGCTTCTAACGAGTTTCCCCCAGCGAGTGAGAAGGACTCGAGGCAAGAAACCCCGGGTCCGGACTCTCATCTTGCTCCCGAAGCCTGGTGCTCCCGCAAGGGGACACTACAGGCCCAAAGAGCCGAGGACTGGTGTTCCCATAAGGGGACATTGCGGACCCACAAACGTCCGACGAGGCTACCGACGGGTTGGCACCGTCGGTTTTTGCCATTTTTCGGGCGCAGTTTGAGCGGATTCTCGCGCTGTTTCGTCAACGAGCGAAGAAAGACCCGAGGCGAGAAACCACGGGTTCGGATTCGCGTTGTGCTCCCGAGGCCTGGTGTTCCCGGACGGGGACATTGCAGGCCCAAATTCCCACACGGCTTTTGACCCTTCTCCCCAATACACCACAGACAAAGTGGTGTTATTCTGGCAGCCCCCATCCTATTTTCCATCGTGGTCCCCTTCGTCGTTTGCCGTGGACGACGTGCCATATTCTTGCGCGGAGCAGTACATGATGCCCGAAAAGACTAGGCTTTTCCAAGACCATCGAGCAGTGGGGCTCATCGTGTCGTCGCCTAGTCCAAGCTCACGCACACGCATCGGTCGAGGCGTGTGCAACTTTGACTCCGGTGTTGGGGACAGGGAGAAGCTAAACGTCGTGTTATCTGGCACCTACGCCAAATTTACGCAGAATCCAGCCAAAAAAAGTCACCTGTTGAGCTCTGACAACAAGCTTCTGGCTGAATCCAGCCCTCTGGACCCAGTGTGGGGCATTGGTCTCCGGGCGGATGGTCCCAGGGCCAACAACCCGTGCCAGGGGAGAGGAAAAACTTGCTCGGTGAGGCACTTTTTGCCGTTCGCGAAGCTATTCGTGACAATTAGACTGGGTCGGCGCACCCGGCCTCCCCTAGTCGGTTCCGCACCTGCAATGCGAATGCAAGAACCAAGAAATCTCGTCCGCGCCGCGGCCGGGCCGTTGACAGCCGCCAGCGCTCGCAAAGCTTCCCCTGCGGCGTTTCCGACCTATTTCTCGGGTGCGTTGGCCAATTAAAAGCCGTGGAGTTTTGAAGATAGCTTCTGGCGTCGGCCTTGACCTTGCGCTGTCAGAACACGGCCCCTGTTTCGTCGAGGGTAGTGTGACGCTGGACGACGTTTCGTTCACTATGGAATCGCGTATATCAGTCGAGCAACGCTCGACTCGGAGAGGTACTGAACTCCTCTAGATTTGGGGACCGGCAGCATCGTTTGGGCTCCCAAACGCCTCCGATGGTACTGTGGGGAACAAAGTTCCGCATATCCTCCGGCCACAAGACACAGGAGAGCATTGGCAAAGTGGGGACCCTCAATGCACGAGTCCAGCGGTAGCTTGAGTTCGTCACCGCGTTCGATTGCACACTCGAGTACCGCAAAGGCAGCGCCAACGGCATCGCCGATTTTTCCGGCCCGTTTTCCAGAGCCTGCTACGGAGTACGACCGCAGTGGCTTGACAAACTTCAATCTGGTGGGGTTGACAAGCCCCAACCCCGTTGGAGATAGCGGTATCTACTTCCTACGGACCCGCGGGCTGCGCGCTCCCCCCTCGCCGATCCCAGGGGTCGGTTCGGGTGGACTCGCGCCCCTCGCCGAAATCACTGTCTTGGGTGGGCTCGTACCCCACACCGAAAGCACTGCTTTGGGTGGACTCGAACCCCTCGCCGAAAGCACTGTCTTGGGTGGGCTCGTGCCCCGCACTGAGCATGCTGCCTTGGGTGGGCTCCCTCTCACCTCTACCGCATTCCACGATTTTCGCACACACGAGCCACGTTTAAGGATTGACGGCCTTTCTGCCTCCCCGGGGAGATTCGTCGCTCGTGTTTCTGCCTTCGTCGCCACTACCGAAGGCTGTACCGGCCGCGGGTCGATTTTGCCTGCCGCTGACACCGTTTTCGCTTCGGTTTTTTGCCATACCCATCGAGGGCGGCACGGGCTGCGCAGAAGCCCTGGCTGCAGCAAAGCCCATCGCACAGCCGACTTATTTATCCCGGAGTTCTACACAAGAGACGCCCCCCGCCGCGACCACCGGTTCGACTGTATCCGTCTCCGCCTTGCTTCGCACTCCAGCCCCTTCGTCGTCGACGACGCGCCAACGAACAGCGACAGCAACGGGTAATGCACCCCCGCTGTAGATTATGGACTCGGGCCCGGCGGAGCTCGGCCATCTTCCAGAGCGGCGCGAGTCCCACGGCCGCGGCCGGCTCCGCCCGCCGCCGCGACCCCTGCTCTTGCCGACTCGCCGGTCCGCACGGTGCCACTACCGTCCGACCGCGACCACGCAGAGCCTATATGGGAACTCCTCTTTTACGGCTCACGCCTTCTTCTGGTGACACGCCGACTGCACATACAAGGTCGGACGCCCTCGGCGACGCTGCTGAATTTCGGTTCGCTGATTCCGTCGCGCGTTATTCACATGCCGATTGGAAGCGAGAGAAGCACGCTGAGCCGACGTGCCACGCCATGATGCGTTACGCCTCTATCGGCCGGCCATCGGTCCTGCCGCCCGACTTTTCGGCGTGCTACCTCTCGCACAAGCGTCCATCCCTCTCAGACATCAAGGCGCTGGCGGGTAATGATCGACTACACACAACCGACAACGATATCATCCTACTCGCCCGTAACGACACTGCCGCCAACAAGGTCTGACAAACCCAACACTGGTGAGCGAGCTGATTTCTTGCTAAACGACGAGCCGATTCGCATCTGCGCCCCCCTGCTCATGCGCCCTTGGACCATGCAAGCTTGTCACTCGACGGCCTCTTGCCACCTTGGCACCACGCGCACGTTGCACATGCTGGAGCGGTTTTATTGGTGTATTGACATGAACGTGTGCACCTGGTGGTGGCTTCGCCACTGCTTGAAGTGCCAAGCGCGGAAAACCCCACGGCTGACTGTCCGCTGGCCCATCATCTCAATGCCTGTACCGGAAGATTCAGGTGTCGCCGTCAGTGTTGACTACTTCGGCCCCCTTACGGTCACACCACGAGGCAACACCTGCATCCTGCTGTTCACCGATCGCTTCAGTCGTCGGGCCGACATGTTCCCCGTCACTGCCGCTGAGTTCACCGCGGAGGGTGCAGCCAATATCCTGGTGAACCAATACACCTCCTTGTGGGGGTGCCCGCCGGGGGGGGGGGGGGGGGAGGGGGGGGGGGGGAGGGGGGAGGGGGAGGGGGGGGGAGGGGGGAGGGGGAGGGGGGGGGAGGGGGGAGGGGGAGGGGGGGGGAGGGGGGGGGGAGGGGGGAGGGGGAGGGGGGGGGAGGGGGGGGGGGTGGGGGGGGGGGGGGGGGGAGGGGGGGGAGGGGGGAGGGGGGGGTGGAGGGGGGGGGGGGGGGGGAGGGGGGGGTGGAGGGGGGGGGGGAGGGGGGGGAGGGGGGGGGGGAGGGGAGGAGGAGGGGGGGAGGGGGGAGGGGAGGGGAGGAGGAGGGGGGGAGGGGGGGAGGGGGGGGTACTCGATATATTCATGCATGTGGCCGTAGTGGTATGACCATATGGTAGTGGTATGACCCTCACACCCCTACAATATCGGGACGGAGCATGTCGGGTTTTCACCGACCAGGCAGATATTGCTTGCCCCAAGTGCGAAGCGCCGTGAGGTGTTCGGCGAGTCGCATGAAGGGTGAAGTGCACCCTTCCTGGAACCGCTCGTGAGGCGGACTTTCATGTTGATGACAGCTTAAATAAGTTAAATTAATTTCCGGTATGGCAACTTCCAGAGACAGCATAGGGAGTACTATGCAACTGCCTCGTGGTTGCCTTACGATATTCACACTACGTGATAAGATAATTCCCCTGGTGCGGAGTAAGAGTTCTCCATCCCGCACAAGTGATCTACAACCTCGGCCGCCAGCTGTGATCGACCCTCCCCACCCTAACAAAAACACGGTACCCTGGTGGTCTAGATCATGTAGTGAGCGGCACGTTTTTACAGTGTCGTTGCCAACGGATGCCAACTCAAACTATTATATATAATATAGGCCAGGGGAGGAGCAGGGGGGGTGGACACAGCGGGGGGGAGGAGTGGGAATGGTGGGGGGGGGACGGGGGGGGAGGGGGAGACAGCGTGGGGCGGGGATGATGCCTCCTGACAGAAGGGGGGGCGGAGCCGTTCGTTCAGGCAGGCGATAACGCCTGCCAGCCATAAAGAAGCAACTGCTATAAAATAAAATAAAGATCATAACGCCCCAACGGGGTAAAGGGGATATCATAACAAGTTCTAATTTAAAGCGATTTTTCCCGAAAAAAAAAGGGTTTCCAGTTGCCAAGGCGCTATAATAGCCCTTTTGGGACTCCACAGGGAAAATTGGCAAACAAAAGTGGCGATTACCGCATCTCGCCCATACGAAGCAAAGCTCGCTGCTGTGCCTTCGGGGGTGGTAAAAACAATAATAGGTGAACCTTTATTTAGCACCGCACTCCCGAGATGATGGGGACTAAATAACACTTGGTGGAGTTTAGACTTTTTTTTTTTTTTTTAATCTTCCGGCGGATGGGGAAAAAAAAAAATAAAGCTTTAGCTCGCCACACTTCCACGTATTTTCATACGCGTCGTGTGTCGATTTAACTCAGTTGCTTTCGCAGCCTTGGATCTTTTTTGGGAGGGGTTGAATGGGTTCGAAACAGCAATCAATCCAAGGACTTCTGCACGACACGCGCGTGGCATGGTGCATGATGCTACTCGTGACACATGCTACATTTAATACGTACGATAAGAGGTGAACCATTTCTTTGTTTTTCTGAGGCTCCACCCTTCGAGTGGAGTGAGTGGAGCTTAAGATCTCAGATCTCAGATCTCCCAAAAAAACTGGTTTTGGAGAAAGCAAAAAAAAAAGTTGCCACGACAAGGCACAAGTACCGGGTGAACAAATCCCATGGCCTGGGCCGGTACAACGAAAGAAACTTCGTGCAGAAAAATAAAGAAAAAATCCGACGATTTGGGGTCAAGGAGGGGGTTGAGGAGCAAAAACACTCAGAAATCGTTTTAGACAAGATACTATAGTGTATACATGTAATTCCTCTACCGTATAGCACGCGTCTCCATCTTTCTGCCGGACGCTCATGCTGTGGACACTGTGAAAAGACGATTGATAAGACCGCACAACTTCGATTGCTTACAGGGATTTTCCCACGGGTCGGATCATGTCTCGCGGGTCGGGTCGGGTCGGGTCGGGTCGAGTCTGGTCGGGTCGGGTCAGGGTGAGACCCGGTGGACGACCCGTGATGTTACAAAGAGACCCGATCCGACCCGTTCACGAAAGGTCGAACACCCTCCCGCCATTCAGAAAAAATGTCAGCCAAAAGGTGCTACCCACACCGTAGCAAGCACGTATTCTCTGCTGTTGGTTTACTACATAGGTGACTATTTAGATAGATGACTATTAATAGATACCGAAATAGATGACTAGATAGATTGACCAGATAGATTGACTAGATAGATGACTAGATAGATCATAAGATATATAACTAGATGAGTAGATATACGACTAGATATATAGACTATATATGATACTTCGTATGAGGGTATTGCTTGCTCATGGGGAACACGAAGGTAGCAATTCGATGATACTTTCTGAAGCCAGTGGAGCTGTTGGGGGGGAAGAAGGTGTGATGGGGCTCCTAAAAATGTGAACCCTAACCCTTTAAAGAAAGCAACTCAATTCATGGACAAACCCACGGCCTAGGCACAAAAAATATACTAGACCTTATTATTAGAGGTATACTTCGAAGTACCATTTTTTGCCTGAAATGTTTTCTGAACGGCGGGGCCGGGGCTCCTTCCTTAACCCCTTAAGAACTGTAGATCCTTTTTTGGAGAAAACCTTAGGCATGCTGCGATAGAGGTAATGTAGGACTTTTAAGGCTTAAAAGCTTTCTGAACCACGGGGCCGGCTCCTCCCTTACCCCCTTAAGAACTACAGCCTCTTCGGGGAAACCTTAGGCATGCCTACGATAGGCGTAAAAGGTATCGCTTTTTGGCCGAAACGTTTTCTGAACCACGGGGCCGGCCCCTTCCCTAATCCCCTGAAGAACTATAGCCTCTTTTTCGGGGAAACCTTAGGCATGCCTACGATAGGCGTAAAATGTATCGCTTTTGGGCCGAAACGTTTTCTGAACGACGGGGCCGGCCCCTTCCCTAACCCCCTTAAGAACTGTACGAAGCCTGTTTTTTTTTGGGGGAAAACCTTGGGCATGCTACGATAGAGGTAACCTAGCGCTTTTTGGCTGAAAGCTATTCTGAACGACGGGGCCGGCTCCTTAGCCCCCCGTTAGCCTTAAAATCGGCGGAAGTTCACTCTCGTTTTGTTAAATACTATCCGTTGTATTACCCAGGCCGCATGGGATTTTTTATCGGACATACGGGTAAAGAAAAAAATATAGATGTATATACATATATATATACCAGGTAGCACTTTTAGTTTTCTCCTACAGATACTAATCAGTTCTTGGCTAAGTCAGTAGGGTACTTTTGTATGGTATTTCAGTATTATCGTGTTTTGGTGTGTATGGTGTTTTGGTATGTACTACAGCTCCTCAAGCGAAGAGCCTCCGAAAAAAAAAAAAAACACAGTGCACGTTTAACCCCTACGTAGCAAGCGCCATTACTACTAAATAAACGAGATGACATCCCGACGGGTTGGGCTTTTTTTTTTTGGGGGGGGGGAGAGGGTTCCCAAGAGCCTCGTCATTCAGGCACAAAAACGCTTAAAAAGAAACAAGTTGCTGATATTATACCTCTAACACGCGCGATCGAAGTATCACACGCGGCTTGCAAAGCTGAGTTTAGATAAAAAAATCATTTTTGGTCGATGTCACAGCTTAATTAAGTGTACTTTCTCATTTTTTGAATACCTCTGTCATTGCAGCACGCGTGATCCCCAGACGCATACCTGCTGCGCTACGGCAGAGTCATCCCGCGCTAGGGATACAGCAGGTTCTTGGAATTTTCCGAGCTCCTTACACCGAAGTATGACTTGGAAGACATTGTTTTGTTATTAGGCTTAGTTTGGGTAGGCAATCGGTCAACCTTTTGCAAGTGGTCAAACGGACTAAATACCCCACTAACGCCTTAACAATTTCGCGCAACCCCCGATCATCATTTCCAACACGCCCCCCTTGTCCTAAAGCATATATACTACTCATGTACGTCGTAGACTCATTTCATAAAAATAATAAAAATAGTTCCACGCTTGAGGAGCTCGGCCATCAGAAGGTCAGATCGGTCAGATCGGTCAGAAGGTCAAAAACTTAATTTGACCCAAAAATCGCACCCCCTGTCTACGATACCGTGGGATGATTCGTGGAAGGTGCACCATTCATGAATTCATTGTCCTTCTGAGGCTCTTGAGCTGCTGAGGAGTGAACTACAGTGTTCTACTCTATACCTCACCCAAAACTCATTTATATCTGTAAAATTGGAGTGTTTTTTTTGCAAGTACAACCCGATGGACAAACCCAACATGCTCTAGTAGGTAGTATACATGGCCTAGGTATTGTATACAAAACTTTTTAATATACTTCGAAGTGTCAGTACATATTAGTAAACAAGTCAGTCCTGACTGGCGTGCTTCGATTGAGGTAGCACTTTTGGGATTTTTTTTTTTTTCCCCCCCCGGATGGCGTTCGAGACTCCTTAACCCTTTTAGAGCCCGAAAATCCCTCTCTGTACTAACTTCAAGTAGATCTGTAAAAAAAAGGGTTTCCAGTTGTTAAGGCGTTAACCCACCTTATCCCAAAATCGTCGGAATAATGCCATTCTTGATTCGCGAAATGAGTGTTTCGGATGCCTGGACCATGGGTTGGTTCATCGGAGTGCGCTTCCAGTTTTGCTCGAAATCAGCTTGTGGGTGACGTATTTGACGTATTTGATAGAGAGCTCCTCAAGTAGTGAGGAGCTCCAGAAAAAAAAAAGTGCGCCTCTAGCGTGTACTAACGTGTACTTGTATCGTGCGTCAAGAACGGTGTCCCGCCAGTTTGGCCATGAGATTGAGGAGTCCCGTCATTCAGATGAAAGAAACGCCAAAAAGAAAGTTCCAGTTCTCGTCGTATCGTACCCTTTTGCTATACTTGTAGTACGAAGCGTGCGTCACTACTCGTATTATTAGGACCTTTCGGTGGAAGTGATTGTGATACCAATTATGTTGTGATATTGTGATATTACTGTGATAATATTATTATTACTATTATTATTATTGCCCTGCGACAATACAGCGTAGATGCCGTGATATTATTGTGATATTATTGTGATATTGTTATTGTTTTTGCCCTCTCCGACAATTATTATTGTGATATTATTGTGATATTATTGTGATAGTATTGTGATAGTATTGTGATATTATTGTGATATTCTTGTGACAGTATTCCGATAGTATTGTGATAGCAATGTGACATTATTATTATAGTATTGTGATAGTGTTGTGAAATTATTGTGATATTATTGTGATCGTATTGTGATGTTATTGTGATATTAATGCGATATTATTGCGATATTATTGCGATGACGGAGCTCCTGAAGTGAGGAAATACACTGCTACTACCTAATTTGTATACGCCCCCATTAATAGGCTATTAATAGGCTATTAATAGGCTATTAAGAGGCTATTAATAGGCTATTAATAGGCTATTAATAGGGAGTAGTCCCACGGTGGCGGAGGTAGGGGCGCATATGAATTTTTCTGAACTCCTAACACGAGGAGCTATCACAGCTGAATATCAGCACCATCATTACCCGAAACATGATCTCGACGGCATTCGTTTTCGCGCAACCCGAAACCAACACTTCTACGCCCTGCTTTTAGAGCAAATAATGTACTCGAAAAAGTACCAGACTGCTACATAGCTAGTGTTATAAGGCCTAGTTTGGGTAAGCTATTGGTTAACCTTTTGCAAGTGGTCAAACGGACTACCACCCCACTTATACCTTGGCAAATGGCGTCGGCGACAGACCATGGTTTTTTTGGGTCGTGGGTTCGAGTCCCGCGTCTACCATAATATTTTTTTTTCAGACTTTCCTCATGTCGAACTTCAAAAATACTCTCCCCGGTATCCTCAGGAAATGAAACCGCTTGGATATTGACAGGTCCGCCCGCATGCATACCCGGCCGATCTGCTATCCCGCCGTTTCAGGGGGAAAGAGTGTTATAAGGCTTAGTTTGGGTAAGCAATCGGTTAACTTTTTGCAAGTGGTCAAACGGACTAATACCCTACTAATATCTCAACACTAGCGGGTAGTTCCTGACTTGAGGAGGCCAACCGGTCAGAAGGTCAGAAACACCATATATATATATGGCCCAAACGTTCAACCCCTGCTGTGGAATGACTCAGAGATCAGAGGATCAGAGGGAGGTGGAGGTGAACCGCTTGTTTTCTGGGGGATCGTCGCTTCAGGAGAGCTGTGCTTGTATCTATAACCTACGCCCCCCCCCGCCCGATTTGTGGAGAAAACCGACACAACAAGTGTGCGACTCGGTGAACGAAGAAACCCATCATCGCCTGACAGGTTGGGCCAAACGTTTCTGGCACCATCAGTTAAAAGAGTGATGACGACTTTTGCACCCCGCGCAGTCATTCAGGAAATAATCACAAAAACACTTTAAACCCAAAATCCCTGCCCTGATTGCAAGCACTGCAGCCATTAATTATTAGTATTATCGGTTTGCTGTTGATACCTAGATACTGCTGTATATGTAGGTAGTAGTACGATATGTAACCGGATTCTTCATCTAGGGGTATGATACTACGAATAATTTTTGTTTTGTTTTTCCAAAACTACCCTGGTATTTTTAGTGATTTTTTTTGGGTGAGTGAGTAAGGTCTGGGACTCCTCAAGTGAAAACCCCACGCGCTACCATGCTACGACGGCAGAGAGGAGTCGTCCCACGCTAGGTTAGGGGTGCAGTGCGGCAGATTCTAAGATTTTTCTGAGCTCCTAACATGGGGAGGAGGAGGTCAATGTCTCACGCGCGAAACGTGACTTCGAAGGCGTTCGTATCGCGCAACTGTTAATACCTAGATACTGTAACCGGATAGTGTTCATCTCACTAGGTGTACGTCAGGGAGAACCTAAATCGTGGTACCACGCGTCGGGGGTGTTATGATGATGTTAATACTATACCCCTAATTTTTCATCACTACCGGTTTTTCACTTCCGTGCCTCGCACGACTGACTCCTCCGTGCCTCGCGGTTAATGTTAAGGAATTAGACTAGTTAGTGGGGTATTAGTGCGTCTGGCCACCTGCAACAGGTTAAAACCCCGAATGGCTTCCCCACAAATAACCTTAACATTAAAAATGCTTACAGGCGATTTTGTTCTCGCAGCACAGCGCTTACCATGTATGTTCCATTGCTGACTGATTGATAATTGAAAATTTAAAACGGCACCACCCCGCAAAAGGAACCGGGGGTTACTCGCGCGAGTGACCCCGAATCATATGGCAAAAAAAAAAAAATCTCCTAAAAGTGACCCCCCCCCTACCGTGCGTAGCATGCTTCGAAGTATGGGTCATCTCGGGGCACGAAGATTTTTCAGTTTTGTTCTCGCAAAACAAGGCGTTTTTTTTTTGGGGGGGGAGGTCTATGGGGCTACTCAAATGAATAGCCCGCGCGCTACCATGCTACGACGGTGGTGGTAGAGGATTTTCATTCCACGCTAGGATATAGCTTAGGGTGTGCAGCGGAAGGTTCTGAGCTCCCTGCATTGTGGGGAGCTTCGGAGCCCCCTGCACGAGGAGCTTCTCGGAGCTCCCTGCATGATGATGAGGAGCTCAATGCGTCACCCGAAACTACATGACTTCGAAGGCATTCGCTCGCGCAATCCGATCAACACTGCTTTGCGCTACGTTGTCCTAAATCAAACATACTCGTAAAATGATCGTACTATGATAGATACATACTTCGTATGGTCTAACGGATAGTTCCACGCTTGATGAGGGGAGCTCAACCGGCCAAAAACGTTTGGCCCAAAAAGCCCAACCTCTGCCGTGGTATGAGTGAGCAACGAACGCCATCTTTAACGAGAAAGGTGCACTATTTCTTTTCCGGGAACTCCTCGATTGAGGAGCTCTACATTCCACACCCCAACAACCTGATTTTTGGAGGAAAAAGGCCGCACTACGGTACTGTAAGGGTTTTGTTGTTGTTGTTGTTGTTGTATGCAGTACAGCAGTTATTGTTGTTGTTGTTGTTGTTGTTGTTGTCGTTGTTGTTATTGTTGTTGTGTTGTTGTCGTTGTTGTTGTTGTTATTGAGGCGTTTACTTGCAGTGGCTCGGGGTCAACTCGCGCGAGTGCCCCGCCTGTTCCTCTGCGGTGTTACGGTTTCGTGGTGCTTAAATTTTGCGATATGGATCTCCGCCATGGTACAAACATGGTAAGCTACATACAAGGCACGCCAAAAAATCCGCTTGAAGTTACTGTTGTCCGTGAGGTATCCTAGGTATGTTGATAGTCAGTCGTGTGCGAGTGCGAGTGGTGCGAGTGCGAGTGGTGCGAGTGCGAGTGGTGTAAGTGCGAGTGGTGCGAGTGCGAGCGGTGTGAGTGCGAGTGGTGCGAGTGCGAGTGGTGCGATTGCGAGTGGTGCGAGTGCGAGTGGTGCGAGTGCGAGTGGTGAATAAAGTAGTTAGTGGTGAAAACCCGGTAGTGAAAATAGGAGTACTGGTCTACACATCGCAACATCCCCCCTATCCCCCCTCTACCGCGTAGCGCCTTGCATTTTTGTAGGAAAACCCATGCTGCACTATTGTCTTTTTCTAATACTCATCCTCACTTGAGGAGCGACGCATGCCATAATAATATTGATACTAATATTAATACTAGCTAATAGTACCATGCAGAGGAGCACCGCACTTTTTCTGGGGAACCTTATTCACTTTACGAGTGTTAAGATATGGCCTCGAAAGGCCTGTAAGTATCCGAATTTGAGATCATTTGGATGGGTTTCGTATGATAAGGTTGGCGTTTTATATTCGGGAAAGTTAGGAAGTAGATCGGAGGCACGTGCCTCCGATCTCAGAAGCTATCCCGGGCTCTGGTGGAAACGAATAAAGCTACAACTCTACGAAGGAACGAAAGTGAGTACTCCCGAGGACCTGCTCAATTGGCAGACCTGCAGGGGGCACTATGTGTCCCCCACCTTTAATTTAACATGTGGCGTCGACGGCAGGACGCTCGCTTTCAGTGACGTTCCCGAAGGCAAGGGGGGCGCGGTCGCGCCCGCAGGGTATCGCATCCCAGCGACCACGACCCGGGAACGACGCCTTCTTCAAGGGCATCGTCGCGTGCATGGCGTCTGCACCGAGGTAGACTTCTCCTCAGCGTTGGCGACCGCGGTGGTGGAAAACGGCCTGCGCCCTCCTCCCGTCAGAGAGGCCGGCGTCGCGGCAAGCGGACGTCCCCAGTGGAAGCGGCCTGGGCTCGCGTGTTCCTGGCTCCATAGCCAGACGGTTAGAGGTGTGGGAGTGGGTTTTGAGGAGCCGCATCTTCGACTCATGGTCTAGTTCGTAGAACCGGAGTTTCCCCGAATCTCCCATATTTCTGCATATGCGACTCATCAGGGTGGGCTAGGGTTAAGATACGGCCTCGACAGGCCTGTAAGTATCCGAATTTGAGATCATTTGGATGGGTTTCGTATGATAAGGTTGGCGTTTTATATTCGGGAAAGTTAGGAAGTAGATCGGAGGCACGTGTCTCCGATCTCGGAAGCTATCCCGGGCTCTGGTGGAAACGAATAAAGCTACATCTCTACGAAGGAACGAAAGTGAGTACTCTCCGAGGACCTGCTCAGTTGGCAGACCTGCAGGGGGCACTCTGTGTCCCCCACCTTTAATTTAACACGAGCTTAAGAGTGCCTGATTTGGAGAGGAATAAAACTGCTACCGGATGAAAAACCCCATCATGGCCTAGGTATAGAACGAAAATCATCACGCAAAGAAAAGGAAAATCTACACCAGTACTCCCGACGATTTTGGGTTAAGAAGGAGCCCCGTCATCCAGAAAAAAAGCGCATGCTACGTTAGAGGTATCACTTTTCGTCTTGAACGGTTTCTGAATGCCGGGGCTAAACACTTGCCCCCCTCGCGGGGCTGTAGGTGCCGCCACCTTCCATCCCGGGTATCTGTCGTTTCTTCGTCTAATTCCCCGCCATGCCGACGGCCCGCGGGCGGTTTTTCGCATGACTTCTCCCTTGTGTTAGCGCCTGTGTTCCCCTCCACATCGACGAGGACTCGCCTCGCCATATAGGACCTTTTCTGTGGTTGGTTTACCGTCGAGCCTTTCCTGCCCCCCCCCGCTACACCGGCGGCACGCGGCAGGTTTTTGATGGGTGGTTTTTGCGTTGTTGTAGGGTCTGCGTTTCCTTCAACTGCTTTTCTTCGCGTGTTCTTGGCTCCACAGCCAGACCGTTAGGGGCGTGGGAGTGGGTTTAGAGGAGCCGCGTCTTCGACTCATCATGGTGTAGTTCGTAGAACCGGAGTTTACCGAATCTTCCATATTTCTGCCTATGCGGCTCATCAGGGTGGGCTATAGTGTTAAGAAGCCGATCGCCCCGGTGAATCAGGTTATCCTCGCGCCTGGTATAGGTCATTTTCGTGAGTTTGAATATCCCCGAGTGCATACTCGTATAAATTCGTGGGGACTTTTTCTTGCCCACAAGTTGACTTGCGGAAAACGCGAGGAGATCGGGAGTTAGCAACACTCGATGAAAATTCGACGAGCAGTGGGATTGCTGAACCCTATGCGCGGTAAAAATTGAAGGCAAGAACCGGGGGGGAGAAGGGGCGACACCTGTGACCACAGCTTGTCCAGAAGCTGGAAAGTAGAAGTGCGCGAAAAAAAAAAAAAAAGATACAGCCTCTCGAAAGGCTTGTAATTGAGATAATTTGGATGGGTTTCTTATGATAAGGTTGGCGCTTTACATTCGGGATAGTCAGGAAAGAGATCGGAGGCACGTGCCTCCGATCTCAGAAGCCATCCGGGGCTCTGGTGGAAACGACTAAAGCTACGTCTCTGCCAAGGCTAAGAAAGTGAGTACTCTCCGAGGACCTGCTCAATTGGCAGGCCTGCAGCGGGCACTCTGGTGTCCCCGCCCAATACTCTTACATTAACCAAAATCGTCGGAAACAATCCATTTCTATTGCCTGATTCTCGTTGTGTACCTAGGCCATGGGATCTCTCATCCGGGATCATACCAGTTTTAGTGTTCTCCAAATGTGTTTTGGGGTCAAGAAGGACATGTCTTCAGCTCCCAAATTGAGGGGTAGTATTAAGAAAAAAAGGGGTGCACCTCTACCGTAGCACGCGTCAAAACATTTCAGCCAAAAAAAGGTATACCTTAATACTTCTATCGTAGCGCGCGCCAGGACATTTCAGCCAAAAAAAGGTATACTTTAATACCTCTATTATTGTAGCACGCGCCAAAATATTCAAGCCAAACAAAGGTATACCCAACTATCGTAGCACGCGCCAAAACATTTCAGCCAAAAAAAGGAATACTTTAATACCACTATCGTAGCACGCGCCAAAACATTTCAGCCAAAAAGAGGTATACCTTAACACCTCTACATCGTAGCACGTGTGCCGATCGCATTATGCCCCTCTCTGCTGAGGCAAAACTGATTTGGAGAACAATAAGAGTGCCACCCGATGAACAAACCCATGCCCTATTTGATAGGCATAAAATCTACAACCAACCATAGTGCGCCAAAAAATACTGATTTTCCAACGATTTTCGGTCCAAGGAGCGGGTTAAGGAGCCCCGCAATTTCAGAAAAAAAAAGTTTTAGCCCAAAAAAAAGGGTACCAGGTATACCTTGGTATGCCTCTATCGTAGCACGCGACGAAAACGGAAACAAATGGGACCAGGTCTGAACAAACCCATGGCCTAAGAGAGGTATACTCCAAAACAAGAACAAATTGCCACCACCAAAAACAAAAGACATATATGCGGACGATTTTTGGGTGAATCAGGAGCGCCCCCGTCGTTCAGAAAACATTTCAACATAAATTATCTCCCCCTCTACTATTGCAGCAATTGTGATTTCTCTAATATTGATTTGGTAAATAGATGACGGGATCGTTCACCGGGTACACGAAGCACTTCTCGCCCAGATTCTATTTTCAACAGCCAGCTTTTTTGGGGGAGGGGGCGAGGAGGGGGTGTGGGGCTCCATAAGACGTGACGCCTTCGACACATACATGCTCGTACGGGCGGCAGAGGTGCACCGAGATTTTTCGGAGGGGACCTCACTTGAGGAGTTCTACATGATATACCAGTTGCGTGTGTAACAAATTAAAAAAAAGACATATCGCAAAAAGAAAAGAGGCTGAATTTCCGACGATTTTTGGGTTGGGATGAGCAGCTCCGAATTTCAGAAAACGTTTTAGCCAAAAAATGGTACATCTATCGTCGTATCACGCGTATTCGGGTACACCCCCTATACCCCAACAGCCCGGGTGACGTCACAAATTTTCTAGCACATCAGACAAACGATCTATCCCCATCTGGTGATCTAGATCTATCAGGGAATATCTGTATGGTCTAGCTGCTGTTGCCCGGTGGGAGCCGTACGATCTGCATGATCTAGCACATGCTTCTTGGGTTGGATCTGTACTCCCATGTATACAGATCTTGCACAACATATCATCATAACGATAGATACCGATTGTACTTTAGGTGATCTAGATGATCTATATGATCTATATGATCTAGATCGTGATCTGTGTTCGAGGTGTGAATTATGTTTCAGATCGTGATCTTTATGATCAATATGATGCAGATAGTGATTTGTCCTGATATGTGAAGTGTGACCTAGATCGTGATCTATCCGCGGTGTGAAGCATGATCTAGATCGTGACCTGCATGATGCAGATGATGCAGATCGTGATCTGTCCCAATTGTACAATTTTTTTCGACATTTCTCCCCCTCTAAAGTCCCAAAGGGGTTATTATTCGATGGTGGCGCTGTACTGCGTGCGTATGGAAAATCACCGCAGACCATCAACGTTGGGGGGGGGGGGCATACTCATTCCTTGCTTGCCTTATTTACTTGATCATCGACCACGCATATGCCATCCCTTTCGAGACGGAGCACCGCTCCTACTCCTAATAGACACCTCCAACGTTTGGGCGCTCAGTACGTTTCTTCCATACATTACATTAAAAGTTTTTGGTTATCTTATCTCCTTCTTTCGCCGTCTGCGATCAACGGGGGGTGGAGGCTATACGAAAGCAGTACTACTAATAGTACTAATACTACTGCTGGCCGAGTGATACAATTCCAGTATTATATAGTACGGCGCCTGTCCTAAAAGCTACCAGCAGATACCAGGTAGGTATTCACACCCAACAATGGGAACGACAAAAACATCAACACAGAGTCGAAATCGTCCTTGTCTGGCACGCCCCTCCCCCCTCCCCCAGCCACATGATTAACAAAAAGGTGCCCGGATGAACACACTAAATCAGCTAAGCAAAAGCAAGCTGTTCGATAAAGCCAAGCCAAGCCAAATCGAACCAAATCTAGGTCACCTCAAACCAAACCAAAAACCGCTCCAAACCGAAGATAAACAAAACCAAACGCAACCCAACCCAACCCAAACCAACCCAGCCCAACCCAACCCAACCCAACCCAAACCATTCCCAACCCACCCAACCCAAACACATTTATTTTCGGTAAGACACGAAACAAAAAAGTTTGGGAGGGGTAAGGGCTGCTGAAAACGCAAGCATTAAACCGGTCACCGCCACAAACCAGCCGTATCATGTAGCAACTTGCAACACTGAGTATCGACCACTTAACTGATCGAACTCACAGCTGAAGTATTTGCACTACTTCGCCATAAAAATATCAACATAAAAATTGAGGAGTTCCCCCCCCAAGAGGCGGGGCGGGGTCAGGTCAAGGGGGATCGCCAGAAAATGTTTTTACAAGTGAGCAGGTCCCTTTTTGAAGGCGGAGCGGGGTCGTGGCGGGGGGACGCGGCCGGGAACTGGTATGTGGCACGTAACCACAAAGAACGTGCAGTAGGTCAGCACCACCATTATGATCACCAGAGTCCACTTGCAAACTGCTCGGAAACGAGGGGGGGGTGGGGGGAAAAGAGGAGGGGGAAGGAGGACGGGGGGAGAGAGAGAGGTGGGGGGGGGGGGGGGGGGGGGGAGATGTGGGGGGGGGGAAGGGCGGGAGGGGGGGAGGGGGGGGCGGGGGTAGCGGGGAGGATTGGAGGTTTGTGTTTGCTGCTTTTTTGTGCTGTTGTTGCTGCTACTGACAGTGGGTGTTGGTCTCGTGCTAGTAGTCGTCATATGTATGAATGGTCACAACCTAGCCAGTGATCTTGAAAAGGCACGAGGAGTCTTTCTACTAGAAAAAGTAGAACAGAGCAAAAACAAAACTCGGTCGGGATATATAACAGGATGACAAGCCAGGTCATCGACCTGTTGTACGAACACACGCAAAAAGCGAGAGACAAATGTCACGGACATCATCTCAAAACGGCGACCACTCACTTTAGCCGTGCAAAACAGATCGCCTTTTCTCAAGAGCTGCTCCCACAGCACCCGCAACTCCTCCGAGGGCAAAAACACTTTCAACCATTTGACCGTTTTCCAATTCCAAAAAACTACGCCAGGTAATATAATCTACTAATAATTCCAAGGGTTTTCACAATATGACGAAAGGGCAGAAAAAAAAAGGCTATGAATAGCCCTTTTAGAGCTGTATCGATGTTTTTGGGAACGATCGTCTTGGCTTTGAAGTAGGATTAGTTTTGCAGCAGAGAGTAGGCGCAATTCGATGCGAGTCGACGAGGGAAGATGGCTGGAGTCTTACTAGCGATAAAAACGAAGGCGTGTACTGTAGTGGGGAGGGGGGAAAAGAGCCTGCTTGAATGACCCCGGATCTGAGTTATACTACTACTGCTTAGGGAGGGAGAAGGAGACAGAAAAGAGCAAAAATAATAGAAGGGAAGAGCAAACAAAAAAAAAGAAGCAGAAGTGAAAGTGTTAACCCCATTTGTTTCAGAGTTTCAGGGGGGAAATTTGACGATGAAAACTGGTGGTAATTGCAGCATCGGGCACTGCTGATTGGGGAATGACAATAAAAAACTGGTGTTCGTAAGTACAACGGTGCAACGGCTCGTACAGGACGAGTGCGGCATAATCTCACTCGTAATGTTCGCTCACACCACTCGTAGACGCTTAAAAATGTCGCAATCGCCGTTTCATGGTCGCTTTACATGTGGCCCGCCCCATGCAAAGTAGAAGCGACACACGCCACAGGCAAGGGCGCACAATTTTTTTTTTCGGGGCCATTTACTTGAGGACCGCTATGTGCCCCATCCAAACAGCTGGTTTTGGGAGAAACGAAAGTACAGTGCAACACGATGAATAATTCCATGGCCTAGGTGCATATCTTTTTTGCTTTGTTTTCGTTCGTCGCAAAACAAGAATGTCATTATTATGCCCACCATTTTGGGTTAAGGAGGCCCAGACATTTCAGAAAAAACTTTCAGCCCAAAAAAGCCACCTCTATCGTTGGACGCGTCAACACAATAACAAAACGTGTCGCAGGCGGTATCTCACACGGGGACGACTCACTTTTGCCCTGCAAGCGGATCGCCTTTCTCGTGAGCGGCTCTCGCAGCATCCGCGATTCCTCCGCGGTCTTATGGAAAAGCGACCATCCAACCATAATCCCGGCCACCAGGCCGCCAAGGTGGGCCGCCCTGCACACAAAAATAAAGCGACGAAACGAAACAACAGTGATCGGCGAGTATTTTATCGAACTATTCTGACAACGTCAGCTGTGAGTTCGACAAATTTAGGGTCGATACTCATCTTTGCAAGCTGCGCAATAGTACATACACCGGTCGCCCGTTGTTAGTAAGGTTTCATGAGTCAAAACCTAATCGATAGTAATAATGGAGGTTAAGCCTGCAATGAACCATGATGAAGACCTTTTCGTGTACAATATTCTTTCACGAACTTGAAACCACATCATTAGCAGTTCCTTCCCGCCACAAGCTCCTCAACCAGCAATGGCGCTACGAAAACAAGGACGTGGATAAGGCCACTAGTTCTGTGCAAAACCGTCCACAAGAGCACAGGCAGGTAGACTACAACCAGGCCCGACCCTTGCAATTAACGACACGACCACCATCACCACCTTACCAACCACCCAGCACTTGCACCACGACCACTGTCACCACAGCTACCCCCACCACCACCTCCACCCCCACTCACCCTCCCACCCTTCACCACCAACACCAACACGGCAAACGCCACCACTTTTTACCCCCACCGCCTTCTACAACCACCACCCCCGCCACCATAGCAGCCATTACCACCTCTTGTTTCCTTCACCACCAACACCAACACCTACACGACTAACACCACCACTAACTACCCCCACCGCCTTCTACAACTACCACCAACGCCATCATAGCAGCCATCAGCACCTCTTTTTTCCTTCACCACCACCACCACAGCTACTATCGCCTCTTTTCTACCTCCACCATCGCCACCATCACCACCACGCCAACCACCACCATCACCAGCTCCCCTACTCCCCCCCACGTATCTCACTACGAGAGCTAGACCACCAGGGTACTATCTGTCGTCTGCATCTTTTTCAGGTTTTGGCGGTAGCCGAGATGGTCGTCGAGTTAGACCATTTTGTGCGGAATGGACAACCTTAATCCCGCGCAAGGGAGATGATATCATCATGTCTCGTGGCGTCCATATGGTAAGGCACGCACGGGGCAGTTGCACACTACCCCCAATGCTGTATCTGGAAGTGGGCACACCAATAAACAAATCAATTCATTGGAAGCCGTCATCCATATGCAAGAAAGTACACACAAGGTGCCGAAGTCCGCCTCACAAGTGGTTTTTGGTAGTTTGCAGCTCACCCTCCACGCGACTCGCAAAACACCTCAAGGCGCTTCGCGCCTGGCGCACGCGATGTCTACCTGGTCGGTGAAAACCTCACGTGCTCCGTCTCGGCATTGCAAGGATACAAGGGTCCAAGATCTCAAAACTACGGCAACGCACGAAATGAGCACCCCCACTCACCCACCCCCTAATCCACCCGACCACCTCTACCCCCCCCACGTTTACCATTACTAATACCACCACCGACACGAAACCCTTCACCACCGCCATCAACACCACCTGCACCATCAAAAACCCACCACATTCGCCCCCACAAGCTCCCTCACCGCTTCCGCACCCCCAGCCACTACCCCCATCCCCCAGAAAACACTCCTCCCATACACTCTACTACTCCTGCCCCTACCTCCATCGCCGTCATCACTACCACCTCTATCCCCACCACCGCTAACCACAACACCAACTCCAACAACAAAAACAACCAACCAAAACCAACACGACCACCAACAACAACGACAACTGCCGCCACCACCACTGCCACCCTCCCCATCAACAGCGACGACAACAACTCCACCACTACCAACAGTAAAAAGAGGTAAGGCTGACCTTACCGGTCGATGATGGGAGTCCGGGAGGCGACGATTCCGACCTACTACTACTACTACTACCACCATCTCCACCCCCACCACTACCACCACCACTAGCCACCCAGCACACATCCCTACGCCTTCCACCACCACGTTAAGCCTCACCCCAGCGCCACGACCACCCCTACCCAACACAACACACGCCATCATTACCAACACCACTACCACTCCCACCATCAACAGCAACAACAGCTACAACAATAACAGCACAACAACACTAACACCAACACCAAACACTAACACCAACACCATCACCTTCAACGCCAACGACAATACCATCAGCAACAGCAACAACAACCTTGATGTTTATCTCACGCGGTCACCATTGCAATCGACCCCCCCCGCCCCCAAGCCCGCCGCCACCAACAACAACGTTCCGCCCACCCCCACTAGCCCCACCACCACTACCACGAAACCCCTCCATCCACCACCGCCACCACCACCACCCGCACCAGTACCACCACGACCATCACTAGCACTACCACCACCACTAGCACCCCCCCCCTGCCCCCTAAAACCGAAAACCACCACCGTTGCCCATGTCCTCTTGTTCGCTCCCCATACAGACAAAAAAACACACCTATACCCCCCCCACAAACCACCACTACCACTACAGTAGTGCCGGTTGTCTCTACAGCGCCGGTACGTGCTACTAATAGGCGGGAACACCGGTACTATAGCGGCGACTGGAGTTACTCCACATCTATGCCAAGCGATTCCATAGGCTCTATAGCGGGAGACCGGCACTGCTCAATCGGCACTATAGAGGGACCACTACTGTACCCACGAAGGCTACGGTACGGGGGAGGGGGGGGGGCACCCCAACTTTTGGGTGCCGTTTATTGTAGACCATTCGCCCGAGAAGCAAGACGCACCTCAATCAAAACAAGGGCTGAGAGGTGCTTTACAAGGGCAAATATAGAAATCGGGGCGAAGTATGGGTCGGAAAAGCAGGTAAAATATACACCTGGTAGGTTTCAGTGTAAATCGTGGGTCTTCATTGCTATGGTCCTACTGTGGTCCTCCGTACTAGTTGGCGCAGAATAACAACTTGCTTGGTGGTGCATTTCGCGAACTCGAAGCTCCCTAAACTCGCGTCGTGAGCGCCTCTGCGCCGTCGAAAAAAAGCAACCCGAAAACATCATGCACTCCCTACCCGTAGCGTTGCTGTATTCGAAGAAATTTCTCTCACCAGTCGACAATGGGAGCCAAGGAGGCGACCATCCCGATCAACGTGAAGGCCAACGCCTGCCGTTCATCGGCGGCAACATGGCACATTTGGAAAACAAAAAAGCACGAGTGGAAAACTATGCCGGTAGCCAATAGCAACAGTGACATTGGCGGCATTGGCGGCAACATGGCACGTGCGAAGACAAAAGGCACGAGCGGAGAATTACGCCGGTAGCCAACAAAAACATTGACTACATTTCTATCATATACTCGTAACTGGGGTAACCGCAGACTGAAAAATGGGGAAGCCGATAAATGCTACTGGTACATGCTGGTCGCCCCGATGGTCTAGTGGTGGGTACCCGCCAACGCCACTAGAGTTGGTTCTGGGGTTCGAATCCCACGAGGGCCGGAATTTTGACTTTAATACTGTATTTGCGAAAAACAAGAGGGACTCAATTGCTGAAACCGCCTGGCAGCGCGGGTAGGCGCAACTCGATGCGAGTCGATGAAGGGAGAAAGGGCTGAGTTATTCTCGCAAAAAAAAAGAAGGCGCGAATTAAAGTTGAGAGAGGGGGCAAGAGCCTGCTTAGATACCCCGGATCTGAGTTCCGACTAGGGATGGAGAAGAAAGAAAAAGTGCGAAGACAATAGACGGGTCGATCAAACAAAAAAAACTGTCGACGTTCCGTTGGCAGAGACAAACACACTGAGATCAGATCTCGTACGAGTAGGAGAGAAACAAGTATGACGAGCAGATTCTCAAGCTGGGTCACGGCGATGAGGGTTGCCGGGGTGGACGCCCACTCGCTGCCAAACAGTGGAGCATTAGGGCGTATCAGCTCCCAGTGCTGTGTGCCAGCAACTTGTGTTTATTTTATTTCACAAGTTTGTTCCAACGACGTCAGCTGTGAGTTCGATAAATTTAGGGTAGATAATCATCCTTGCAAGCTGCGTACTACATCCATCGTCCGTTTTTAGTAAGTTGCATCGGTCAGGACTTAATGCAAGATTACATTGTATTACATTACTTATTGGCACGCATACTTTCCAAGCTTCTGGACAAGCCATGGTAATAGGTGTCGTCCCTTCTCGCCCCCCGGGTACATGCCTTCATCCGTACGGCGCCGAAGGTTCAGCATCCCCACTGCTCATCGATTGGCATCGAATTGGACTAGTCGAGCTCTCGCACATTCGGCGACGGCAACAGACTCACAAAGCAAGAAGTGTGCACAAAAAAGCGCACCAGCCAAAATTCGAACCCTCCAGCGCAATCGCCAGCAAGGACAACAATCTACCACCGATCCATATTGGTAGCAAAGCTTTCTTGCATGTAATAATCTGGTAATTGGCAACTGGGGCAAACACCTCTTGCTTATACGGCGGCCCGCCGCCCAATGCATCATCAAAGCGAAAATTTCGCACCTGGGACAATTGCGCGCCCTTGGCGAAGTCGTCCGGCTCGTGCCACGTGCAGATACAGTACGCTATCCAGCCCCCCATGATCGCGTAGATCGCACCGGAAGCCCCGACCCCAACCTGTCACAGCCGACGTGGACACGATGCATTGTACGGCGAGTCATCCCACGGTAGGGGTGCAGCAGAAGTTTATAAGAAGTTTCTGAGCTCCTACCATGAGGGGGCTCATTGCATTGTACGGCGAGTCATCCCACGGTAGGGGTGCAGCAGAAGTTTATAAGAAGTTTCTGAGCTCCTACCGTGAGGGGGCTCATTGCATTGTACGGCGAGTCATCACACGGTAGGGGTGCAACAGAAGTTTCTAAGAAGTTCCTGAGCTCCTACCGTGAGGGGGCTCATTGCATTGTACGGCGAGTCATCCTACGGTAGGGGTGCAGCAGAAGTTTCTAAGATGTTTCTGAGCTCCTGCCGTGACGGGGCTCATTATCTCACCCGAAACATGATTTCGAACGACTTCGCTCTCGCGCGTGACGGGGCTCATTATCTCACCCGAAACATGATTTCGAACGACTTCGCTCTCGCGCAATCCGACCAAGATTTATGTGCGCTAGTCTCAAAAAAAAAAATACGATCGTGAAAATGATCATACTCGCCCATATTCCCACACTTGAGGACTCAGCCGGCATCAAGGGGTACGATAGAAGTATTAAGATATACGATAGAGGTATCAAGGTATACGATAGAGTTATCAAGGTATACGATAGACGTACTAAGGTATACGATAGTGGTATTAAGGTATACGATAGAGGTGTCAAGGTATACCCCTTTTTGGCCGAAGCGTTTCCGGAATGGCGGGGCTCCTTAACCCACAATCGTCGGAATGGGGGGGAAAAGGGACGACACCAGTGACCACGGCTTGTCCAGAAGCTGGAAACTAGACGTGTGCGAGAAAGTAAAATAAAACAAGATACAAAAATAATCAAATAATAGAGCTCCCTAAGTGGGGAGTATTGGAAAACAAAAATGGCGCACCTCTATCATACCGTAGAACGCGTCAGAAACCCTTTGGCCCCAAATAGTGTAAAACCCTTACCGTTGGATGACCCACCTGCAGAACAACAACAACGCCGTTCTCACGGGTGGCATGACTGCCCACGGGCTGGATCGGGTGTCAGGTCACCGTGATCCGAATTGATCCGTGGTATTAAAAAAAACTATATCATCCGACTCGGCCCGACCCGTGATATTTCCGAACCCCCCTGGCCCAACCCGGCTCGATCCGCGAGGTTTAGGAGACCCTGTGAGACACATGCTGCTGATGGCAAGGTTGAGGCGCAGCAGCCATTGCTGGGTTTTTTCCCTGCAAGGTTCTTGTTTTGAGTTCCTTATCTCACGAAAAGTCTTGAGTAAAAACTGAAAATGCAACACCCCATGAACGGACCCATGAGCTACAGTATCATACCATGAGCTACAGTATCATAGGGGTAAAAACAAAAAACAAAAAAGGCGAAAAGCAAGAATGATCTTCCAAGGGTTGTGGCGTAAGGAGCTCCGAAATTAACAAAACACTTTAGCCCAGAAAGCGCCACCTCTATCGTAGCGCACGTCGTGATCCACCCACACCCACATCCGCACCGGCTCATAACCTACCAAAAACCCTGAAAAAAAAGCAGGGGGGGTTTGTACTCAATTTGTGCATGGCCGTAGTCGTATGACCATAGACCCTCCGGCATCCCTGCTATGTCGGGACGGAGCACGTTTCGGGTTTTTACCAACCAGGTAGATATTGCTTGCACCAAGCGCGAAGCGCCGTGAGGTGTTCGGAAGTTTGCATGAAGGGTGAACTGCATCCTCCCAAGCATCGCTCGTAAGACGGACTTCGGCACCTTGTGCCTACTTTCTTGCTTATGGGTGGATGATTGCGCTTTTGGGCTACTGTAACTATACTATAACCAAGTGAAACGGGCTAACCGTCAAGGGGTCTCTATGCTCTTCCTACAAGGTTGATCATACCACACTTGTCGCTTTTTAGCTTGCTACATAATAACCAAGTGGAAAGGGTAGACTTTCAAGGTGCACAAGCAGTGGTCCTCCTTTTTTCACATGCCACCCCCCCCCTCCGGAAGAGCCGCGCAAAACCTAAGTTGTTCCTCAGCACATTACGGCGTTAACGTACAGCGGTGGCCTCCCGATTGTGCCGATTGAGTATAATAGCGCCTATCGCCGGAATGGTGCCCAGCGAAATCGCGTAGTAAGACTGGAACAGACTACAATATTACCAGTGAGGGTAGAATAGTCAATAGTGTCCGGCATTGGCACATACCGCCACTACAGGATGGCCGTCACTACACACATTTAATCAAATATATTCTAACAGCGTCAGCTGTGAGTTCGACGAACTTAGGGTCGATACTGATCTTTGCAACCTTCGTACTACACTGGTCGCCCGTTTACATCGGTACATCGGTTGGGTTCCCTGGGTGGCACGCGGTGGAGTTGCATCCAGATGCGCGCCTTGAAACGTACATATGTACCAGTACGGGCCTGGCACGTACGTAGACTGACTTCCGATTTCATGGGTTTATAACAACAACAACAACAACAACAACAACAAACAGTACCAGGACATGCCTTGTCAAGGCTTGCGCCGCAGCTCGGCAGATTACCGACGGGTCCCATTATGCAGAACACAACAAGCCCGAGAGTGGTGCTGCACGATACTGTTGAAGCGTGGTGTTGCAAAAAAGGCTTCTCCAAAAAAAAAAATCCTCAGAACAACACGGCATTATCACACACGAGGGTATACCTCGCCAGCGCACCCACAGTAGGAAATAGAGCATAGTAATGCAGTCGTCGTGAAAGTATATTACTTCACGTGCCATGGTAGCCTATAAAAAGGTGTTCCTCATCAACAGGCGTTATCACACCAGTGCCAGGGTATAATTCATCAGGGCTGACGCCTCAGCTCGGCAGATTACCGCCGGGTCCAATTATCCAGAATACCACAAGCCAAGACAATGGTATCGCACGAGTTTTTCGCAAAACGTGGTGTTGCAAACAAGACCTCCCAGAATAAGGTGTTCCTCAGCACGCCACGGCGTCATCACACACCAGGGTATACCTTGTCATGGCACCCATCATTGGAAATAGAGCATAACGATGCAGTGGAAAAGGTAGATTACTTCTCGTAGTATCTAAAAAGGTTTTTCTCAGCGACACGGCGTTATCACACACCAATACCAGGGCATACCTTATCAGGGCTTGCAATGCAGCTCAAGAGATTGCCGACGCGTCTAACTACTGAGTACACAACAACCCAGACAGTGGTGTTGCACGAGCTTTTGGCAGCGCGGTGTTGCTAATAAGGCCTCTCCGAATAACGTATTCCTCAGGGCAACAAGGCGATACCACACCCCGGGGCATACCTTATCAGGGCTTGCGACGCAGCTGAGGAGATTGCCGGCTAGTCCCCCTACCCAGTAAACGATAAGCCAGTTCTTCGTTCCCCATCGTTCTTCCAGAAATGTGCCCATGCGAAACTGCGATGTCAACTACAGGAGGCAGGGCGGGGGGGGTACGGTTCCAAAGGTGAGAAACTTGGAAGGTCGGGTCCTTCAACACTGATAGGCACTGCTGCTGAAACGCCTTTAGGGGGGTATGGGTAGGAGTAGGGGGAAGTAGGGACCCTTCGAAATGTAAGCAACTTGGCTGGTCAAGTCATTCAACGTTACCTAGCACAGAGGTCAGCTGTCAGACGTCGCTGCCCGGTTTGAATCGCTAGTACCGTTTAAGTGGAAATCTGCCCAACAACTGTGTTTTCTGTGCGCTAACTGCTCTCATGGCATGTCAAATAAACCTGCGGTAAGACTTGTTTGCCGGATGCTCACGTTGATGAAGAAAAGACGACCAAAATGCCTCAATTCAAGTGGAAAGCTGAGCTGGAAAAAGTACGTAACATAAAGTCTCCGTTCAAGTGGAAACCTGCCTCGTGTTTTTTTCCAGATTGCTCACAACCCACAAACGACGTGAAACAAATCTCCGCCCGCGTGGAGACCGGAGGTAAAACGTGCAGGGGATTTTCTTTAGCTTGATGCGATTCACATTCATGAATATGTAAAAAAAAAGCCTCCATCCAAGTGAAACCTGCCGTGTTTTTTTCCTGGATGCTCACAACGCACAAAATACGAAAAATAAAGCTTCCGTCCAAGCGAAGACCGGCGGTAAAACGTGCTGGTACTTGCAGGATGCAACTCACGTTCATGGACGTGTAAAAATACTCCCCCTTACAAGTGGAAACCTTCCGGGTTTTTTTCCTGGATCTCACAAAGGAGTAATTTTACCCCTCCGCCGAAGTGGAAACCAGCCGTAAAACGTACTGGTACTTGCTGGATGCAACTCACTTTCACAAACACGAAAAAACAAACTCCGGTCAAGTGAAAAATGCCGCAATAATTGTCTTCTACGTGATCGGTTCATGCAGCCGAACCACAAGGCCTGGCACTCGGGGATGGCTCCTATACGTCCCCTAACTCTTTTTAAATATCGCCTACGTCGTCGAGATTATCAGCTTCCTGCATGAAGAAAACTTAAGTATCTGATGAAGTGGAAGCCGGTGGTAAAACTTGTTTTGTGGATGCTCACGTTCATCAAGACGAAAAGGAAAGCCTCAATTCAGGTGGAAACTCCCGTGAAACATGTTTTTTGGATGCGACTCTCGTTCATGGATATGCAAATAAAGCCTCCGTTCATGTGAAAATCTGCGATGAAACTTGTTTTCTGGGTGCTCGCGTTCAGATTCTGACCAACTAAACCTTGCTAATATTTTTGCTAACGTTGACTTCTTGCTTCCCTTCTCGCGTATGTATGTCACGCAGAGCAATCAGTTTTAGACAAAATACAGCCTCCACCCAAGTGGAAACCTACCATGACACTTGTTTTCTGGATAATACTCACGTTCATGAACATGTGAAGCACGCCTCCGTGGAGCAGGATGGGCGTTAGCAGCCTCCACACCTGTCCCTCTTGTATGAGAGTCAAGTGCTTTGCCCCCAGCAATATCAACGTCTGCCAACAACACATGCCAAGCAAACGACGACCACCAATCAAAATAGCAAGCAAGCCACCCAGCAAGAAGCAGGCACGCAACGCCAAGATAGCAGCAGCAGCAGGAGGTGGACGGACGGGGAGGAGGGGAGAGGAAAAAGAGGAGGAGAGGAGCGGGGGAGGAGAAGAAGGAGTGGGAGGGGAATAAGGCGGAGGAAGGGGAGAAGCAGGAGTACCAGCACCGGCAGCAGGGGTAGCGGCAGCAGGGCAGCGGCAGCAAGAGCGGCAGCATCGCCACAGACCAACTTGTTTGTTTTCCCCGTAGCTCTAGACGCCCTCGCATCTTTCTAGATATCCTAGCAACCTCTATCAATAAATATTCTCGCAACCCCAGTCCATCCTTTACGAAAAAATCACACCCTGTACAAATACAACTACTCGAGGTTGTCTGCCAGACAACTACTGTTTGAAAAAGTTGTGCAACTAGTCAACTACTGTTTGGAAAAGTTGTGCAACTAGTTGTCTGTAGACAACTACTGTTTGGAAAAGTTGTGCAACTAGTTGTCTGTAGACAACTACTGTTTGAAAAAGTTATGCAACTAGTTGTCTGTAGACAACTTCTGCTTGAAAAAGACGTGCAACTAGTTGTCTGCAGACGAAACCTATGCAATTAGTTGTTTAGGGACAACTACTGAGTAGTTGCGGCCGCGCACAACTATTAGTTGTCTGATTAGATGTCTGCGGACAACCTGAACGTGTACATTGTTCGATATATGCTACACTCCCGATCGCTATGTGCTACTCCCGGTCGCCGCACCAAACGAAAACCATTGCTATTCGCCTTTGCATCTCCCGCGTGAGCGCATATATTATATTGTGTTCGAGAGTGTCCCGTCACTGCTGCTGCTGCTGCTGCCGACAACCGGCTCCTCCTCCAGCCCCCAGCTAATCTGGTGGTTCATTTTTGGTAGCTGACATGTTGGCAGTAGCGACTAGTTGTGCAGAAAACTGCCGTGCAGGTGTGTATTTTGTGCAAACAGCACAGCATGTGGCGGCGGAGCACCGGCACACCCAGCTGCAACAGCTATGGACAAATACTTCGGGGCGCATCAACTTTCAACTTTTGACGGCGGTGTCACAGCTTACAGAATGAAGTTATTGCGCCTTGAAAACTCTTCTGTCTGTACGGGCTTGGCCGGCCAAGAAACTGACAATAATTCAGAAAGCTCCCCCGCCGCCGATTTTACGAATTAGGACTTGAACATTGGAAGCGCTACCCTGACACCACATTGCACATGCAAAAAAAAAAGTATATGAAAATTCGAAGGCTCTAGTTTTTCCGACTTGATCTCGTCGAGATATCCTCGAAAACTCTAAAGCACCAACATTTCCAGCCGAAAAAAAAAAATCCGTATAGAAATTAAAAAACCCGATCAAGGTAAAATTTGGTGGGCACCATGCTGAAGACTCTAGAAGAACATTGATATAAGTTTCATTGCCAAATTTGCCACCCATCAATATATATTACCAAAACTCGATTCCATATATAAGTCAAGTGATTTCGACAAAAAGTGAGAAAATTAAAATATCGCTGTGCCCCGCTCATTTTTTGGAGTTCGGACCTGAAATTTTGACACGTGATTTAGAGCAAGCTTAAACAAATACTACTTGGAAATAGAATATAAATAATCTTGCCCACATACGGGCGGCCAAACGAAATCCATGATTATAAAACGGACGAAAAGTCAACGAACCTCTTTTTTTTTTTTTGTGCGATTTCCAAGTACTTGTAGTGTTTTGATGAGTGTGCTCTAGATAACGTGTCAAAATTTCAGGTCCGAACTCCAAAAAACTGAGTGGGGCACAGCGATGTTCGTGAATTCACGGCGTCTTGGCCGGCCCAGCTTGTAGACAACGACTGTTTGGAAAAGTTGTGCAAGTAGTTGTCTGCAGACAACTACTGTTTGAAAAAGTTGTGTAACTAGTTGTCTATAGAAAACAACTATTCGAAACAGTTGTGCAGCTAGTTGTCTGTAGACAACTACTGTTTGGAAAAGTTGTGCAACTAGTTGTCTGCAGACAACTACTGTTTGGATTCTTGTGCAACTAGTTGTCTGCAGACAACTACTGGGTGAAAAACCTACGCAGCTAGTTGTTTGTAGACAACTACTGTTTGAAAACCTTGTGCAACTGGTTGCCTGCAGACAACTACTGGGTGAAAAACCTATGCAACTAGTTTAGGAACAACTACTGAGTAGTTGCGGCCGCGCACAACTATTTGTTGTAGTTGTGAGTTGTTGTTGTACACGGTGTGAAATTTTACACCTCGTACCAAGCTCGATTGACGCATCACACGCTACTCGCAAAAACGACTTTGGAAGAAATCCTCGATGTCACAGCTGAGGTGTCTTTTTCAAATTCTTATACACACTACTTGGTACCTAAGCAGATATCTTCGCGTGCTGTTCCCTCTTCCGGCTAAGGTCCTAAGAGAGGGTTAGATTCCCTCTTGCTCGACATGGACGGTTGTAACAAGGCGTCGCTGCTAGGACTGCTACCGACATCCTTCGAAAGTATTTTAAAACATCAACATTGTTCTAACAACGTCAGCTGTAAGTTCGACATATATAGGGTCGATACTCATCTTTGCAAGCTGCGAAAGCATTTGTACGCCGCCCTGATAGCTCTAGACATCCTCGCAACATGAAGCCTCGCAATTCTTTAGACATCCTCGCAACTATGAAGCGTCGAGGGCATCCTGAGTTGCCTCTCGGCCTCGGCAAATCGGTCGAGACGCCTGCTACGATAGAGGTGGCGTTCTTTGCAAAAAAAAAAAAAAACTGGACGACGACGCTCTTTAACCGAAAACCGTCGCAATGAAACCATTATTGTTTCCAAATATTGTTCGTTCTATACCTAGGCCATGCGTGTGTTTATCGGGTTGCACTTCAATTTTTCTCCTCTGATTTTTTGGGGGCGGGGTATAAATATCATAGAGCTCCTTAAATGACGGGTCTCAGACAAAAAAAAAACAGGATTGCCTCTACCGTAGCTTGTGTCTCTCACTATTCACTAGCTACCCACCATGACGGTTAGATAAGGAGATCCTCAGATACGACAATGTACACCGTCAGCTGCATCTTCCGTTGGTGCATGTGCAACGAACATTCTACGAACCTTTCCTACGCCTGTCCTCCACACAACTCTCTCTATTCATATCCTTGCGTGCTTTTTCTCACCTCTGCTGAAGGCCCCAAGAGAGGGTTAGAGTCTCTCTTGCCCCACATGGACTGTCGTCATGGTCACCAATACCCAGCGTTGAAATCGTCGGATGAGTATCGAGCGTCGCACAAACATAAGAATATAAGGCCGCGACAGTGAGCGATGGAGGAAGGAGATGACGCGAGATTAGAGGGCTGTGGCGAGATTGCAGTGCTGAGGAATAGGTTGCGGAGGTAATACAGCGGTCCGGTCCGGTTCCGACCAGAGCAGACCGCGTTGGAATCGAGGGAGGGGCGTTGAACGTAGAAAACATACGAAGTAAGAAAATAAGCTGCGGTATAGAGCGATGGAGAACGGAAGTGCGGCCAGATTAAAAGGCTGAAGCAAGAGATGCGGCTAGGTTCTAGTTCTGCGGTAGGAGATGCAACGGAAGTACATTGCTGAGGAAAGCGATGCAGGCGAACGACAGTGATCCAGCCCGGTGCGGTTCCGACCACAGCAGACCGCGCTGAAATCGTCGGAGGAGTGCGTCGCAACAATAAGAAAACAAAACCGCGGTAATGAGCGATGGAGGAAGGAAGTGCGGTGAGATTGGAGGGTAAGGGGAGGAGATGCGGACGGATCCGATGCCGTTGGTGTGAAGCCGATGCCAACGGAAGTGATCCAGCCCGGTGCGGTTCCGACCAAGGCAGACCGCGCTGAAGTCGTCGGAGGGGTGCGTCGCAAAAATAAGAAAACAAAACCGCGGTAGTGAGCGATGTAGGAGGGAGATGCGGTGAGATTAGAGGGTAAGGGGAGGAGATGCGGACGGATCCGATGCCGTTGGTGTGAAGCCGATGCCTACCACGGCTGTGTCGATAGCCCCAAACCAAAAGGCCGGAGGCTAAGCCAGCAAATGCGCTGTGTTTGAGCTGCATCACATGGGTGCGCCAGTTTTAGGATCTGTCTCCTTTGTGCAGGGTTGTCATGACGTAGAGTTCGTCCTCGGTTGGGCTTTGCAGGAAAGCAGCTTGGACGTCCATTCGATAGACAAGCCACCCGTATTCTCATGCTATCGCTAGCAGGATTCGCTGACTCCCGATGCGGCACACCGGCGCGACTGTCTTGCCGTAGTCGATGCCTGCTTCCTGCGAGTACCAAAGTGTCGCGGCACGTGCCTTGAACCTGCCGGCCGCCTTTTGGACAAGAATAACCGCGAGCCGCTCATCTTCTCATCATTCCGGCCTCTATTGCTTTGTTGATGGGCACTAACTCGTAGACGTCGTGCTCCTCCTGGCTTGGCGTCTCCCTGTTGATGGCCCCGTCCCACTTGTCTCCACAGCAGCGATTTGATGGCGTCCTGGAAGTGGTTGGGAATGGAGATTATTCTCCATTAACATATCCGAAACATTATTTATGTCGTGGACGCGGTTGGGAACGGAGATTATTCCCCCTTTACATATCTCCGAGAAACTCTTGCGGTCGGGGCTGCCATCATCATGCCACTGGCAGCTGCGACTACAAGGGTTTCCCTGAAGATCAACGGATAATAATCGCCATTCCCAGATACTTCCAGGACGATGCCACTGGTAGCTCCGAGTACAAGGGCTTCTCGGAGGAGGATAAAGGGAGAATAATCTCAATTCCCAACTACTTCCACGACGCCATCAACGCTGCAGTGGAAACAGTGGAACGGGGCCAACAACAAGGAAATGACAAGCCTGAAGGGGTATGGCGTCTACGAGCTGGTGCCCATCAGCAGAGTCCCGAAGAACCAAAAGTTCATCGGCTCGCGGTTTTTCTTTTAAACCAAAAGCGGACGGTCGGTTCGACGAACGTGCCGTGGTACGAGGGTACTCGCAGGAAGCAGGCATCGACTATGGCAAGACATTCGCGGCGGTGGGCCACATCGAGAGGCAGCGAATCCTGTTGGCGACAATACGTGAACTCGATTGGCGCGTCTTGAGGCGCACTCGGCGTTGGGTGTGGACCCCAACGGGTACGACCACCGTTTGGTTGTAGAGGCGGAGGGAATCGTCAGTCCGCTGCTTGGTTGTGAGCAAGGAAGATCTCCTTCATCTCCGTGAACTCGTCGGTAGAATTGCTGATGTACAAATAGCCGCCCGTTGCTGCAAGCTTGATGGGGCCCGTGAAGTCGGTGTAAACCAACTCCATGGGGCCCGATCGTCTCGTGCACGGTTTTCCCGTGTTGGGTCTTCTGTTCGCTCTTGTGAACGTAGGAGATGTCGCAGTCTGACGGGGTGCCTGTGAAGTCTACTCCGATGTCATCCTTCTTTTGGAGCAACTCCATGCTGCGGAGGTTCACACGGCCCAAGCGCCTGTGCCACAGGTCAGCATATACTTGCGTTGTGAGGGCTATGGCTAGCTTTGGTGTCTCTTTGCGCTGCCTCTCGCCCCCAGCTCGACATAAAACAACAAACAGCCACGTCATATATCGTCGTCCCAGGGCACTACGCTGTCGTTCCTTGTTACATGAGAGTTCCCCCCTCCGACGACGGTTTTGAATTTCTTGAAGCCGCATATTGGTGGAGAAGAGATTGCGTCGTAGTGCTGGAACTATCAGGCTTGAGAGAACCACGTCGTGCTTAATCCCGCTTTGTCAGTAACGCCACCTGGGAGAACGCCAGAAGTTGCGGTTCCGAGTAGCAACTGTTGCCCGGCGGTCATAATTTCCTCAAGCTTGTCGGGCAGGGTGTAATCGAGCACGATGGACCCTACCTCTGGGATGAGTCCATATCCACCATGTTCTTCGTCTCACCCCGACCGACCACCACAAAAATCGCGCTCCCCGCCTGATAGGGATTGCCGCGTACCACTCCTAGGTGTTGAACTGCTCCCCATAGAAGTGCTGTCCCCAGGGGGTGGAGTGTTTCCGGCGTGCCCCATGTTATCTTCCCTGTGACCCGTCGCCACATCCTTGTTAGCCAGGGCAGTGTGCTGCAACTTGCGTCCGGTGGTGCTGTTTGCCCACCAGTCGAAGTTGTCAACCGGAATCCGCGGTCGAAGCCCGCGTCCTCCCTGATGTCCTCAGGAAGGGAGTTACCATGGGCACGGCAGTGGCGGTGTACGAGTCAGGTTCCTGTGGGTGCGGGGTTCCCTGTGAGCGGCAATCACCAACATCGTGGGTTCTTGAGTAGGTGCACCACTTCTGTCCACCACCACCCCTTGGTTCATTCTTGTCTTCGCTTTGCCTGTAGTTCCACTTTCCCTTGTTGGCAGGTGGGGCGGCAGTCGCGCTTGCGGTGCCCTTTCTCCCAGCAATTGTGGTAGATAATATGGCTAAGGTCACGTGTTGATTCCGCTTCCATGGCCGCTCCACGCTCAGCGATGCCCCTCTGGCTGTCATAGCGGCGCGGTATGCCGTCCAAGTACATAGACCGCATGGTGAACTGGATCTCCTCAAGAACCAAACTGGGAGTCCCGGCACGTCATCATTTCCCCCTCTTTGTAGTTTGTGGTTAACACCTGCACCATGATGTCCTTGAAACGTCGGTTCGAAATATGTTCCACTTGACTGCGGAGCAGGGTGGCGCGGAGCAAGCATTCGTCCGGGTCTTGTCCATCCGTCATGTTGGTAGCCGCCAGTTCCGCGGGTTTTGAGCGGATCGTCACGTCCATGACTTCCATGTACTTGTTCGTCAGCCCCGGAAGCGCTTCCTGTCTGTTGTCGCGAATTCCGCTCGTTGCCTTGTGTTTGCGTGTCAGGAACGATGTTGATGCCACCGTGGTCAAGGGCAGGAGCGGGCACAAATATAGATGGGCTTCATCCGATACTGCCCTAGTCCGGGCAAGGGCAGCAGCTGCCTCTTGCCCTTCACCGGTTGTTGTCGCGGTCGGCCTGGTCTACCCTTCCATCAATTCATATTTTCCGCGCGAGTTAGACTGACCACTGCTCAGGGTTCGTCGTGCCAGCCATCAAATAGCAAGGGATCCGCGCCGCTGAATTTGGTGAGACCCTTCATGACGTTGAAGAAGCTTCCAGTGAGGCGTGCCATTGTTATCAGCCTGACCTGAGGGTCGAACTCTCCTCGCACGGTATTTGGCTCAGGCGTTGCGCAGCAGCTCAACTGTACGTAGCAGCTGCCGTCCGGTGTATCGAAATAGCAGTGGTAGTAGCACAGGTGGGAATCGTTTGACGTATCCACGATCGGCTCGCCTGGCGAGCCTAGTACAGCAGTCCATTGTGCGGTCAGTAGCAGTAGAACTCGCGCGGTGCATCCGATTAAACACTGATCGCACGCACAGCGGCAAAGCGGTGCACAGCTCGCTTGGCGAGACTCTTTTTCTTCCCGTTCACTGTTTTTGCTCCCGTCGTGCCCCCGACGAGTTTCGCTCAAGTTCAGTGCTCCGGTGTCCTGTGTTCATGGCTCGGCCCAACGATCCCGAAGACTCCCGATGCCGTAGCACTCACGTCCACTAGGCTAGCAACCTTGTTCAAGATCGGTGGTCCTATGCCCTTCGATGAAGTGACTTATGATGTTGACTGAGGTGAGAGCCTATCGGGTATTACTCCGATTTTGAGATTCGGGAACGCAGGACTACGGGAAATGAGCAGCCCCTACTTTTGGGCGCCGCCGAAAATTACATACTAACTCGCCGCGCTCGTAAAGATAGTGTAGTTGTCGCTAGGAAGTCGTCCAGCAGGATATTTGCGGAGCTGTTGACGGTTCATGACCCGGCCCACGGGGCGTCTGAGGAGTCGAGTCAGATTGGGTCGGGGCGTGTTGGAAATCTCACGGATCGGACCCCATCGGGTCAGGAGGTTTTAAAATATCTCACGGGTCGGGGCGAAGCCACCCTGATCCGATCCGACTTGCGAGAAGTGATCTGACCCATGAAAAGTCCTGAGTATTCGTAAGTGCCGTTAGCTTGTGTGCGTTGATTGAGTCGAGTGTTACTGTAGATGAAAGTCATTCCACAATAGGGGTGCAGCAGATTCCAATAAATGTCTGACCTCCGAACGTGAGGAGCTCAACACCTCACCCGAAACATGACTTCGACGGCATTCGTTCGCGCAACCCGCTATGCGTTCTAGTCCTAATAACAAATGTGCTTGTAAAATGATCATGCTAACCAATAGTTCCACGCTTGAGGAACTCAACCAGTCACATTATCACATTATCACATGATCACATTATCAGAAACCTTAGGCCCCAAAAATGCAACCCCTGCCTCTACTACCGCACTATAGAGGGGTGACTCACGAATAAAAAATTAACCCCTGTCTTTACTACCGCACTATAGAGGGATGACTCACGAATCTCGGTCGGCGGTGCCACACAAAACCCTACATAAAACCAGGGTTGAAGCGTCTCGATTTATTTTTATGCGCGGTGTAAACTAGAAGCGTGCATTCGCTGGCGACAATACAACCAAATACAAGGAACCTCACTTGGAATCCTCCGTTGACGAGAACGGAGAGCACAAAGAACGCGATGTCAATGGCAGACGTAACAATGGCCGCTCGCTTTCGAATTCTCCTCCAAACGCTGCGGTTGCGTGATCCTCTCCAGCCGTCCCTCCCCACTAGGCACGGGCAACACAGCACGCCGCAAAGCTGCAGGAGTTCGTACAGCAGCGGGGGCATGTTTATCGCCGGGGGACGGGGGTATTCATTAAGATGCATGGCAGTAGTCTTTGGACCAAAGACCCCCCGCATCCCTTCAAAGTCGAGACGGAGAACGCAGGGTTTTCGCAGACCAGGCCGAACTTGCTTGGGGAGGTGGGGATAGGCTTTGGCCCGATAAAACTCGCAAGCCCGTCCCCTAAATGGACTGTTTTTGTCGTGTGTTCTCGAATATGCGCTGTATCTGGTATACTGGTAGATTTTAGAGTACACACGCGACTTTTGCAGTAGATTCGCATATAAATTGGGCCCTTTCGATGTAAAATATTCGAATTTCGCAGCCAATACTCGTAAAAAACACCGAACTAGGGTTTAATGACCTACTGAGTGTCATCTGAGCTGCAAGCAAAGCGTCCAGCGTACACAACGGCAGCATCACATCACACCTGGCAGGCGGTTGTGCGATGCCCGGGGGGGTAGTCCGGCTTTCCCCAGACGGGGTCAAACATGATGAAGCCGTACTCCCGGCCATCCATGTTTTCGTCGCTGTCGTCGCCACCGTCGCCTTCATCTCCACCCCCACCCTCCTCAGCATCTGCGGCACACGGACACGTATGCACTTCTGTATTTAGTATTCTAGAGAGAACATTGAAGAACAAGATAGAACAACAGCAATTCGATGCGAGAGGACGAGGGAAGAAAGGGGTGAATCTTCTCGCGATAAAAATGAAGGCACGCACCGTAGTGGGGAGGGGGGTGGGGGGTGGGGGGGGGGGGTGCTTAGTGACCCTGGCTCTAAGTTACGCCTAGGGACGGAGAAAGGGAAAGAAAAATGCAAAGAAAATAATAGGAGCGATGAGCAAAACAAAAACAAAAAGAACGTCGCTTGGAACTCGCGCAGGAGGATGTTTGCAACTGTCGTCAACACTTGCGCGCTGGTAGCATGGACGGTGCTGTGCTGAGGACTAGGGTTGGCAATCGACAAAATTAACCATGATTAATCACGTTTCTAAATCATGATTTACTTCTAATCATAATCAAATCATATTATCCTGAAATATTTGATTGTTCTAGCTGTATGACATCTAGTATGGAATACCAAAACGGCATAGCAAAATATGCGTACGGCTTTTAGTTTGGTGCCAGGAATACCAAAATGCTTTACAAATAAAGTGCATGGGCTTTAGAATACCCATCATGAAATCTACACAAAAAGTGCATGTCTGTTAGTGTACGAATACATCGTATTGGTTTCAGAATCACCATACTAGCGTATCACGAAAACCATACATACAGGTTTTACTATGCCGTACTAAGCGCCATACAAGACAATACTCGAATAACCATGATAAACTAAAAAAACACCAAACCAATCAAAAATCAAGTCAAGTCCGTGTTTTGGCCGATTACCAACCCTACTGATAACCCCTACTGCACTATTAATAATATCGTCTGTGATGCGCTGACGACGGGGCACTAGGCGTGTTTCCCTCAAAATAACAACCCAAAAAGCCTGGTGCAACCCAGGCTATCCCAACACAACGTCCGCACCACCACCACTACCACCACCACCAGCGGCGGCGTTCGTCTGCTGGACGTGGGCAGTCCTGCGGGGTGTGGCAGCAGGGAGCAGAGAAACTGCAGCTAGCGTCACGCTGCTGTGCTGCCCGGTGCGGTGCTGATATGACCCCTTGTGCACTACTGCCTGCGATCATGCGCTGATGACGGGATAAACATGTGTTTCCCTGGTACAACCCAAAACACCTGGCACAATCCAAGCTAACTCAACACAACATCCGCACCACCACCGCCACCACCACCGTCACCGCCACCACCACCACCGCCACCACCACCGCTACCACCACCACCAGCAGCTCATGGGAATAGGGTTTCCACACCCTGCGGAGCGGTATGGAGTCGGGGGCATCGCCGTTTTCGTCCGAGTGTTGTTGGAGCTGTACATGTATGGAACAATTCCTGATCCGGGGATAGGACGTTATCATCCCCGCGTGCGGCGGAATCTCGATGTTGTCCAGAGGAGGAACTCTCGCTACGCGCTGGTTCCATGAGACCCATACAATATACAATCAGCAATCAGATGATCGGGGTGGGGTTTCCATACCGTGCGGTGTGGTGCCGACCCGGGGGATCGCGATTTTCGTCCTCGTGTTGTTGGAGTTGTGTATGAATGGAATTTTTTCATTCGGGGATGATAACTTATTGTCCCCGGGTGCGACGGAACTTCGACGATGCCCGGAGGGGCAAATCTCGCCGCGCGAGGCTCCATGATCCGCACACAATCAGCCATTAGGCATTAGTGCATGGGGGTTGAGTTTCCACACCGTGCGGGGCGCCCCACGAAATCCGAAACACGCCGCGACGCTTTGTTTGAGGCGTAGCCTTAGCCTCAGCTAGGGTTGGGGTTAGGGTTGGCGTTGGGTTGAGTCGACGTCCTCCGTCGACTTGATAAAAAATATACCCAAATGCAGAAAAAAAAAAGAAGTACTACTATAATTTTGGACCTCTTCCGGCATGTTCATGTGTGTTGTCCTACAACTGGCGAATCGATCTCTCACCTTAAGCCCGGCCCATAGACAAGCCGTTGATTCCCCGAAAAATTTAGGGTTGGCCGTAGGGTTGGGATTGGCCGGGATCGACGCCCTCTCTTGATTTCGAAAAAAAAACGTAAGACAAAAACGTCCCCACGAAAATCGTCCCTAGTAATACTACTGGTACTTTATCTGGTACTATTAGTACTATAGCTGTATATTTTGAGAACCACGACTGGCGAAACGACGTCTTACCTCGAGCCAGGCCCATGGACGACAAGTCGTTGATTCCGCCACCAGCACCAAACGATCTCCGCGATGCACCTCCGCCACCGCCTCCGCCGCCACCACCACCTCCGTAACCCCCCCCTACACCGCCAACGCCGTTGCCACCGCCATTGCTATTGCCGCTGTAGCTGTAGGTGGTGCTGTTTGTGTTGTCGTTGCGGGTACCTCCAGGGTTGGCAGGCCGGGATGGAGCACCGATCTCCCGCCGTAAGGAGCGGAGAAGCTCCGCATCTATTCAGATGTACAAGACACGACGGAGCAGCAAATAGACAAGAAGCGCTTTCGATTTCCGCTGGAGGGGTTGCGTTCGGTCTAGAGTGTAGACAGAGCTAGCTGTATGCAGCACTGCTGCCGCATCGGTAGATTGGGTTGATCATACCATGTGCCAGGGCACCTGGTATACGAAATACGAGGCTTTCGCTGGGTGAGGGCTGTACAGCTGAACATGAGTGTGCCGTTGTGATGCAACAACGTAAACTTGCACATATGCTGCGCGAGAGCCTGCCGATTTACCAGCTCTACGTTCTGCTGCACAGGGCCAATTGCCAGACATCAGGTGTCAAGCAGTACTCTCGTACCAACTACAGGACTGCCCTCCGCGGGCAGCTGTACGCCGCCTGCTGCGCTCGCTACAAGGGAACAGACAAAGCTAAGTGTACAGCAGACGGAGGGCACAGGGCGCTCACGATTTGATGCAAATGGGCGACTTGCAAATGCCAAGAGCTAAGTGGTGCAGGGAAAACTATGCCGGGCCTTCTCGTGATTGCGCAGAAAACGCAAGCTCAAACCTAAACTTTGTGGGAAGATGTCTACCGGTATTTACTAATTACAGCTGAAGTGCAAGTACCATCATACGAAGTATTCTACGAGTATAAAAATAAATGAAAAAAAATCCAATAATTCGCCGGCACAAAGGTACACGTTTCTCACGTTGGGTCGGGTTTTTCAAAACACAAAGACAATGTTAAAACGTGTATCACCGGGCGCAGATGGTAAGTAACACCTCTGTTTTTTGTAAAATACTTTCGTCCACCTTTAAAAAAATATATATGAAAGTCTTGGTCCAGTTTTCAAGGGCCAGACTTTTGCCCGTATCTCCGTCATTTCGTCGAATTTTGGTTACATAAAAAAAATCCCGGCCCCCAATGGCACGATCCCTCGAAACCCGTCGTAGAATGCTCGCGTAGAAACGAGAATATTGAGGTAACTTGAACAAGGAGGCACAAAAAATGGGCCTATGATTTGGTGCACCTAGCGACTTGACAATGCCAAGAGATACTTGTGCGGAGACGATTGCCCAGTGCTGCGATGTGCGCTTGCCGGCGATGTCACCTTCTGATCGGCAGTAAGGGTGCACGTTGCGGAAACGCGAAAAAGACAAGCATCAAGCACGAAGAGGACAATCAATGAAGAAGGCAAAGACGAGCAGACGTGCATACCGGGGCCTGTGGTATGTGGTGCTACCAAACAAACTGCAGCACGGCACAGCACGGCACAGCACGGCACAGTACCGCACAGTACCGCAGAGCGCCGCACAGCACCGCACAGCACCGCATAGCACAGCATAGAACGGCACCGCCCTGCACGGCACCGCACGGCGCGGTTGAGCTGAGCAAACCTGAGCTGAGCAAACCTGAGCCCAGCCTGGTGTGACTTTGTCAAAAAACGAGAAAATTAATGAAAAAATAGAACGTCAAGAGCACTCAATGAAAAAATCAAGGAGATTCAGCATGGCCCCTCTCCCAAAAAAACGTCAATGGGCAATAAATAACTGAGGATGGCTGAGAGGTGGGAGAATATGTCAAGGGAGAGGGCACGGGAGGGGAATTAATTGTAAGGACGTTTATAGATACTAGGGGGGCTTCGCCGCGGCGGGCTGACGCCCGCCTGCGGCTCGCGCATGCCCGTAAGACAGGTATTAAACGAAACGGAGAGGGACCGGAGGAGTGACAAATTACTGCCAAGGGGTACGGACGGTGTGGTAATAAATCAGTTCATTGTATTGCAAGTATGAGGTGGAGCGAGCGTAGAGGGGGTTTGTCTATTTTGAAAGGGAAAAACAATGGAACGGTCGGGAGGACGAGAAATCCATGGTTATCGTATCATATGCCAGGTACATATGAGTACCGGCGGGTAGTATGGCAGGACTACTACAACAGCAGGAGCAGTAATCGCAAAACCACCTCTTACTTCGAACGTACTGCTGCTGTATCATCATTTTTAGCAGTCCAACCATATGTATCTGGATCTCCCTCCTCTTTTGTCCCCTGAATGCGAGTACTCCTATGTATATTTTGGACGAGACTCATGACTCATTAATCACGCAGCTCGCAACGTTGAATTTAGACCGCTTACATTGTTGGGAAATACTATAGACCGCTCAACTGGTCGAACTCACAGATGACGCGTATTTGAAATAATTTTGCAAAAAACGAGTACGGCACGTCTCGCCAGCCGGCAGCCCGGGCACGGTGCAAGCACGCCCGAGGCCTCCTCCGACACAGTCGGGGTCACGGAGCAAGAAGAGGGAGTTTCGGACCGAGGGGTGATCCTCATCGTACGCTAGCACGGCAAAAAATCAAAAATACGCCCAAGGAAAACTGCGGAGCCTTCTCCCAGCAGCAGCTGCTATTCTGTACATGTATTTACGCAACAACTTACTTACGTGCTACTCACTTTCGTGCTACTTGGCGAGCCGTTCAAAGTCAAGTTTATAGCATTTTAGTGTGTCGATGCTGACTGAGAATGCAGCCGTCAGCGCTACCGTCCAAAAAACTAAGCAATGCATTAATTCGTGATACGCTACTACGATGCTGAGATTGCAGCATGTAGCGCTATGATCCGCAACGTGTAATCATATGCAAATAAGACGCATTATTCGTGATACGCTGACATTGAGCATTGAAGTCATTTGCGTGACGGTCTGAACGCCACATCAAACATTCTAAGGTTGTGTTCGGTGGGGTTTTGTGCATTCCGGGTAGTGTATTTTTTTCTTACAGAACTCACCGAAGTTTCGGGTACGGGTATTATTTCTTATAGAACCAACAGAAGTTACGGGTACTGCTGTGTGGGTACTGTACAGAAACAACAAAAACATCGGGTTCGGGTATAAGATATTGTACCCGTACCCCGGGTACGGGTATGAATCTTTACATAAGCCACAGAAATTTCGGGCACGGGTAACAATCTTTACAGAACTTACAGAAATTTAGGGTATTTTTCTCTTACATAACTCACAGAAGATTCGGGTACAGACATTTTTCTTACAGAACTCACAGAATTTTTCGGGCATTGGTGTTTTTCGTCTTGCATAACTCACACACTTTTCGGGTGTTGCGTCGGTGCTATGCGAAACCCACAAAAGTTTCGGGTAGGGTGCAACACGTCATACCCTTACCCGTACCCGGGAGTGTACGCGAGCATTTTTTCTTATTATATGAAATAAAGAGTGAAAACCGAGAAATCTCTGGCTTAGGGCTAGGGTTAGGGTTAGGGTTACCCTGCTACTGCTGGGACACGCTGCTACTGCTAGGACTGTTGCCTGCTCGCACTCCGATGCGACTGCTTGCTACTAGGCTAGCCGGCTAGGCCGGGAAGATTCCACAACACCTCCGCAAAGGCGCGGCGGGATTACAATTCCAGATTTCTATTCTAATTCCTATATAGTTTTTTCAAATATTGGTGTAGACAGTCCCCCGTACCCGCACCGGGGTACGAGGGTATATACCCGTACCGAGGGCATTTCTCCGTCGGCGTACAGAGCTCACAGAAGTTACTACAGAGCGCGCAGAGGTTCCAGGTACTGGTATGGAATTGCCGCGGTCGCCTCCGTCGCACGGAACGACCACCTTGTTTTTGCGGCTTGGTCTGTTGGCTAAGCAGTAATACTTGTGACGCTAGTCATTCTTGTCGAGCGGGACGACGCAGACAGCTAACGAGTACGAGTACAAAAACGACCGCTCGAGGGCGCCTCCCTTCCGGTGGCCGTTCGGCACCACGATGCTATCGACGGCTTTGATGGTGTCCTCCGGCAGGTCGGCCATCCTCCCTTTCGAGTGGTAGGCAATCGGCGGCTTGATTACGGGCACGCTTTTTCCGCCGTCGATAGGCTCCTCCTCTGTCCCGCTCGTTTCCTTTGGCGGAGGTGGACCGCCGCCACTCGGGTCTGGCGGTGAACGGCCACTCGGACCTAGCGGCGTGTCTGGCGGTGTACCGCCACTCGGATCTGGCGGTGTGTCTGACGACGACCCATTCTGAGGGTTTGCGTCGTCCATCTTCACTGTCCACGGGCTGCACCGTTGCGTTTTCCGTGAGTGTGGTAGTCATGTGCCATACAGGGCAGGGGTGTGTGTTTGTTGGTTTTGGTGTTTTTTTGTAGGTTTGTATGTGACTTGACGTCAGAATGTACTCGACACCTCCTTCCTGGATAAAACAACGTTACTTTACCTGGGCTATTTTTACAAAGGTATACCCGTAGCTTGCGCTGCCGGGGTTGTAACGAAGACCACTGATAGGGACAGCTTACGCTATACCTACAATGGGACCCGAAGGGTGCGCCAGCTAGCATTGGGCTGCGAAAGCAACTGAGTTACATCGACACACGACGCGTATGAAAATACGTGGAAGTGTGGTGAGCTAAACCTTTATTTTTCCCCATCCGCCGGAGGATAAAAAAAAAAAAAAAAAGGTATACCCGTACCCCGGGTATTATAAAAATGAAAATACACTCCAGCTGTGAGATCGAATATTTTGTCGAAACTCATATTTGCAAGCTGCGTGTAATACTCCGATCGCGCGTATTACGGGTTGTGTGTCCTCATTAGGGATAGAGATGGGCGACTCCCCTTGCAACTACAGTGTAGCTATCAGGGTCAACAGGGTGATGTTAGTCAGTCTGTGCGCGGAAACTATAAAACCCGTTTCTGAGGAGGACAAAATCTGACAGCTGTGGAAGGAAGTGCATCCGTTTATCAAGTGAATCCTGGAAGTCGAATAACCGGTGAGGGGAGGGCGGAGTTTTGAAGGACGTGGGGGCCTGGTTTTGATCAAAAGGGAGCGGGGGTGGGGAGGGGAAGGGGGGGGGGGACGGGCGGGGCAGCTCAATTTGTGCGTGGAAACTATAAATCCTTCAAGGGGATAAATTTGACGGTTTTGGAAATAATGCACCAGTTTATCATGGGGTAAATCTGACGGTTTTGGAAAGAATGCACCGGTTTATCATGGTGGGGTGGGGTGGGGGGGTGGGGGGCGGGGCAGCTCAATCTGTGCGTGGAAACTACACATTCTTTTAAGAGGATAAATGCGATGGTTTTGGAGAGAATGCACCAGTTTATCATGTATATACTGTAAGTCGTACAACCAATGAGTAGAGGGCGGAGTGTTCGAGGGGGTGGGGGTGGGGAGGTGGGGGGTGGGGGCGGGGAGGGCGGGGTGGGGGTGGGGGTGGGGGTGGGGGGGGAGGGCTTTAGGTCGCATAGATGTAGGGGTTTGCTATACGCGTGGTGCTAGGTCTAGGCGATGGTGCGGGTGGTGGGGAAGGAGGGGGCGTTGGGGTCGGGGGGGGGGGGGGGGGGGGGATTGCAGCAGCGGCATGGATGGCTTTAGAAATATAATGACGTGATATCCAGTGCGTGGAAGTGATTATTACTCTGGCGGATTTCGATATTAGGTGGGGCGTTTGAGCAAGAGAGAGCGGGGAAGAAAAAAGGGGGGGGGGGGGGGAAAGGGTTTTCAAGAGGTTTAGGTCACATATAATATCAAAATACACTCCTGCTGCGAGATCAAAGATTTGGTATTGTGCCACCGGCGTCCAGAACTCACAGAAGTTTCCGGTAGGGCTTTTTTATTTCCAGGACTCACAGGAGTTTCGGGTACGTGTATGGACCTCTTATAGAAGTCAGACAAGTCTCGGGTATTGTATGGGTGCTGTAAAGAACCCACAATGGTTTCGGGCACGGGTACAAGATGCGCAGCCGTACTCCGGGTACGGGTATGATTGTTTCCAGATCACGCAAAAGTTGCTGGTACGGGTATGAAAATCGTACGGAACTCACAGAAGTTCCGGGTACGGGTATGAATCGCTTACAGAACCCACAGAAGTGTCGGGTGCGGGTGTTACCCCCGGGTACGGTTCTGTACGTAACCAGCAGAACACAACCTTGAAGCAGTCGTTCATCCACTCGTCATTCGTGATACCCTGACATTAGCTCGTCTCATATATACGACGATGCGCTGTCCTATTTTCCAGTCCCGTTCGGCCCCTTGGTCAATTTTTGCAGGTGGCTCACGCTGCACATTGTCGAATCAAGCAGATATGAAAATTTGCAAGGGTACGCGCGGTACCGAAGGCACCGCGCGGCACGAGACGGTATCCGTTTTGCCCGCCGCAGCGGAGAAAAAAATGAGTCTTGCCGAGGGAAAGTATGGGAAAAGATTCCCGTTGGCTTACCGCAAGAATGGGACTGGAAGGTGGGAAAGTTTTGGTTGACGGGACGGGCTGGGAGTACACGATTTCTTGGCAGGACGGGATCGTTGAACGGGTCGGGAACAGGTCGGGGACATCGGTCGGCAACACATACGGGAAAAGGCTCGGGAATATAGTTGGGAAAACGGTCGGGAGCATGGTCGGGAACATATCATAGTCGGGAAATCGGTCGGAAACGTAGTCGGTATATGGCCGGGAAGCGCAGTTCGGAATGGTTGGGAAGACGATCGGGGACGCGGGCTAGAGACAACGGTTGAAAAGAGGGAAATGATGCCGAGTGCTAGTTGTCAATAGCCACCACTTGCGTAGTCTACGCACGTTCTGTTTGAGCCGACGAAGCAGACCCGCCGCCACCATCCACCTCCAAAACGTCCATGATTGCCATGTCTTGAGCGTGGGCACAGGGTGTGGGTGTGCAAGAACATTTAACTCGCAGCTGACCAATTTTCTAGTTTTTTCCCCCCTCCTTTTTTTCGTAAAAAAATGTGTTTTTTTTATATTATACAGTTTTATTTTTGCACACCCTACAATAGACAATAGTCCAATAGTCTATTGATAGTTTCCTATTGTACTTGACTGTCTGTTGTGGTCCCTGATTCCATTTCATTGAAATCCGTCGAGCTCTACTGCACCGGCAATTTCTATTCATATACCCTATTGTTCCGACGATTTCTATTGATACACCCCAATCTATAGCAATGGTCGAAGCAACTGCTATTAGCAGTTACCCACGGAACTCGATTGTTAAACCCATCGTGGTTTATTGTCATTTACTACCCCATTCTCTTGAACAGGCAATGCTCTACTGTAGCATATTGGCCACGACAATCATCCAGGCAATTCCATTTCGTGTACAACTTTGTAAATCAACTATTAATATCCAGGCAATTCCATTTAATAGACTGCTACTGTACCTTGCAAATCAATTATCCAGGCAATTCCATTAAATAGACTACTTTGAAAATCAAATATCCGGGCAATTCCATTTAATAGACGTCTTTGAAAATCAATTACCCAAGCAATTTCATTAAATAGACAAACCTTGCAAATAAATTATCCAGGCAATTCCGTTTAATAGACAGCTTTGTAAACCAATTATCCAGGCAAATCCCTTTAGTAGACAACCTTGCAAATCAATTATCCACGAAATTCCATTTAATAGACAACTTTGAGAAATAATTATCCAGGCAAGTCCAACGAATAAACAGCACCCCAAATAAATTGTGATCACAATAGACAAAATATAATAGGAAATTCCTATTTTTTGTTTTTTGTTCCCATAGGTATACAAGTATTTGAACTTATTAACAGCCGCACAATTTATAGCAGATTAATATGGTGCCTTGTACCTGGTATGTCGCCAATATATTATAAAAACTAAATTAATATATTCAAATTCATTTCGAATATGGAGTTTGTGCAATTTGAGGAGGCAAGAATGTGGAAGGGGAGAGGGGTTGTATTATAGTGGAAGGCTTTCGGTGAAAGTGCCGTGGGAGCTCGACACTTCCATGCGAGCAGCGAAACGAACTGCAGAGCAACACGCAGACGCAAGGGGAGGTGCAGCGAGCATCGGTTTCGTATTTCGGGTTTGATCGTTTTTTCGCGGGCAAGATGAGCAACGCAGGCAAGCGACGGGCTCGCTTATTTGCGGCGAATGAGGACGACACAGGCCGCAACCGCGAAGAAGCAAGGACCAGCAACAGCGAGGGAAGGGGAGGCGAAGAGGAGAAAGACGGAGAGGGCACCGTCAGCACCGAGGGAGAGGATCCCGGAGCAGGCTCGGGCACGGGCTCCGGCAGCGGCGTAGCTCGAGTCGACGAGCCGCTAGGAAGCAGCGGCAGCAGGCAGACGCCAGCTGAGCAGCTGCTGGAAGCCGTTTTGCTGCTCACAAAAGTCTTGCAACAACAGCCAGCGCAGCAGCAACCAGCACAACAGCCGCAACAGCAGCAGCAGCAGGCACCTCTCGTTCCGCAACAGCAACAACACCTAGCAGCACCCCCGGGTGGGCCCGCAGTACAGCAGCAACTCCAGCAGCAGCAACACCTCCAACCAGCACCCCCGGCTGAGCCCGCAGCACAGCAGCAGCCCGCAGCACAGCAGCCTCAGCAGATCGAGCCGCAGTTACCACAACAGCCACCGCAGCTGGCAGGACAACACCCCCAGCAGGTAGTCGCCGGGCAGCAGCAGCACGTCATGCAACAACCGCCTTACGCACAAGCTCCACACCTTCTGGGCATGCAGTTCCCAGGATGGTGGCAGGGGGGAGGGCCTCCGTTGCAGCCACCGTGGGGTGGCGTGGGCGGCCAATTTGGGAGCATGGAGCACGCCAGCAGTGTAGAAGCCCGTACCATCTCGGCGGACTCCACCAAGCGAAAAATCAGGATGTGGCAGGAAGCAGGAGCAGCGGCGATGTTTGTGCTCCGAGGTGGTCTGTTTGTGCTGCCATTGTCGTCTAGCGATTTGTCTCATGTGCTCAGGTTCATCGTCGACCCTAACAAGCGACTCATCGACATGATTACTCCCCCGATAGCAAACATCGACATAGACGCGTTTTTACCTCCGGTCGAGCCGGGAACCGCGGCAGTGCCCCGAGCCGCAGAGGTGCACTTCCAAACGTTCGTCGAAGTTCTGGTGAAAGTGACCCAACAGGGAGCAGCGGAGTCCGCAGGGGGCGTGTCGCAGGGCAGGCGAGACTTGCTGATCGAGGAATGGCAGAAAATGTCCAAGACTCTCACCGCGTACATGAACACGCATTACAACACACTACTGCCAAGGCAGCAGCAAGTTCGCGAGCGAGTGATTTTCGCGGCCAACAGAGACATCAATGACTTTTTCGGACTGGTTTTAGACGCCGCGGTTCCGGTGAAGACTGCCTTTCCCAACTCCGCCCCGCCGGAAGGGGAGTGCGCCGGGATAAATGCCCCAGCCTTCACGATGCTCCGCGAACTGACATCGCGGGGAAGTTGCAGTTTGCTGGGTCGGATGGACACATCGCTGGAAGTGCCCAGGCTGGGCGGCTCGACGGCGGCAGCAAAACCGGTCAAGAGAAAGGCGAACACAGGAGGGATTCTGCCACCAGCCACGCGGCCGCGTACGGACGGGGGACCGCGGGCGGGTTGGCCTTTTGTTTCGGGCCTGCAGCAGATGCGGACGCCGGAAGGGACTTGCCATTTCGCGTGGCGGAGGCAACAGTGCAACAGAACCAACTGTCAATACTCGCATGGCCCGTTCGTTCAGGACGGTACGGGGGCCCCGGGATTGCCCTGCCCGCCACCGCCGCCGCCGCCGCCGAGGTACCAGCAGCAGCAGCACCAGCAGCAGCCACAGCAGCTGCAGCAGCAACAGCAGCTGCAGCAGCAACAGCAACAGCAACAGCAGCAGCAGCAGCAGCAACAGCAGCAGCCTCAGCAACAGCAGCAGCCTCCGGCGGCCGTCGCGAGGTTCAGCTTCTCGCACGGGCAGAACCAGGGGAGAGGTGGCGGAGCTCAGGGCAGGCAGGGACCCGGGGCGGGGAGAGGTGGTCGTAATTGACAGGGCGGGCCTCGCCTGATGGCGGGGCCGGACGGCAAGTGGCGCAATGCGGAGGGTGGAGTTTCGCCGTTCGTGGACACCAGTAAGTCGGTGGGACTGACTGGCGCGCCCCAACCGGGATCGGTGTCGCAAGCGGTGTTCGTGGGTGAGTCGTGTGACCGTAAATGTGCCGAGTGGGTTCTTGGCAGTAGGACAACTTTTACTGACCAGCATAGCGGTAAGAAACGTAGCAACGCTAGAAATGATGGTTGTCAGTTGCCGGACTCGGTTGGTAACGAGCCGGAACAGAGTGGCGGTAGGGTCACACAGCGTGGCCAGGAGAAAGGTGAGTTGCCGAACCCTGGTAGTTTCGAAAAAAAAAAAAATCAATCACACGGTGCATAATTACTGTGGGCATGGCCAGTCGCCTGTCCGTGATGGTCCCCAGTTGGGACTGTCTAAAAACAATAACGCAAGACAGATTTACTGTGGGCATGGCCAGTTGCCTGCCGTTGATCGTTCCGAGGCGGAACAGGAAAGCAGTAAATCTAGACAGCGTTACCAAGGTCATGGCCAGTTGCCTGGCCTTGGTCGTGCCCAGTCGGCGCAAGGCTTGCGAGAGTACTCAAAAGCTCCGCAGGGGCGGCATGGTCACGAACAGTTGCCGGATCATGAGTCCCGGGCGGAAAATAAAGTCCAGAGTCATGGCCAGTTGCCTGACGTTGGTCGTGAGCATAGCGGTAAGAAACGTATCGTGGGAACTGCTAACCAAGGGGAGGGGGTGCGTGGCCGGTGTAGAGACCGAAGGGTGGGTAGTGTGGTGCGGTCTCGCTTTGTCGTTTCATCTATTGTGCAGAGCCTCGGAAATTTGGGCGTTTGGTAATGGCCTGGTACACCCGGACTTTTGTCTGACGAGAAGGGACTTGGTTTTTTTCGCGGGAGCGTCGCAACTGGCGTGGGATGACAGGCGCATAGCGGACAGAGTAGAAGTGACGTTCCGCGCGTCCAAGTCAGACAACAAGAGGTTGGGAGCAACGGTTACCAGGACGAGCGTAACGGTAGGGAAGGATCAAGCGACGAGGGGTGTGAGTGGTTACGGGGCCCTGGAAATAATTCTGGACCTGCTAGACCTTCACCCCGAATTGAGCGGGTCAGCACCACTCATGCAGACACGCACGGCAAGCGGGTGGAAGGTTATCTCGCGTGCGGTAGCGACGAAGGCCTTGAGGCGGATGGTCAGTAGTTTGGGGAGAGACCCGACGCAGTACGCCTTACACTCAGGTAGGATTGGTGGGGCTACGCAGTTGGCGGCACAAGGTGCTTCGGACATTCAGATCCAAAGAGCGGGGAGGTGGAAGTCTCTGGCGTTCATGGTTTACGTAAGAGCGGGAGGGGAGGGGGCAGACTTTGTGTCAGAAGCTCTAACAAGGTAAGGCGGGAAGAGAATTAACAAGATAAGTTTCAGAGATATTCGGGCTTGCCCAATGGAGAAAAGTGGGGCCAGGGTTTCCGTTTTTCTCGGCGGTACGGGGCCGAAACGTAAACGTAGCGGGTTAGCCCGAAGGGTGTTTTTTCCATGTTTAGTTCTGGGAGTAGGTTATCCCATTGTACCATGTGGGTGCCTTACAGGCATCATTTTACTGCGTAAATTAATTCCACAATTCTTGAGCCAAAATATAACAAATTAATATATTCAAATTCATTTCGAATATGGAGTTTGTGCAATTTGAGGAGGCAAGAATGTGGAAGGGGAGAGGGGTTGTATTATAGTGGAAGGCTTTCGGTGAAAGTGCCCTGGTATGTCGCCAATATATTATAAAAACTAAACATACATTTGCGCTGCCGGGGTTGTAACGAAGACCACTGATAGGGACAGCTTACGCTATACCTACAATGGGACCCGAAGGGTGCGCCGGCTAGCGTTGGGCTGCGAAAGCAACTGAGTTAAATCGACACACGACGCGTATGAAAATACGTGGAAGTGTGGTGAGCTAAAGCTTTATTTTTCCCCATCCGCCGGGGGATAAAAAAAAAAAAAAAAAAAAAAAAACTAAACATACACTCCAGCTGCTGTGAGATCGAAGATTTCGTCGAAACTCATCTTTGCAAGCTGTGTGGGATACTCGATCGCGCGTACTACTGGGTGTGTGCCCTCATTAAGGATATAGGTCAGCGACTCCCCGTAGAACTACAGCAGTGTAGCTTGTACCAGGGTCAACAGGATGACGTTCATCAATCTGTGCGCGGAATCTATAAAAGACGTTTTTGAGGGGGGCAGAATCTGACACCTCCTGTGGAATGCACCAGTTTATTATGTATATCGTGCAGTACTGCTGCTGCTGTTGTTGTATTTAGCAGTATTATGACCGGGGAGGGGAGGGGGGCGGGTATAGGTAATGGGGATATAGCTTGCAAATATGAATATTGACCCGAAATTCGTCGAACTCACGGCTGACGTCCTTGAAATGTTTTTTTATAAAATATGCATATACTCATATATATGTGGTTGTTTTTAAACAGAGTAATATGACCCCTCCCATTATGAAAAAACTCACCCACATAGTATATTACAAGTACCAACAACGCGGTTTGCAAAGATGAGTGTTGACCCGAAATTCGTCGAACTCACGGCTGACGTCCTTGAAATATTTTTATAGAATATTGCAATTTGAATTGCAAAGACAACACACATTGTAGTCCCGCCTATTAATTGGAATTGTTTGAGCAATTGAATTAGAGGGTTGTCAATTAACTGGAATTGTCTCCTGCAACTAATGCGTACAGCAGACTCCAATACTCTATTACTTCTTCAATAGGATCGGGAACTTACTCACAATAGAGCATTGCTTTTTCAGCATATAGTCCGAACGTCTCTTGAATGGAATTGGTTCGCACAATAGGCTCTTGCTTTGATATTCCAATTGAATATTTTTCAACAACTTGTTTCTGACCTTGCCTATTAATGGGAATTGTTCTGTCAATAGGTTTCTGTCCTGGTCTTTGAATTGTAATTGATTCAACAATTTGTTTGTGGTCTGGTCTATTAATAGAAGTGGTTCGCACAATAGGTTGATGCTCTAACCCTCCAATTGAAATTGATTCAACATTTTTTTTTCTGGTCTTGCCTATTAATGGGAATGGTTCGGGCAATAGTTTTCTGTCCTGACCTTCCAATTGTAATTGTTTTAACTAAATGTTTCTTGTCTTGTCTACTATTTAATGGAAATGGTTAACACAATGGCTTCATGCTGTGATCTTCCAATTGAAATTGTTTCAATAATTTGTGTCTGGTTTTGCCTATTAATAGGAATGATTCAGTCGATAGGTTTCTGGCCTGACCTTTCAGTTGCATCCTTGTGGCCTTTCATGTATAGTTTAGACATCTGTCCTGACCTTGAAAAATCAAGTGCGGCCGCAATTCCGATTGATAGACAGCACCCGAAATCAATTGGGGCCGCAATTCCGATCAACAGACAGCACCAGAAATCAATTGTAGCCGCAATTCCGATGGATAGACAGCACCCGAAATCAATTGTAGCCGCAACTCCTAATAATAGACAGCAGCCCAAGTCAATTGTAGCCGCAACTCCCATAAATAGACAGCACCCAAAAACAACTGTGGCCGCGATTCCAAAATCAATTGTGGGCCCCAATTCCGATGTATAGACAGCACCCGAAATCAATTGTGGCCGCAGTTCTGATTAATAGACAGCACCCGAAATCAATTGTAGCCGCAATTCCGATTAATAGACAGCACCCGAAATCAATCGTAGACGCAATTCCAATTAATTGACAGCACCCAAATCAATTGTGGCGCAATTCCAATTAATAGATAGCAGCCCAAATCAATTATAGCCGCAATTCCAACTAGTAGACAGCATCTCAAATCAATTGTGGCCTCCATTCCAATTAAAAGGCAGCGGCCCAAATCAAAGGTGGCCCCAGTTCCAATTCATAGCACTCCAAATCATTTGTGGCCCCAATTCCAATTCATAGACAGCAGTGTGTTGTCTTCACATTAAACCGTTTTTTCTACCCAACATCAGTACACCCAGAGTCCGTGCTGATTCGTCCCAGAGAGATGCAAGTTATGTGGTCACAGACTGTGAAGCAGAGTAAACCAAACAGTCGCAATTCATCAAGGTAAAGCAAGTGAAGTGCTAGCGTACCGGGTACAGCAACCCAACAAAACAAGCCAGACCATGAAAAAAAGAGAAAAAAAGGAAAATAGAAGAAAAAAAAAAGAAAAGAAAAAATAAAACAAAGCAAAACAAACGACAGGTGTTCTGAAGAATGTGATGCAAGAAGATCGGAAAGGAAAGGAAAGGCTGCAATTGCCAGAGGAACACCATACGTGCTGAAGAGCAACAGATACCCTTTTGCACGGGCAAATCAACACGAAGAAAACTGTTGTTGCACGGACAAAACAGCGCGAAGAAGATAACCGCTGATTTACGGACAAAAACAACACGAAGAAGAGGAGGAAGAAGATACCGGCATAAGGCCGGTGGGGAGGGGAAAACGGGAGCAAACAAGAAGAAAAAAAAGAGGAGAAAAAAGAACGGACGACAGCAAGTCATTACTGTCGCTTTCGCGCTCCCCTCATCCAACGAAAACAACCGAAGCAGAAACTACCACTCGATGTAGAGGGCTCAGGGCTATACATAGCACACGCTCCAATTAATTAGTCGATTTGGTACCTCGCCACACGATCTGCCACTTCGTTTCTGCATTCATCTACAGCTGTATCAGTACGGCTGCTCCCCCCCCCCGCCCCCCCGGTTTCCGTAGGTTGCTGCTCTTGGCGTCCTCAGCTGAGGCGTTGCCAGCTCTTCTCCGCCTCACCCCAGTGTCATCTCTTCATGAAGCGGTCTGCCGCGTCGACGATCTCCCGGTGCCAGTTCCCACTCTTCTTAGCCGCCTTCGGCCATAGCACAGTCTCTACTCCGAACAGTAAAGGGGAGATATCACCCCACCAGCCATCGTCCCGCACATCACGCGATGGGTCAGTCGCTCATTGCTCGTCCGTTGCACGGCTCCCGCAAGGAGGAGGCGTCGTTTGCAGAGTCGTCTCTACGCTCTCACATTGTGCCTTCTTGAGAGCCTTGGCGTACGACATGCGGTGGTCGGTGCGCTGTCGGCGCTGAAAGCCAACGATTCTTGGGAGGAGGTTGTGGTGTGCCGTTCGGAGTTTAGCGAAGTGCTCCAGGCCGAGAGCCCAGGTCAAACACCCGTACAGCAGGGGCTCCATCACCTCGGGTCTTTAGCAGGCGCACCTTTAACATGAACGGGGCATCCTTCATATCGTACAGCTCGCGCTTGAAACGGTCGTAGCATGCCCACGCGAGTCGGATCCGTCGTTTGATCTCTGGCATGATGTCGGGGTTTGCATCGATAAGACCGCCCAGGTACAGAAACTGCGTAATCTGCATTTACCTCTGGCCCACTGCTTCGACGACGAGCGGTGAGGTCGGGAGCACCTGGTTGAGTGTGCGCAGCAGCAATTGTATCCGTTTTCTTTTCGGACACAGTGAGTCCTGCTGCTTCGAAAACGGTCACAACGGCGGTCATCATCTTCGCAAGGCCTGCCGCCGACTTAGACACAATCCCTGCATCGTCGGCGTACAGCATACCCCAGACCGACCTTCGCACACATGCTAGCTCCACCCCGCCCTCCCCGAGGTCTTCCTCGAATTGAACCAAGTCCCTCAAAATGTCTGGGCCCTCACTGAAGCGCACCAGGACGGCATGTATCGCAGCGGCGAAAAATACATTGAAAAAAAGGGGCGACAATACACACCCTTGCCGCAGTCCCTGGATGACGTCAAACCATTCAGATTGCTCACCGTCATCCGTGCGCACGCGAGCTCGCATGCCTTCGTGGAACTGGCGGATGTTGGTCAGCATCTTCTCTGGTACGCCGAAACGTGCGAGCACCACCCACAGCAACTCTCTGTCGACGGAGTACATGCTTTCTGGAGATCGACGAAGCACATGCACAGAGGGATTCCCCTAGCTCGTCCGAGTTCTTACAGTCGGCGCACGACGAACAGAATGTCCACTGTATCCCAAATCAATTGTGGTCACGATAGACTATTATGATAGGAATTGTCCAGGCTGTTACTATGATACATTAAATAGTATTTTTTAGTTTTGTTAGGTTTAAAAACAAGTTTCAAGCACGTACTAATGTATTACTAAATCGACTCACAGCTGAAAATAAAACACAAGAGGGCAGTGGGAAAAAACTTGAACGGACGAAAAATCTCCTGTACATGCGGTATAATAGAATACTGCTGCTGCAGCTGCTCATCCAAAGTTGCATAATCCAGTTGCACCCATAGTCATGTGATGGGAAAGTGATACAACCGGTGGTAAATAGGATGGGAATGTCTGCCTCTATAACGAGTTGCGGGAAGGGATAAGCAGTGTGCGAACGTCGGCATGGGATGGGAACAACTGAGCAGACGGTGGGACAGGAAAAGTTCGGACGGGAACGAGGTGCTTTACGTCGGGATGGTAGACGGTGGGAACAGAGATCAACGACGGGAAGGGGTCGGGAAATCGCGGTCGGGAAGGAAATACACGCGGCGGAATTCCCGTTCCCGTCCCGACCACTTTGTCCCAACCCGACTTTTACCGCGCGTACCCTCGACAAATTATGCTGTTGTAGAAGTATGCAATTATTGTCGGGTTTCAAGGAGGCTACGCATCGGGGTAACTTTTACGTCGGGGGGGATATGGGGAGGTTGGTTGTTAAAGAAAAAAGAAGTCGGGATTCGGGGCGTTGACAGGTGGCGATGACATTCTTGTATTTGGTATTTTGGACTCTGGCGTGAACCCTTTTACGAATAACAATTACGTACCAACTTGATGGTTGGTATCATGACCAAACAACGCATTCGCGTCGACCGATCATTCCATTGTCCGATGGCCTTGGAATCGCGTAATCTCACCGTTGCGCGTCAGCGCGGAACCCTTTTAGTACTGCTGTCTGTCTGTTGTACCACATCACACGGTACCACAAAACAAAACGGGTGTGCGCCCTGTTGCGCTGTCACAAGCATGTACTCAAAACCGTACCGCAGTCCGATCAATTCTTGTTTACCTTGACTATTATGGGTAAAACTGACGAGCGCTACGGTAGAGGTAGCGCTTTTCGGCTTCAATGGTTTCTGTATAACGATGACAACATCTATCGATAGACACCTTCCACAATCTATTGTGGACGACAATATCTATCAAGAGACACCTTCCACAATCTATTGTTGCCGACAGCAGTGTCTATGGATAGACATCTTCCGCAATCCATTGCTGCTGACAATGGCTACCGATAGATTGCCCCCCCCCGTCTATGTTTTTATAAAAAAATTGAAAAAAAATGAAAAACGTCAGCTGTGAGTATTAAAAAACGTCAGCTGTGAGTACCCATCGGTTGAATGGTTGGAACTGAACTTTACCTCTCGTCTGTTACAGAAAAAAAATACACTCCAGCTGTGAGAGCGAAGATTTCGTCGAAAACTCATCTTCGAAAGCTGTGTGTGATTCTCCGATCGCGCGTATTACTGGGTATGTCCTCATCAAGGGTTGTTGTTGTTGTTGTTGTTGTCACATTAACTCGCATAATCAAGTCCGTGGTCACACCACAGGCTCCAGTCACTCTGGGGTACAGGAATACCCCAGGGAAAAACACAAACACACACAACCCAAGGTGGTACACGCATATATCACAGCTGACGCAATTCATGCCTCCACCAGAAACATATAAAAGTGAAATCGGGAGTCAGTCTACGATGTGCCAGGTCCAGGCCGGTGCATACGTCTCACTACTCACGCCTGGAGAAAGCAAATATTCCGATTGCCACCCAAGTAAGACTACCACGTATATATTACACGTAGTATCTATCACTACGCATACGCGCGACAGGCATAAGTCAATTGGAGAAAAAGAAACAAAGAAAAGAAAAGAAGATAAAGGAAAGGAAAGAAAAGAGAAGAAAAACAAAACAAGACGAAAAAGGCAAGCAAAGAGAAAAAGACAAGAAAAGCAAGAAAAGACAAGACAAGAAAGCAAGGAAAGAAGGAGAGAAAAAAAAAAAAAAAGAAGTAGAAAAAGAAAAGAAAGAAAAATGTCATACTAGCAGACCCTAGGAACTGGCTAAGGATGGCATTGGGCTTAACAGAGGGTATCACGTCCATCATCAATGGCACCTGGGAGAGAACGCAACATGGCGAAGAAGTCAGGGCGGTCTTATGCTATCTTGTGACGGCCATTAGAAGGCCCACAACTTTCAATACGATGATGGCCAAACCCAGACTTCAGTCTCTTGGGCATGACGCTCCCCCTTCCGCCCCTCCCCCCTTCCTCCCTTTCCCCCTCCCCCCCCTCCCCCAGTCCCCTCCCCGCCCCCCCCCCCGCCCCCCCTCCCCCCGGCCGCTTAGAGATGCCAACGGTGGATGACGCTGCCGCAGCCTTTTCGCGTCGCTCTGCAGCTTTGCGTCTCTCCGTTTCATGCGAATTCCACATGAACAACTCGGCTCCCTCCTCTACTCTTCGAAACCATCTGCCAGCCTTCTGAGCAGCCTTTCGCCATCCTTCGAATTTCATTCCAAAGACCGACATATCCTCCTTCAGATGATCCATCCAGTCTTTCTCTTGCCCCCCTGAGTAGCCCTTACCCCCAACAAACTCCCCAAACATCACCCTCTGTGGCAGACGCTCCTCCCCCATGCGTGCCACGAATCCCGCAAACAAAATCCTCCGTTTGCGCACTATCGCCTCAACGCTCTCGGAATCTGTCTGGGCAAGCGCGTCGGCGTACGATAGGGTGTGGTCGTCGCGCTTCCGTTTCCGCCATCCGAGGCATCGGAGGAGCATGGATTGGTGAACCCGTCGTAGCCTGTCAAAGTCAGGGTTCTTCGGGCTCCACGTCATGCAACCGTACAGCAGTGTCTCGACCACCTCAGCTTTCAGCAACCGCACCTTCAACCGTAAACGCACACCCGGGCGATCATAGATTTCCATCTTGTACCGCTGGAAGCACGCCCAAGCCCTCTGAAGACGCCGCGTTATTTCAGTGCTAAGGTCTCTGTCTGCGGTGATAGCCCCGCCCAAGTATACAAACTGGATTGTTTGTCTGTAAACCTGGCCGGCTGCATTGATCGTGAAGGACACGTTCCCCCCGCTTTTGGTTTCCAGGCACATTATCTCTGTTTTTGTCTCGGATACTGTAAGCCCGAACGACGAGCACGCAGTCACGATCGCCGTCATCATCCTCTCCAGCCCTTCTGATGATCGCGATACGATGCCCGCATCGTCCGCGTACAGCATACCCCACAATCTCTGCACCCCCTCCCCCTCCTTCCCAATCCGTCCGTCGACTTTGCCTGTGTGTGAAGTGGTATAGGTCGGCGACCCCCCTTTAAACTACAGCAGTGTACCTGGTAGCTTGTACCAGGGTCAACTCGTCGACTCGTATACGATGTACTCAGTATATTATAAAAAATGAAAATACACTCCAGCTGTGAGATCGAGGATTTTGTCGAAACTCATCTTTGCAAGCTGCGTGTGATACTCCGATCGCGCGTATTACGGGTTGTGTGTCCTCATTAAGGATATAGGTCGGCGACTCCCCTTGCAACTACGGTTTACCTATCAGGGCCAACAGGGTGATATCAGTCAATCTGTGCGCGGAAACTATAAAACCCGTTTTTGAGGGGGACAAAATCTGACAGCTGTGGAAGGAAATACATCCGTTTATCAAGTGAATCCTGTGAGTCGAATAGCCGGTGAGGAGAGGGCGGAGCTTTGAAGGACGTGGGGGGCTGGGTGTGATCAAGAGGCGGGGGGGGGGGGGGGGGGACGGGCGGGGCAGCTCAATTTGTGCGTGGAAACTATAAATCCTATCCTGTAAGGGCCCGAGTTAACGAGGAACCTGCCAAATCGAATTTCGATTTTTTTTCTTTAATTTCATGAAAAACACACAAAAAAATCGACTTTGGTTCTTATCAAGGAACGGCGCAGTGCGTTCTAGGAAATAAAAAAAATAAATAAACGCAAAAGGGTCAACGAACACCCGTGGGCAACGACCGAGGCGAGCGATGGCTCGCGTCCTCCCCGAAGCGCCGCGGCTAGCGGCAGATTGTTTTTGCCGGCAGCGGCTTGGAGGCTATGGCTCTAGGCGTCTCTTGGATGAGCTGGCGCCACCCCGCCGCCCGACACGGGCAGCAGCGACGGGGATATAGCGGTCGAACTTCTGAGCGAAGTCATCATGTGGTAGTTGGTCGTGTAACTTTCGAGGTGCAGGGCGACGAAAAAAACTGGGTTTGCGGCGGTCTCGGTTGTTTTCGAAGCGTGGCAGGCGGTCTACGCTGTGCTAAGGACCTTCGGAGGCCACGCTGCGGCTGCTCCGGTGGTCCTACCTCTCGCAATGGTGGCTTCTCGCCTCTCAATCAGCCGACGACATGGCACCAATTCGCGTGGCCGGCTTCGGTTACACGGAACAAGCCATGTCTAGGTGGACAAACTCCCTAAATTGAAAATCGTTTTCGATTAAATTCGACCGAGAAAGTCTTTTTTTTTTCACTTCTTTGTTTGAATTTGATTTTTCGTAATAATTCTGAGAATGCCTGCTTGGTGATTCATTTCTTGACCAATCAGATGCAAATTAAATTAAATTCTATAAAATAAAATCGAAATTCGATTTGGCAAGTTCCTCGTTAATCTGGGCCGTAAGGAGAGGGCGGAGCGTTCGAGGGGGTCGGAGGCGGGAAGGGGGGTGGGGGAGCCGGGGGGGGGGGGGGGGGAGGGCAGAAAGGGTTACCAGCATCTTTAGGTCGCATAGATGTAGGGGTTTGCTATACGCGTGGTGCTAGGTCTGGGCGATGGTACGGGTGGTGGTGTGTATATGTCGACCCAATAGACCATTGTTGTGTTTACGTACAGCAGTAGCTTTGTCCAGTGCCGATCTGTTGCGCTGTCGTATGCATGTGAAAAATATTTAAGCAGTACCGGTACTGCTGCTACCGCTGTTGTGCTGTTTGTATAAAATACACCAGGATGCGAAGTCTATACTAAGTCGTATCAGGTACATACTCATCGTACACGCACGTGGTATGAATCGCACCGGGTAGGGAGTAGGGAAGTAGAACACGACTTCGAAGGTGTACGTGATGCGCACCTGGGCCTGGGCCACGTCTATTAGTCTATGTTGCTCGTGCACAAGCAGTCTCAAGCAGTATCCCCCGGCTTGAATGTCAATATTTCCACATTCTGCATCATCGGCGCTGCCCTTGTTACTGTTGACTGCCGCGTATGTGGCCTATTTGCTGCGGGTTAACCAGTACAGCATGAGCAACAATAACATGGCATGAAGTGGTATCATATCAATCATGTAATCTCTTGGGCTTCCAGGCCCAGACCAAGCGAGAGGCACGTGCCGTAGGACTTCGAGCGCCGAAAGTCAAAAGGCAGCAATCATGATTGACAGAGAGGTCGCTCGGGCAAAGACGAGGAGAGAGGGAATGAACGCCGAGCATTCTAGTCCCGAACTCACCATCTGATGGCATATTTCCACGTCGTAGCAACCAGCAGCGGGTGGTTCGCCACAAATCGTGTCAGCCCAAGGTGTCTGCAAGGCCAGGCAGCACAGACAACCTGCTGTGACAAGAGATCCGGTTCTGTGATATTCCGCTATATTCCGCGACCGCTGTTTCACAATGACCCTGCGAGGCAGTATTTCAAGAGGGGATACATAAAACTTTTCATTATTTCATCCCCTGCTTGTTTTCCTCGTACGAAAAAGCTTTTTTTACGATCCGACGATGTAGAACATAGCCGGCACTCCGCTGTGCGATATGCGGAGACTGAGCAGTCGCGTTGCCAACCGACGCCTGTGTATCGGTATCCTCCTAGTTCTTGCCGTGATAGCCTACTTGCGCTCATGGCGTCAAGTCGCGCTGGAGCTCCCGACGCCCAACGGCGGTGACGTGTCGATTTCCACCAGCGGAGCGGCGGAAACTATTGAAAACTCGGCGTGCGAATGGGAAGAGGGCGACCCGCAGCTCTACATGCTGCAGCACACGAAGAAGCACCCCAAAGGTATGATACAGCACGCAGTGCAGGGACGTACGCCGACAGCTTCCGGCTAGCCACTTGCGGCCGGGCGGACGGTTCGGTCACGAGAGCCTGTCGCAACGATGATCGCCGTAATTGAACGTTGATACGACGCTGCGATAGTTCGATTGTTCGCCAACTGCCGTACAGGTCGAGTATCCATGTCGATCGGTAGATCCGACACCTTCGCTTGCTAGCGACTGCTGCTGCTGCTGCTGTGATATCGTAGCGCGGCACGCCTCGCAGCAAGGGGTTTCCCGCTAGGGCTGTGTACGCCCCTATCGTCCGCAAGCCAGCGCTACGCTCTCTTTCGAGGTCGCATCGCAATGTATATGTTGTCGTGCACGTGTCGTCGAGCGAGTCTCGTCGTGACTTGCTTTTTTTTTTTGTCCACCGAACGCCTTCTCCTCTTTCTAGTTCCCGGTTCGAAGCTCTTTCCACCCTGGTACTTGTTGTACCTATATGTACGAACTGATGTTTTTATAGACGTGGCGTCTTTTTTTGTTCCTCAGCTCCTAGACTCATATCAGCAGAGAGCAGCTCGGCATAGGCGCGTAATAGAGAGCATCCGCATGCCACTAACGTCATGCTAGTTTCATAGATAAAGCGCCTGCTCGTGAAGCCAAGCAAGTCTAAACGAATAAAGGCTCTCTCGCGTCGTGAACCCTGCAGCCTCACAGGTGAAAGAAAATCAGATTCCTCGATATTTTGGATTATAAATAAGAAATATACTCGTACCTGTGACCTGATAAACCTGGCACGGGGATTTTCAGTGCGGGAAATCGGCGATTTCCTGCTCGTACCTGGTACACAATTGCACGCATCTGTGAGCCCATAAATAACATATCTTCCAACCTCCCAGAACCGGGATTATTTGACTTTTGGATACTACCTCGTACAAAGTATCACATATCACCACTGCCTATACTGTACCTGGTATGATACCTGTCTGCTGTACGCGTCACCATCGCCCACAAAGAATCACAAACACCCCTACGACAGCATACCGCGCTTGTTGTGTGCGAGACAGAGCTTCGTCCTCACACAAACGTGACAGCAGCAGCACCACCACCACCATCGAAACCACCACAGGCACACCACACCAGTAGCACAGCAGCAGCACAGCTGCGGAGACAGCAGCAGAGGCGGTGGTGACCTAATGTCGCCGGCGACCGTGTACGTGTCAGATTTTAAAAAAAAGACAAACGGCAAAACAAGACCTACCAAAATTCAAAATTAAACCACTTTCCAAAAACTACAGAAACTATAAGCCAAGGACGCCCCTTTATTTCTGATGCAGTTTTTATTTTTGGAGCCTCAAAACTACAACAATATAAAAATCGCCACAAGTAATCGCTCGAAAAAATCCATAATTAAGTAGGTCTTGAAATTTGAAAAACGTCAGCTGTGAGTATTAGGGCCCGTATGGGCCCGAATTAACGAGGAACTTGCAAAATCGAATTTCGATTTTTTTTTTTTAATTTCATGAAAAATCCACAAAAAATTCAACTTTGGTTCTTATCAAGGAACGGCGCAGTGCGTTCTAGGAAATAAAAAAATTCTAAAAACGCAAAAGGGTCAACGAACACCCGTGGGCAATGGCCGAGGCGAGCGATGGCTCGCGTCCTCCCCGGAGCGCCGCGGCTAGCCGCAGATTCTTTTGGCCGGCAGCGGCTTGGAGGCTAGGGCTCTAGGTGTCTCTTGGATGGGCTGGCGCCACCCCGCCGCCCGACACGGGCAGCAGCGACGGGGATATAGCTGTCGAACTTCTGAGCGAAGTCATCATGTGGTAGTTGGTCGTGTAACTTTCGAGGTGCAGGGGGACGAAAAACTGGGTTTGCGGCGGTCTCGGTTGTTTTCGAAGCGTCGCAGGCGGTCTAGGCTGTGCTAAGGACCTTCGGAGGCCGCGCTGCGGCTGCTCCGGTGGTCCTACCTCTCGCAATGTTGGCTGCTCGCCTCTCAATCAGCCGACGACATGGCACCAATTCGCGTGGCCGGCTTCGGTTACACAGAACAAGCCATGTCTAGGTGGACAAACTCCCTAAATTCAATTTCGATTTTCGACAAAATTCGACCGAGAAAGTCTTTTTTTACTTCTTTGTTGAATTTGATTTTTCGTAATAATTCTGAGAATGCCTGCTTGGTGATTCATTTCTTGACCAATCAGATGCAAATTAAATTAAATTCTATAAAAAAAAATCGAAATTCGATTTTGCAAGTTCCTCGTTAATAGGGCCCGTATTAACGAGGAACTTGCAAAATCGAATTTCGATTTTTTTTTATAGAATTTAATTTAATTTGCATCTGATTGGTCAAGAAATGAATCACCAAGCAGGCATTCTCAGAATTATTACGAAAAATCAAATTCAACAAAGAAGTAAAAAAAGACTTTCTCGGTCGAATTTTGTCGAAAATCGAAATTGAATTTAGGGAGTTTGTCCACCTAGACATGGCTTGTTCTGTGTAACCGAAGCCGGCCACGCGAATTGGTGCCATGTCGTCGGCTGATTGAGAGGCGAGCAGCCAACATTGCGAGAGGTAGGACCACCGGAGCAGCCGCAGCGCGGCCTCCGAAGGTCCTTAGCACAGCCTAGACCGCCTGCGACGCTTCGAAAACAACCGAGACCGCCGCAAACCCAGTTTTTCGTCCCCCTGCACCTCGAAAGTTACACGACCAACTACCACATGATGACTTCGCTCAGAAGTTCGACCGCTATATCCCCGTCGCTGCTGCCCGTGTCGGGCGGCGGGGTGGCGCTAGCCCATCCAAGAGACACCTAGAGCCATAGCCTCCAAGCCGCTGCCGGCCAAAAGAATCTGCGGCTAGCCGCGGCGCTCCGGGGAGGACGCGAGCCATCGCTCGCCTCGGCCGTTGCCCACGGGTGTTCGTTGACCCTTTTGCGTTTATTTTTTTTTATTTTTTTCCTAGAACGCACTGCGCCGTTCCTTGATAAGAACCAAAGTTGAATTTTTCGTGGATTTTTCATGAAATTAAAAAAAAAAAATCGAAATTCGATTTTGCAAGTTCCTCGTTAATTCGGGCCCTTATATGTGAGAACAACAACATTATTTGAATATTTGGAAATTCTTCTGGTAACGATCTTCTGAGGGTGTATTATGTATTATGCGAGGTAAAAATGTGAGAACAACAACTAAAGGTCGTTCTTAACCATATGTAGTACGAGAGCATTTCAGTTTTTATGAATTTTGGCATTTATTTGACCAAAATTAACGAGGGTTGAATCTAGACAAGTACGAGCCTAAGTTAGCTCGCAAAACAATCGTCCCCCCGGCACAGAACCGTCTCTATAGCAGCAACGCTCGCGGAAGTCACCCGCGTGGTTGTCCCAATGGAGTCGGCCTTACTCGTAGGTAGGTGTCGGTGCCTTGGGGAGTGTTCATGAAATCCATCACCAACTCGTCGCGCTGCAACGCCCAACGTGACAAAAGTCTCAGCTACCGCCGTCAGCGAGTTCGTTCGGTCGGCCGCCTCGGTGCGGTCACTTTGTCGACTCGACTACGAGAGCTCAGAAGCTCACTGCGCCTTCTGCGATCAGCCATGACCTGACAATGACCTTGTGAACGACCCTGCTCAGTCTCGTGAGCTCGCGAGCGGTGGCACAGCTCGAGCGGTGCGGCTGCCCGATCCTCTGCACGCTTGTACCTAAATTTTAGTTTTTTGCCTAAAAAAACTGAAAAACTTGAAAAAGCCAGTTTTTTCGGGATCGAAGTTTCTGGTAAACTTTCGGTCAAAAACGCAATAATACTTGAATAATAGCTTCGTTAAGATCGACTCTAAAGCTGGCACCATAGCATACCTCGCGGTCTCACCTTTGAGTGGCACACGCCCGAGCTCCTTTCGTCAATCTTATGCCATCCCCGAGTAGACTGCAATGCTTGAATCCCATTGAGAAACATGACTTTTCGTTGAAATTTCACTGACCCCTTAACATTATCAAATTGAAATATCATTGAAATACGAACGAAAACACTGATTGTCCTGGATGTAGATGGGCGGTCAGTTCAATGTGAAGAACACATACAAACCGGTATCGTATCATTGGCAATCAGAGATGTGTCTGATTACCGCCGAAATAGCTTGTGCTCACCCGAATTACCCCAAAAACATAATTGAGCTGCTTCCGGGTAGTTACCCAGGTCCAAGTGTGGCAATGTGACAGCCAGCGGGGATGTCCCCGGGGGAAACTGCAGCGATTCCCCTTTTTTCTTGTTGTTTTCTCTTCGCACATTTACTTTCCAGCTTCTGGACAAGCCGTGGTCACAGGTGTCGTCCCTTCTCCCCCCCGGTTCTTGCCTTCGATTTTTATCGCGCATCGGGTCCAGCAATCCCATTGCTCGTCGATTTTTCATCAAGTGTTGCTAACTCACGCTCCTGCGCTTTCCGCAAGTCAATTCGTGCACAAGAAAAAAATCCCCACGAATTTATACGAGTATGCACTCGGGAGGATTCGAACTCACGAAACTGACCTATACCAGGCTCGAGGATAAACTGATACGCCACCGGGGCGACCGGTAAGCCCATATGAGAATGTGGCGCTAGCGAACAGGAGACAGGGGGCGTTACGTAGTGACGGCGGCCCAGACCAATTCCTTACCGCTAAATTAACTCCCTCCGCCGTAATGCCGTATTACGGTATTCCGTAATCCGACATATTTGCTGACGATACAACAGCAGTATCGTTGCAATACCGATAATCGTGAAAACACTGTTGAAGAATTGTCTCCCTTTGAAGCCCGAACTCGTTGAACACAAGCGGCTGGCGTGTCGACGTATTGTAGAGCCATATGCCCATATCCCATACCCCATATGCCCATGAAGGTGATAGACGCAGGGGTACACCGGTGCGTTGAAGAGTACGTTGCTGAAACGGGACGGCCAGCGGGGTTTCCATAAGTACTGAGAAGACACGATCGGTTTGAAAGGCCAGAAGGCGAGAAGTGAGCAGTTCATCATGGTCGAGGACGGCACGATGATGCTGCGGGAGAAGGTGCACATTCGTGAACGGCGGGTGGCGTTTTTCCACACCCTCGTGAACAAGCAACCGCCTGAACTTGACCCCACAGTCAGCACCCTATCCCCACAACGACCGCTCGCCCTATCGCTTGGCGACGAACCAGCCATGGACGAGTTGGGGTAATTCGGAGCACGGCGAAATGGAAAGCGGTGGAACCAGACTCTCGTCCGGCGGAGTTACTGAAAGTCGACCACCCCGAATTATTCCGATGCTTTCACAAGATGCTTGTCAACGTGTGAAAAACGGGAAGAGCCCCCCGGCAATGGAAAGATGCGACCACCAAGGTCCTTCCCAAAAAGAAGGATCGTTCTGATTGCCACAACTACAGGGGGATTTCGTTGTTGCCCATGCAGGAAAGCTGCCGTTGAAAATCGTCGCATCCCGCCTCAGCAACTACCGTGAGGACGCAGGAATTCTCCTCGAGCAGCAGTGCGGCTTTCGCCCGGCACGATCAACGGTCGACATGTTGCTAGTCGTGCGCCGACTGCAAGAACCCGGACGAGCTAAGAACACCCCATTTCATACGTGCTTTATCGACCTCCAGAAAGGATAGGACTCCGTCGACCGAAAACTGTTGTAGGTGGTGCTCGCACGCTTTGGCGTAGGGGATGAGATGCTAACCGTTGCCCGCCAGTTCCACGATGGCATGCAAGCTCGCGTGCGCACTGATGACGGTGTGTGCTCGGAATGATTCGACTCGTCCAACGGTTGCGGCAAGGACGCGTGCTATCGCCGCATCTCTTCAATGTCTTCTTCCCCGCTGCGATACACACGGTGCGCTTCAGTAAGGACCCAGACATTCTAAGGGGTTAGGTTGACCTGGATGACGACGGGGTGGGGGAAAACACTGAGCCATTAGACCGTGTACGAAGCGCAGTCTGGGGTATGCCCTTTGCCGACGATGCGTTGTCTTCAAGTCGGCGGAAGGCCCTTGCGAAAATGGTGACGGCCGTTGCGAACCTCTTTGAAACAGAAGGTATCACCGTGTCGGAGAAGACTTAGAAAACCATGCTGCTGCGGACACCGAACCAGACACCCCTTACTTCGCCGCTCGTCGTTGAAGCAGCAGGCCAGAGGTACAAACAATATCGCAGTTTTTATACCTGGGCGGCCATATCAACGAAACCGTCGACAATATGCCAGATATCAAACAACGGGCCCGACTCGCGTGGGCATGCTTCGATCGGTTCAAGCTGGAGCTGTGCGGTATGGAGACAGCTTCACGCACGCTGAAGGTGCGCATGCTAACGTCCGAGGTGATGGAGACACTGTTGCATGGGTGTGTGATGTGGACTCGGCGTGGAGCACTCCGCTGTGCTCCACAGCGCGCACCACAAGCTCCTTCTTCGGATCATTGGCTTCCATCGCCAACAACGCACCGACCACCGCATGCCGTATATCGAGACCCTCCAGAAGGCACAATGTGAGAGCGTTGAGACGACTATCCGCAAATGGCGTCTCCTGTTTACGGCTGCCGTACAGCGGGCATAACGACTAACCCGACAGGTGGTGCTTGGGACGATGGCCGGTGGAGAAACCCGGGACCGGGTCGGCCAGGACCGACAAGGGCCCGATGCCTGGTAGACAACATCGCGGTGTTTTGAGCCAGAGAGGGATCGACGCAAACCTCCCCTTTGTTGTTCGGGGTAGAGACGTAGCTATGGTCCACGGCGGCTAAACAGGCTGGCAAGTGGTGTCGGGGGATCGCCAAAGCGGCGGATAGTTTCATGGCGAGGTGGCTTTGGCCGAGGTGGAAACGAGCTGGTTACGGCATGAAAATTAAGGTGCCAAGAAGAAGGGCAAGAAGGAGAAATAGGGGGGGCGGTTGAGCAGCCGTACTGATGCCGCAGTTGATGAAACCCGAAAACAACTGGCAGATCGTGTAGCAAGGCACCAATGTGATTAACACAAGTAGCCTGGGCTACGGGTGTCTTTTTGCTCCCGCCGAATTCGAGATCGATTTCGAGAGAGTTTTGGCTGTTGTTTGGTTAAGTTGTTGTGTTTTTTCGCCTTCATTTTGCCTTGGGGGGGCGACAGTGGCAGCACTCAAATCGGAGACAGCTGCCGACGGGAATAAGAAGGAGGTGGCAGATCGTGTGGCTAGCCTGCAGGCTCGTCTAGGTAGCACGAAGCTAGAAACCTACGCTGCTCATGCTTCCCCTCTGTGGTACGAGTACGAGTAGTCTACTATTAATAGTCTGTTTTTTGCTTGGCTTTATTTCCCTCTCTTTTTCATTATTTCGTTATCTATCTATCTGCCTCTCCTTTCCTTCCTTCTTCGCGTTAATGTTGATGCACCACGCTCATCCAAAGCCTACGCGCCGCACGACATGAGAGAGAGAGAACATTCACGAGAGATAGTTTTTTTGTTTTTCGCCTTGTCTCATTTCGTGTTTGTATTTTTGTTCGTTTTTTTCATGTCCCATTCTAGGAGTCCTTCTGTTTCTTGTTTTTTTATTGTGCTCCCGTTTCTTGTTCGGGTTGTATTTTGCTGTGTTATCCTTACCCGGTACGCTGACATTTCGTTTGCTTTCCTCTGTTCATTCTGCGTTTATTTTTTTTCGTTCTTCTGTGTCACACAAATTCACTGGCCACGCTACAGCAAACAATTGACAATCGTACTCTCAGGGGGTTTACAATTTCCAAATTGTGTTTCGGTTGAAAAACATGTAACCATAGTATTGAAACCGACGAACGCCATAACAGAAAGCCAACCCAACCGAGGATAAAAATAGATTGGAAACTAAAAAAATAGCATTATAGGAGAACGTATTTCTAACCTATCATGCCAGTATATTGTTTTTGACGGCTTTTCTTGGGATGGGTTAGCTCTGGATAAGGACGCTCGACGGCTTTGAAGATGTTAGTGTTTGGTTGGGTTGGGCTTGGATGATAGTAATGGCAGGAAAACGTATACATATTTCTGAACTCCTGTCGCTAGCTATGAATTGGCGGCGGAGTAACAGCCAGTTAACTGGCTTTCCAGGTAGCACGTGTTGGAAGCTTTCTGGACATTTTGTCCGGGTCGTTTCAATTTGTTGGCAGTTTCCATATGCAATCGATTGTAGGAATTGTCCAGGGTGTGTAAAAAGGTATACTACCGTGCACAGCACATCGAGCCGCAAACGCGGCGGTCAGATGCACAAGCACGAAATTTATCAAATTTCCGCACAAAACTGACTGTCTGACTGGTATCTAGCCAAATAATAACCAGTCGGCGGCTTATTGTAAATCAACCCCCAGCCCTAGGAATTTCCGTCTGGCTCCCGCGCAAGTCAATATATTAACAGCTTTGCGGGTCATTAGCGCTCCAGTACGATGTGTACAAGAGCGCAAAACTACGTAAATCTCAGCGAGCAACTAACCGCGTGAAAGCTATTTGTAGCCAGCTACCGTTGTTGCTGTTGCTGTTGTTGGTGCGTATGCTGTTGCTGTTGCTGTTGTTGTTGTTCTCTCATTAACTCGCATAATCAAGTCCGTGGTCACAGGACAGGCTCCAGTCACTCTGGAGTGGAAGAGTACCCAAGAGAAAAAATACACTGCTATAACAAAGCAATCAGCGGATTATCTCTTTTGCTACATGGTGGTGATTTCTATGGTACCGGCATGTGCTATTAATAGCCAACAATACCACTCCCTAAGGATTCACTTTTCAAGGTGCATCTAGGCCTCGACTTCGTCTTTATTGATAAGGAGCACACGTCGACACGTCGAGCTGCAGACGCACCACTCAAATGCTCAGATGCAAAGAGGCAGAGCTCAAACCAATTATCGCGCACAACTAGCTGCAACACACTGTCGATACAGTATTGCACGTTCATAGCCATGCACTATCTAGAACAGGGGCTTCATAGTTGCTCTAGCTTTAGTTTCTTGTTAGTATTACAGGACACGTTGAGCCACAAGCACACAACTAGCTGTAGAAACGCCGCAATGCACTGTAATGTATTGTATTTAAATAATAACAAATATTAATATGAATAACAGGTAGTTGGCGACTTACTATTAGTGTAGACAGCCAACTCACAACTCTACTATTTCTAATAATGGTAATCGTCCCCCCCTAGGTCCGTTGTGCGGGGTGGAGAACTTTTACTGCGCACCAGGGGAATGATCGTATCACGTGGTGTTTATGGCAAGGCACCCACGAGGCGGTTAACATAGTACTCCCATTGCTGTCTCTAGAAGTGGCCATACCGGAAATTAAATTAACTCCTTGGAGCTGTCATCCATGTGCAAATCCGCCTCACAAGCGGTTGGTTCTTAGTAAGATGCAGCTCACCCTTCATGCGACTCGACGAATACCTCACGGGGCTTCGCGCTTTGTGCAATCAATGTCTGCCAGGTCGATGAAGACCTGACGTGTTCCGTCTCGGCATTGTAGGGCTGCGAGGGTCATACCACTACCATATGGTCATACCACTACGGCCATGGATGAATATCAAGTACACCCCCCCCCCCACCCCCTCCTTCGGTAAAAACCCCGACGTGCTTCGCCGCACCTTTGCAGGGGCGCGAGCATCTATGTTCTAACGACTACGCCCATGCACAAAATTGAGTACCCCCGCTCTCCTCCCGGTCTCCGTTCCCACCCACTCCCTTGTGACGCCCCGCAGCTTCCCACTGGTTCCACATAGCGGAGTGCTTCACGGGACGTCGTGCAGACTTGAAGGAAACCATCGCGGGCATAAATGGAACTGTCTATCTGCAGGTGGGTCGCTGCCTTAGTAGGCCGTGCTTCGGTGGGCGTTGAACGTTTTAAGCCCTAATACGTATCACAGGAGGAAGGAGCTACCGAATCCGATGCTGTATTTTGACACATGCTTCAATATCATCGAATCGCCTGGGGTAACCCCATCCTCGATCTAAATTCCCACCCTGTTTTCCCCCCTGGGCAGTGGCGGCTGGCACGAGCGCGTTGCTATTGATCGGGACGCTTTACTCGCAACGTTCAGCGTGGTTTCAGAACGATTTGCCCCTCGATGGTGACCGCTAGGCCCTAGCCTTGAAGGCGCACCTTAAGATATGTCTTAATGCCCTTTCCCCAAAACCCGTGCCTTAAGGGCTGTTTGGAGCCTTAAAGCCGTTTAATGTGTCCAACCACAACGCCGTTAGACCAGAAACCCCACAAACAGGTATAGGGTAGAAATTCTAGGCATTTCGTGAAGAAATGTATCTCCCTCCGGGCCAAAAATGCAATATCATAAATTCTCCTGGGGTACGTAGCTCCAGCCTCGATCTAAACGCCTACCCTTTTTTCCCCCTTGGGCAGTGGCGGCGGGCGCGAGAGCGGTATTATCAGCGGGGTTTCAGAACGATTTGCCCGAATGGTGACAGCTGGGCCCTAACCTTTAAGGCCCGCCTTAAATACGCCTTGACGCCTTTACAACTGGAAACCTTTTTGGGGACACATTTACTTGGAATTGGAATAGGGAGGGATTTTGGGGCTCTAAAAGGGTTAACGCCTTTTTCCCAAAACCCGTGCCGTTAGGACTGTTTGAAACCTCAAAACTTGCCGTAAGGCCGTTTTTCTTGTCCAACCAAAACGCCGTTAGACTAGAAACCCCATAAACAGGGGATAGGGTAGATATTCCGGGCATTTCGTGAAGAAATTTCTCTCTCTGCGCGCATTCCAAGTACATCGCCCTTCTCCACTACTTCTAGGAGTGGCTACGTAAAGGTGTATTGGTTGAACACGATACTCGCCGATCAAGACAAGTAAATCACTTGATTCTTCAGCAAGTATTTCACTTCAATTCCAAGTGATTTTCCCTCACAACGTGGGAGCATGAGCCGTAAAATAGACCTTATTTCTAATTACGGGCCTTAATGCGTACCTTAACCATATTTTTTAACGCCATCTGAGGCGTGCCTTGAAGGCTAGGGCCTAGTGACAGCATAGATGTCGACGTGCCGTGGTGTAACCTATTGGCACACGTGAACAACAGTTAATCGATCAAAACAGCAAAAAAAGCGGGAGAACAACATTGATTGAACAACTACGAACTTGATTATTTTGTGGTACATTTTCTTCTTTCATATTCTTCTTTCGTTTCTTCCTCGCAAACAGTCTGGTGTGCTGGCTTTCATGTATATGTCCAGGCCTCTTGTTCGTTGCGGTTGGCATCGCACGGCCAAATCATCCTCGCTGTATTTACAATGTGTATCTCTGTCTTGAAGGTTGTGACCACAGAGCTCGTCTCTCTAAGAGAAGGCGTCGGCGGGTACGCTGGCTCTGCTGGATGTAGATAGCTGTTAGACAAATCGGTAGGGTCGTTATTTTGTTTTTCTCCAGAAAAAATCTGCGGCGCGAGAATTCGAGCGTCGAAATTGGGGGGGGGGGGGGGGTGCAAATTTTTTATTTTTGTCCCCTTGATACTTTTTCCAAAATATGTTTTGGCTCGTCTTGTTCGTACGATTACCGGGAGTTGAAGACATGCTTCACTTTTTTCCAACTCTGTTTCATTCGCTCGAAATGCCTCGTCGAAAATATCGGGAAAAATCGGCTGTAAAAAATTGGAACGACACAGCTAAAATATTTACATGTAGGGTTTAGTGTAGATGCGACATTGTTCATAGTTTTTTCGACGGGTTCAGATGCGCCCTGCCCACGTGGTCGCGATAAAGTTAAAGTTATGTTTCAGTTTGCTGCATCTCAAAAGTGGGTGACTAGTAGAAGCGAATTTTGATCGGCCGGACCATACCGGTTATATGTACTTCATATTGTTAGTGATACACTAGTAACTTGTAACTCTAACAAGAAACAAGGCACTAAGAAAGCCAAGCTGATATGTACAGGAAAAAAGCGAAATTCGGTAAAATTCGTAATCGTAACCATGGTCATCGAAACACATATACCCCCGCTATGCACCGCCGTGGCGTGACTGAACAGGTGTTGGACTCGAGCTGGATGGCCCACTTATCCCCCATGAGCCGACTCCTCATCATGGCGGGCCTGACAAGCGTCGGCACCAACACCATCCACTTCATCGACGCCGATCGAGCCATCTTCTCCTATCCCCCGAAACAACAACCGCCTCCAGCTCTTCCTCAAATCCAGCAGACCAACAATGCCGCCACCGCGGCTAACTTGCGAGCCAGCGAAAACCAACATGGCAGAGAAGATCAAGAAAACGAGACCGTCGCCACAGGCGGTGGAAAGGAACAAGAAAACGAAACCGTCGTTAGAGAGGAACAAGAAAACGGAACCGTTGTTAAAGATGAGGAGGCCGAGTTGGAGGAGGACCGGCCACCACCGGGACAAGTCGGACTCTTGCAGTTTAACTCCTACGGTCGCGGAACTGAATTTATTTTATCCCCTGACCAATCCCTCCCCGAACGGTTAACGCTTTCGGCAGAAGTGGAAATATTTGCTGGTGACAGTGGCGGGGAAGAATACGCAGTTAGTCGTGGGGGGGTCAGGGGGGAGGGGTTCCAGAGGGGAGGAGAGGCGGCGAGTGGGACAGGGGGGGGCGGGGGGGGTCGCGGTGTTTCGCCGTCCGTTTGTGTGAAATATTTGTCTACCGTTGGGACTGCGGCCGTGCAGCGGATTGATTGGTTTCCGCGCCGGGAAGACGCGCTGTCGCTACGGCAAGCGATTGACGTTTATTGTCCGATCCCCTGGCTGAGGGATGGTGGCGGTTTAGGAAGTACTAGCGAACGCGTGGAGGCGGTGGGGGAAGGGGGGGGGGTGCACAAGCGCTACAGACGACGAATACAGGCGCCAGATAGTGGGGGTGAAGGAGGAGGGGGGGGGGGGAGGAGGAGGAGGAAGGGGAGGAGAGGGTGTTAGGCGTTTGCTTCTTTATCAGCGCGACCAGAACAGGAAGATGGTGCATGTGGGACAGGTGAGAAAATGGTAGTGTTGGATATCGGATGTCGGAGGACAACTGTGTTCGATACGATACCGATACCCAAAAAATATAGTCGACACCATTTTAACACACGAAAAAACGAAGCCGATACCATTTTGATAGTAGTCGATACAGGAACGGATGCATCAGAGGTTTCTCCTTTAGTATCAGCGTTATAGATACGGGGATGCCAGGCGGGATGAAAGGCAAACCGAGTTCGGTGCGATTTATCGAAAGTTCGATATTAGATGAGGAAATTCTCGCTACAGTAGTGACTCGTGCTAGTTGTTGCCTGATAGTATTTGATAATGTCGACGTTTGTGCTTGTTAGTGGAAGCGATGGCAAACAAATCAGGGCTCTTCACGGTTCATCAAAGTCTCGCGGGTGGAGTGGGGTCGGGCAAGGAGGTGTTTGGAATATCACGGGACGGGACGGGTCGAGTCGGGTCGGGTCGTGCCTGGAGGTTTCCAAATTTCGCGGGTCGTGACGGGTCACCCTGACTCGACCTGGCGCGTGACTTTTTTTTTTCGATTTTGGGTCGGACCGAGCGGATCTCCGGCTTCAATTGGCTCAAAAGCGGTCCTTACATTGCAGGCGGCCTTGTAAAACTATCAAATCGCTTCCGGCGCAATACTACTGCAGTTAATAACCCCTTGAAAACTGCAGGCACGTGTTGGACAAGCTATTGATTGTTGGACTAACCGTATCATTATTTGTTTTGGGAAAAGAACAGCTTTTTTTTGTTCGCAATTATGATTCGTAACATGAAAAAAACGCGATTCGCGACAACACCTTGTGTTTTTTTTTTGTTGTCTTGGTTCGTTACTTTTTTTGTTCGTTTGGGGATGTCCCTGAATTGTGTTGCGTACTGCTGTATTTTATAAAATTAGTCTCAACACGTCAGCTGTGAGTTCGATCAATTTATGTTCGATACTCATCTTCGCTGAATTTGTCGCGTCCTTTTATGCATGACGGGTTATGGAAAAGCTGCGGAAAAAGCTGGGCGAATGTCTTGACTCATTTAGAGCTGCTGTGGTCATGTTTATATGGACAATCTATTAACAGTTGGAACTAGTTTGGGATAATGTTTTTCGCGGTGAAAGAGTTGAGCGGTGTCACGCCCTATGGTACTTGTCGCTCCTATGTTTTAGGCGGCCATGTGTACTAGCAACTCCCTTCGCTTCGCAAGAATCGTTTTTTTATGTGGTTTTTGCGTACCTGCCCTGTATTTGGCGCGCCCTGACGCATGACAGGCTATGGAGAAGCTGCGGGATAAGCTGGGCACGGGTTGGGTCGTGGAGGAGATGACTCACGATGACTCCAGACATCCGTGCGAGTTGGTGGAGAAGCTGGCCGGCGTCGATGTGCTTTTGACGGCGCATGGGTTTCAGGTACGCACGTGGCAGATACACGCACAGGTCTGATTGTATGGAGATGCGTTTTACGGTGTAGGTCAGCAGCCTTTTGGAGACATGTGGGTTTTAGCTAGGGTCAAGTATGGAAATCGGGGAATATTTTTGTTTTATCATGAGTTTTTGTGGTCTTATCAAACTTTCAACAAAAACAGAAACGTCGGATTTTTTCCCGACAAAGTCATGTGGGTATCGTGGGGGGGGGGTAGGGGGGGGGTTAGAGGGATATAGGGTCTAACGTAGTGTTTTTGACAGCTTTTGATGTTTTCCTTCTCATAATACTCGAAGCACACGTGGGCCAAACCAGCTTCTCCGGTTTGCATACTTTATCCTAGAAAATAACTCAGAATCGCGGTGAAGGCGGTTCGTAGAGGTGGAAGTCCTTGAACCAATCGGTCTCTGTGTGACCGGCTTCTCAACCAAGGAACTACCGAAAATATTTGGAATCCGTCTGTGGTTCCATTTTTTTTTTGCTGTACGCCTAGCCTAGCCCATGGGACTGTCCATCGATGCCAAGTGAAGGACGTTGGTCAAAGTCGACCTTTGCTTGGGTTATGGAGCCTCTCACGCGAACAACGTTAACCCCTCTACAACTGGAAACCCGTTTTGGGGGAAAATTTACTTGGAGTTAGTGCAGGGAGGAGTTTTGGGGCTCTAGAAGGGTTAAGTCAAAGTCGACCTTGGGATGGGGTATGGAGCTCCTCAAGTGAGGATCACCGTGAAAAAATGACGTGTGCCTCTCCCGTAGCAAGCTTTTGGGTATCACCCACCATGGAAAGGCACAAGGGTTTTTCCGTGGTACAGAGTAGCGCTGGGAGAGCGTAGCGCTAGGTTAGCGTAGCGCTAGGCGAGCATAGCACTAGGCTTGCGTAGCCTAGCGCTAGCGTGGTATAGCATTACGTTGCGTAGCGACGTGTTCTTGACGGCGCACGGGTTTCAGGTGCGCAGGCAGATACAGATGCAGGTATGATTCGTGTGGGTATCATGCGCGGCATAGCGCGATGTAGTGTGATACAGCGTAGCGCGGCTTAGCGCGATGCAGCATAGTGCTTGTGGGGCATAGCATCGCGTACGTACAGTAGCGTAACCTAGGATAATGTAGGGTAGCATAGCGTACGTAGCGTAGAGTAGGGTAGCGTAGAGTAGGGTAGCGTAGCGTAGGCAACGACGTGCTGTGGGCGGCGCACGGCTTTCAGGATTCGAAGACAGACTCAGGTTTCAGTCACACAATTCATTGCCAAAAGAGTTTCGATAGATGCTGGTCGTAGGTCTACTACAAATACCGCTGCTGAAGTGCGCCTGGTAGTCGTGTAACTTGCTGCACTGGTGGATGCAACTATCAATATCAAGCAATCCCTGATATGAACAACCCCTTTTATTAATAGTACTTCGACTTGTGGTCGCCTCTCCTGTAGTCTGTTCTCGTAGAACAGAGCACTTCTTGGTGCACCTAACAAATGTATGCGCACCGCCTACTTATCATTGTCTCTAATTTCCCCCCCCCCGTCCCTTTGTAGGGACGAAGGAGTCTTTGGTTATATGACTACGGCGGCGCATGAAACGAGTACACACCCCCTTCCCCATAACGAGGCCCCTCTTTAACGGCGTTCAATGGAAACCCCTTGCCTTTTTGCCCGACGTGAGCAGTCGATGCTAGGGCTCTTCATGCGGCCGGGCTCTCTGCTTTTCGAGGTGTTCCCGCACAAGTACTTCAAGGCGGGGTACGCACCCATGGCAGAGGGGCTGGGGGTCAGACACGCTTTCTCGGAGAGCCCATCTCGGCTTCCCTTTATGGGGTTCTCGCATCCAAGCACCGAGACGTGTATGAACTGGTACATCTGCCGCTGGTACGCTCGCTCGGCAAATGTGGAGTTCGATGATGAAAGTTTGGACCGCCTGGTTAGCTTGGCGTTAAATCCTTGAGATGAGGCTGTAATAGTTGCACACGTCGGACAGATGAGATTATGTATCCCCACTTGATGACCTAGGTTTTTCACGGGAGATCAGTGTGGTCTACCTCGTGTTAGCAGGTGGGAGCTATACGATCTGCATGGTCTAAAACATGTTTCCAGGGTTGGATTTGTACTCTCTACGTGCAGATCCGGCAAAACATCTTAGAACGGCAGATAGATTATCTATTGTAGATTATCTAGCTGGCGTAGATCATGATCTGTCCGAGGTGTGAATTGTTTTCATTTGACTGTAGTTTGCCAGACCATAGACCCTCGCGTCGATACAGTACATCGCCGCTGTCTGTCAGACCATAGATCCTCGCATCTCTACAATGCAATGCCGTAGTCTCCTGAGACCGTAGAGCCTCGCATCCCTACAATGCCCGGACGGAGCACGTCGGGCTTACGCCTACCAGGAAGATACTGCTGTCGCCAAGCGCGAAACGCAATTAGGTGTTCGACGATCCTTGAAGGGGGAGGTTTTGAACCTCTTTCACTGCTGGAACAAAAAAAGTTCCATACTTGTTCCAATTAGTTTGTTCCCAACGTGGCGACAGTTCTCAACTGCAGGAAGAGACACACCTACACTAATTCCAAGTAGTTTGTGCGATATTCAAGTTTGTGTGTCCCCCAAAACGTGGGCAGTTCAGAATTAGTTAAGGGTGCTGTGGTGGCGGAAGATGTTCCGGTTGGGCTAGTGTGTGGGGCAAAAAGGTCTTGCCATTTACTGGGCAAGCATGGGGCAGGAAAGGGTCTTACGTTTTTTGTTTGGTAAATGTACTGTTATTGTGCATCAACGGCTAGCTAATAGCCGTCATTTTTTTTTTCGGCACGATTTTACTGTTTTTTTGTTAGTTTTAGGCGGTGGTTCCCACCAGAATGCTAAGACCTTTGTGTCATGTAGTGATGCGATATTTTCGGTTCGTTTTTTGTTGATAGCACACGCCGTCGTCGGCTGATACGCTATACCGGTATTTCGCTGTCGCGCGACCATCAACCAGCCAAAGTTTATTTGGCTCGCAGCAACGGGACACCCGCGCTTTTTGGTCGATAGGTTTAGGGAAGAGATCACACATCGGACATATCGGATGCCTATTCATGATACATGTCTTTCATCACAGACAAAGGTCCCTGGTCTATACGATCTGCATGGCCTACCGTTCATGTTGTTGGCTGAGATCCAGATAATCTGACTTATGTAGCACTTTTTCCCTAGGATCTGAACGAGACAATTCCCACACGATGTGTAATGACGACAGATGTAGAGAAAGACATTTTCGTGCCCGCAGTTTTCTGATTGGTCAATTTTTTATGTCGTGATTTTTTAATGATGGAAAATCCTCGGTCGACATTCGTCGTCAGCCGGGATCGTGACGTCACTCTCCGGAAAAAATTATCAAATGGGAACATTGGCCGTGGATGATGACGTCAGTCTTAGCTTTTCTAAAAATTGTCCGGAAAGTTTTATTTGGAGCATGTTGTACTTGGATAATTATGATGAAAGAGAAAAAAAAGTAGAAGACTTAGGATCTAGATGATCCAGATCGTGATCTGTCCGATGTGTGAAATGTAGCTGATGAGCGCGACAGACTCGGGCGACACTCTCTCCCCCCTGCAAGGTGTCGGGTGACAACGCCTGTGGTAGAGGACGGTACCTTTGCCGTACGATGCGATCGTACGATGCAATCGTTTCAAGATGCAATCATCGTAACGTGGCCCTCGTAGCATGCAAACATGGCGTGATGGAATCCATCACGAGACGCATTCTTAAGATGCAATTGTAAAAATGCAGTCGTATTATGTCACACAGCAAGACTTAATTGTAAGGGCCAATCTCAAGGTGCAACTATAGTAAGATTCAATCGTCAGATGCAGTTGCAAGATGTAACGTAAGATGCAAGCGCAAGATGCAGTTGTGAGAAACAATCGTAAGATGCGCTCGTAAGTGCAACCGTCACAAGATGCAACCGTAAGATGCAGTCGCGACATGCAATCGCAATATTCAACGGTAAAATGCGATCGCAACATGCGATCTTAAGATGTGATCGCAAGATCCGGTCGTAAGATGCAATCGTGAGTGCACTTGAGTGATAACAAACGAAGATGATATCGTAGGATGGCATCTACAAGATGCAATCGTAGAAGATGCAGCCGTAAGATTCAATCTTGAACATGCCATCTATAAGATGTAATCAAAAGATGCAGTGGCAAGATTCGATCGGAAGATGCCACCAATAAGATGCAATCGCAAGATTCAATCGCAAAATGCAATCATAAGACGCAATAATCGCAAGATGCAGTCATATCATGGAGTCGTAAACAGATGCCAACTATGTTAGGGGGTCGGTAGTTTTTAGCGTGTAAGGCCTCATTTTGGCACTGGCACCTAGTTTTAGTGTAGGGAGTCGGTCAGTCAGGAGATCAGACAGTGGTTTCCGAGCATCTTCGATTTTAAGACGCAATCGCAAGATGAAACCATCGTAAGTTCCAATCTACAACATGCAATCGTACGACGCAGTTGTAAGGCGCACCTGTAAGGTGTAGCCATAGCGAGACGTCCTCTTTAAGATGCGATCGCGAGATGTGCAGTTGTAAGACGCCCAGGCATAATATGCAATCGAAAGACGCAATTGTAAGACGCGCACGTAAGATATAATCATCGTACGAAGTCATCGATAAGATTCAACGTTCACATTCCGTTGTCAGATGCACACGGAAAATGTTACCATCGTAAGACGCAATCCAAAACATGCAATCGTAAGAGGAAGGCCTTAGGGCGCAATTAGTAAATGCAAGAATTGAAAGTCAAACGTAAGAGGATATCCTACAGATGGCGTCTTGCGACGGCCAAGCGGGCACTGAGAGCCTGACGCAACCAGTCGCCATTCTTGAAATGGCGTGTAGGCAGGCATTGCTTCAAGCGCTTGACTTGCTTAGTGTCAACGGGCCCTATATGACTCTGTCATCGAAAAAGGCATTTAACGGGCACGTATTAATATTAGTAGTGTCTCAGGCACAATACGACGATACGCTACCACACCACAGGTGTGTGTGGTTGTATTGGTTGAGCTCTGGTGGTCATGCAATAGGTGAAGGCAGGGGAGCTCTGTTGTTATTGAAACAGAGATGCAGTGAAGAGTAGCGCCGCATCCACAAAACGACGACATACTACAGCTGTATGCACTCTCTGATGATGCAACGTGCATCGGGCGGCGCTGTTATTGAAACAGAGACGCAATGGGTATCGGCATGATTGCCTCAGCCACATTATCTCGACATGTTGCAGCTTTTATTGTTGTGTTGATGATGATGCAGCAGGCGTTGAGGGGCTCTGTTATTGAAACAGAGACGTAGGGCACCAGATATTATATCGCCTTGACCTCGTTATTACACAACATGCTACAATTGTCTGTCCTGCAGTGGTATTATTGGACTCTGGTGATTATGCAAAGGGTGTTGGTGGGGAGAAGGTCTGTTATTGAAACAGAGATGCAGCGGGTACTACTGCCCCAGTTGCATAACCGCGGTATAGTATTGTGTGGAATTGTACGGAAATGTTCAAACAGGCATTGGGGGGCTCTGCGACCAAGCCGGATATGCAATGGGGCAGGGTATAGGTAAGGTAATAGGTCAGGCAATAGGTCAGCCAAGCGACAACACACTACCGCTGTACGTTCCGTGATTATATTTAGCTCTCTAAGTCCGGTGACGATATTTTGGGGTTGCTGCTTTTGGGGTCGAAGGGGGGTGACACTCGGGCGTAATGTTATCTGCTTGTTGTGGACATAGGATATGAAGGGGATAGTGCCATACCCTGCCTGCTCAAGCGGAAACGTAATTTTTTGTGGGGTGGGGTGGCTGGCGAAACATCCCCGGTCCGAAGCTTTTTTTTTGCAGAAGGAAGGAGACCCACTCGTGATGGATAGGATGCTCGATGTGTTGGGTTTCCCCAGTCTGTGATGCTGCCGCTTCGACGTTTTCATTTTTTACATAATGTGTTTTCAATCGCCACGCACGTTGCGAATCGTCAAGTGACCATGGATCATGTTGACCTCTTTGGTACCCATGTGTAGGGGCCAAAAAAACACCGAGGCCAATCTTGTCAAGAGCTTAGGAGCCATATTAAGGTCCGTCAGCAGCACAAGCAGGACCTTGTTACGCGCGCGCCGCTATCGTAGCTCCTTGGAAAGGCTAAGCGCATGTCACATATGTAGCTCCTTTTTGTACAGCCCGGGCACATCACCTACCCAACAGCATGGGCTACGCCGTATGCCGGAGGCTGCCATGCGTCATTTTTGTCGACCTGTTTTCCCTCTGAAGTCTCAAAGGGTCCACTAATTGTGAAGGCTGCAGTTTTCAACGGCAATCTGGCTTTACGACAAACACGTGGCAGCAACAGCTGGGCACAGACATCGGTCAGTCTTGTTGGACAGTAATCTTGTCGTTTTTCAGCCGAGTTCGACCAAATAAACGTTGCTGCAACCGAGGGTGACGTATGATATCATACACGAAAAGGGTGAACTAAGAGAGAGATTAATAGCCGTAAAATAAGATTAAAACTTGTGTAACGAGAGCGCGTAATAACTTGAGTATCGAGAACTTTGAGTATCGAGGATTAATGCTTTGTCACAGGGAACCGAGAAAAAAAAATACCCTGCACTGGGGAACAGCACGCGCGATTGCAGTTCATCGGGGGCAATACAAATGAATGGTTAGTCTTGAGAAACGAGAGTTATCAATCGCTTAAGAAACGAGAATGCTAAACCACTCGAGTACATAGCGAGAATACTTGGTCGCTTGAGTAACGAGAAATGAAGATTTATTTTTCCCCATCCGCCGGAGGATAAAAAAAAAAAAAAAAAAAGCCGTATAACCACTTGGCATGACGCTCAATGACTTGAGTAATGGGAGTGCTTATTTACGCGAGCAACGAGATCGCTTAATCGCGTCAGACGTAGACGTCAGCTGAAATTGTCAGACGCCCCTAAATCAATACGTACCGACGAATGAATGTCTTGGATCTTCTCGGGTTTGCCCTCGGGTTTGCCTTTGTTTTTTAGGGTCTGCGCGATTTTGTTTTGTCTTATTCGAAGCTGCGACAAGCGCACTCCCGCACACTCTCTCACTCCTCTTGTCATCAGCATGTCCTCTTGGACACTACCGATAATCAACACAACACCAATGATCTTGGCGTGCCATTTTTTCCAGGGTTTTCCACGGTTCGGCTCGCTCCTCGCGGGTCGGATCGGATCATGGACACACCGACACGATCCGTGGGACTAGATGACCTACCACATCCGATCCTACCCGTGAAATCTCGAACACTCTTTGACCCGACTCGACTCGACCCGCGGGTTTCGGAAAACCTCTTGCATATCGGGTCATCACCCGCGAAAACTCATGTTTTTTCATCGTTACCCCGGAGCTGAAGCTCATGCAACCAGTCGATAAACCCCGATTGACAATGCTTGCCTCCTGCGGGCTGTCTGATGTCGCAACTCAGCCGTCGTGCCACGCGCCTCACGCGGAGATCCAGCTACCAAGGCATGATAATCGATTTTGCGTCAGCGCTGCAGTGCGGCGAAGCATGATGATTCACAAGTAAAGACTACGATTAGCGTTGTGGATTGAGCGCTGCACCCACTGTGAGCTACTCCACAAAACTGTATTATAGGTTGAGCGCCTGCATTTTCGTTGCCATTGCGAAGCTGCGGATCGCCAGGATCATTGAGCAAAGATAGCGACCGAAATCCGAGCTGCATCCGTTGTGGGCTTCTCCACAGAACTGTCCATTAATAATAGGTTACGAGCCTCGATTTTCGCAAGTACGGCAGAGCTGCGAACCATTAGGGGCATCGAGTGAAGACTGCGACGACTGAGGCCCGAGCTGCGGCATCCACTGTGAGCTTGTCCGCAATGCTTCCTATCAACATTAAGTTGTTTGGTCTCGATTTGCGTAAGTAAGGTAGAGCTGCGAACTATCAGGATAATCGAGTGAGACTACGACCGAGGCTCGAGCTGCTACATCCACTGTGAGATTCTCCACAGAACTGTGTAATAGCTTATGAGCCTCGAATTGCGTGAGCACTGCAGAGCCGCGAACCATCACGATCATCGAGTGAAGGCTGCAACAGAGGCTCGAGCTGCTGCAGCCGCTGTATTACATGTCTCCACAGAACGGCATTGTAGCTTGTGAGCTCACTGCAAGCTTCTTCGCGGAATTGCATTATAGATTATGAGCCTCGGTTTGCGTAAGCACTGTACGACTGCAAATCGTCAGGAAAATATAGGGAAGATTACGAGTGGCGCCCAAGGTGCTGCATCCGCTGTGAGCTTCTAGACATGAATGCTTAATAGGTTACGAGCCTCGATTTGCGTAAGCACCGCAGAGCTTCGGATCTGTGGACAGTGGAGCACCAGAGAGTGTGTAGTGTTGTTGGTAAGACACGGCAATTGACCTTCTTGTTGGTGATTGACTGCTGAGGATCTGATCTGGTGTGTGGACGTCATCTAGATCTGAAGACAACTACTGTAGTAGGGGTTTCTACTTATCCTCTTCTGGATTTTGATATAGGGATTTGGGGATGAAGTTAAGATCGCTTGTTTTCTTGTGTTTGGAGCTAATAATACAACAACTTATCTCTCCTTTCCTAGCACCTGAATGGTGCTGACCAGCCCCCCTCAGGCCAAGGGGGGACACTTTCTGGTCAGTAGATCTTGCCCAGCTTAGGCGTGTCTACAACTATCGATAGTTCAGGTTGAACACACCGACGTTAGTCAGGGATTTTTTCTGGTACGATTGCGACAGCGGCACGCAGGTATGGATTGGGCCGCGTTTCGGCAGGAAGCCCTCGACCCGATGAGGGCGGTGTCCATATGCTGCATCAGGACTCCGAACGAGGTTGGCTGTGGTCGTACGAGGAGCCGCTAGAGGCGATGTCCCAGCATCGCACCCAGCGTGGAGGGGCTGCAGCAGCAGGCTCCACATCTGATGAGGGCGAGGTTCGAATCGGGTTGATTGACTTGGTTCTGTGAAATCTCGTAGTATAGGAACGATTTGATCCGCTGAAGGTTCAACTCGGGCAGCAAAGACACACCCGCCGATCACGAGGGCTCAAGGCTTTCGGGGGGCATACTGGCGAGATGAACACACCGAAATGCGGTGACTCAGCGGTGCCGACTGAGGGCTGTCGCGTCGCGCGTCCCGAAGGAGAAGGCGCGGCATCACATGCGAAGTGTTTGGGCTTCTAGATCGTCGCGAGGATATCCACTTCGGGAGGCGGAGTGAGGAGTGAGGAAATCACACGTGCATACAGCCGTTCGAGAAGGCGGTTGTGCTTTGTATTTCAGAATAGGAGGAGCTGGAGTGCCGCTGAAAGGGGGTGGTTGATAACTCCAATGCTTCCAGGCGCTGAGAGCTTGGCTCTTGTTTTGCGAAGGCTATGTGCTGACTTGGCCTCCAACATGAAGCCCGCGCACGTCTTGATTTCAAGGTGTGAGTTTGATTTGTTTTTGAAGATACTGCTGTAGACTATCTGTAGTGTATGTATGTGCTTTGTCGCGTCGTGTATTTGAGCTATTAATAGGGGCAAGTGTGCTTCGTGCTTTGCTTGTTAAAATCATACCCCGTCTAGGTCTGTGTTGTGTTGATTGCCTACAGCAGTGTGTGGCATAATACAACGCGTGCTTTGCGACTGGTGTCAATCTTTTTTGAGTGCTTGTGTGTAGCAGAATAATCTTGTCGCGAAAATTAATGCATTATGCTGCGAGTACATGCTGCATGCCTCTGTACAGAGCGAGAGTCTCGTCGTAGCTGCTGAAGGTTTATTGAAAAGGGGGGTTATTGAATGCGTGGTGCATGCCGATGGCCTCTGCACGAGAACAAATATGCCCACGTATTGCCGCAAAGAACCTGGTACTTGCTTTCCCCGCTGCATATGGACGAGTCAGCCTGAAGGAGCTCGTGTTCCAAATCGTATGGAACCGTAATTTGCGTTCGAAGATTTAGTCCATACACACATGTGCACTAGCATATCGTTTTCATAGGTTTGAAGCGAGCGCGTGGGGTTTCGTGGCGCGTCCGCAAAACGGATGCAAAACCTATATTGCCGTGCGCGCGTTGTATTGAACGTTTTTCCACACTCATTGAGTGCAGAGTGAAGTATGCACGGAGTGTGTTCTGCACCGTGCAGGAAACGAAACGAACCGTTGATTGTGTTTGACGGATTAGCGTGTTTTTTAGGCAGACTTGCGTTGTTTCTAATGAACAGACAGGAGCAGTATGAGAGTCTATCGCTATGTGCATTCCGATGTAATCTTAGTGCAACTTTAAGGAACCTTTCCAGTTGAAGGAAACTGCTTAGGGGCCAACCGATTAGCAACAGAACCCGATGTTCAAGTTTGCTATACAGTAGTACATACAAGGGCTTCGCTCGCGGGCGGCTGGGCGCCGCCCGCTACGCTTGCGGAAGGAGGAATAGACATACATTCAGTACGTAGAAAGGCGGAAAAGAAGCACAAATGGCGCAACTGGCGACTTGAAAATGCCAAGAGGTCCATATATTGTACAACGGTACAGGATAGAGACGATTATGATTATGAGTTTGTTATTATCATCCATTCGCCCAGTCCATGATGGGCACGTCGGAGGACTTGCTTGGCATATCCTTCCACCTCTCAGGTAGCACCTGGGTCCTGTACACCTATTAATAGCTTCTCTAAGTCGATCATCAATAATAAATTATCGCAGTGCATAAACACCAGGCACGCGCTTGTCAAGGATAGAGACAGGAAAACTACAACTTAAGATGTAAAGGAGCGCAGTGCCAAAAAAAACATGCTGGAAGCAGGAACTTGAACGCACACACCGCAAACATGTGAAGTACATTTGTATTCCTGAAAGACGAAGAGCACGCATTTAGGCATAGTTATCAAAAAACGATGCTGGTATAATAAACCACAACTTAACGTTCTATAAAGAACGTGCTGTCAACATTGCTTCCGAAGGAGCATGCAGGCTTGCTTAGATTCTTCCTCCTCAGCGGAGGTACCCAGCACCTTGCACTCTTGTTTTTTGTCGATGGTCTTGTGGATCTGTCCACAAACGTTGAAGCATGGCGGGAGAACGTCGATAAGTATGTGTAAAAAGTATTCGTACTTCTCTCCAGCAGACGTCGTAACCATCCAAATTATTATTGGAGCTCCTTTCGCTGTTAGTAATTGTTGTGGTATTGTTGTACTTGCTCTTGGTACTTGGAAAAAGAGCCGCACTTCAGACTATATCCGCACGCCATTCCCTAGTCTTGAGCAAGAGACATGGATGTCTCGACTCGTGACACACAGGACGCATGATAAGAAGAGTAGAACGTACCTCGATGTCGAACGCCCTCGTGGCACCGTGGGAATGGAATGCGGGATGTATATCGAGCAAGTGGTCGCCTGCCTTCTTCAGGAGGTCACCGACCTTGATGTCGCCGGTGCACTTCGTGTTTATGTCCTCGCCGACTTGGCGGCCCTCGGCGGCTGCTTCGCAGGGCTTCTGCAAACGACAACAACGGATGGGAATACCTTGCGTTCAGTGAATGTTCAAAATAGTAAGGCCACGTAGCTGTCGTCGATTTCCAAAGTTGGAAAGGAAGTCGTACAATTTAACACTCTGTTGTAATGAAAGCGGTCGTTTATGGGCAAAGCCCTGCCTGGTACCACAACGTTGCTAACACCTATGAAACCACCACTGGGACAGGAACGAACGGGATTCACAGTCGCAACTGGTAAGCGTAAGCCCCGGTATACTGCTATATAAGGCCTACCGGCGGAATACCGACAACGAAGGGTAAGAGACAGTACCTGCTGTATATATTGTTCGGTACTACTCTATTACTGCTGCTATCAACACTATTACGACCGACGTGTACTGCGATTCCTGAAGAGGTTGCGCACCCTACTTGTACTCGTTAACACAAAGAGTTCATGTGGTTGTATGAAAAATGAGTAACAGTAGTAGTACACCGCGTCACTGCATGAACAACTCGCTAACCCCAATCACGGGACTGCTCTCCAGCATCACCCAGGTTAACTTCAGCTTCTGTTTACTGCTATATATCAACCTCCAGTGTGTACTGCGACTGGTGCTGAGGTATCATGCTGCTGTGTAATTTATCACTGCATGGACCATTTTTACAACCCTGGCTGACCCCCGTGATGAGACTTGACCGTTTTCATTGCGTCTTACATGTATAGATACCACGTAGTCGTAGTCGTACATCCAAAACGTGTGTTTATATCACAGCACAAAGCGTCACTGCATGGACCACTTGTTCAACCCCCGCTTACCCCGATGACGGGACTGCCCCGTACTCGTAGTCGTACATACATGAAGTGTGTTTGGCTGTACGTATGAAAAAGAAATTGCATCACACAGCAGCGTCGTCACTGCATAGGTCTACTCGTAGACCTGAGTACTTGTACAATTCCCGCTTACACCGCGATGACGGGACTGCCCCGTACACGTAGTACTCGTACATGAAAAAGTGTGTTTGTACGCATGAAAAAGAAATCACAGCACAACGACAGAAATGTAACTCACGTTTCGTCAAGCTCTCAGCTCCTTCGTTAGGGACGCCGATCGAAGGTGAATCACAGGTGTCCGCGTCACACCAGTCACACACACGAGGGTTGTCGCCGCTTCCCCAGTGCTTCTTGTTAAGGTTATGAAAAGCTTGGCACGTGGAAGGCTCGTCACTCCTCCTGCAGGTGTCGCAGACAGCGTACTGGGAACTCCTGTTTTTCCTATGGCGGGTTCCGCGGGGTAAAGATGAATGGCCTCTCCCGCCTTGGGGAAAAAAAAAAAAAAAAAATCGACTTCAGGAATGGTTCTGAAACGCCCAAAAATGCCGTTTAAAAAACAAGTACGAGTATGAAAAAAAAAAGTTGCCCTTCGGGCCGAACTTTTTTTTTCGCCGCATTGCCGACTTTTTCGTTTGGATACGCCCTCGCCATTCGACTCCGCTTGGTCGAATTAGGGGGGGTAGAGCCACTCAGAAAGTTGGTCAGTCAACACCTCGAGGTGGGAGGCTGCCTTCAAAATGCTGGGTGGCCTGGGCCCAGCGGTTACCACCAAAGGCCGATGTACACGCATCATGTATGCTGGCGCGGACCAACACACGGTTGAACAGACATGGGCTCCGCACGAACTCGGCCTCAGGCTCCTCACCTCCCGCATAGATTCGAGGGTAAAGGGAGGAAAGACTAAACCAATCGAAGGCTATCCGAAGCCGTTTGAAGTATCTTTGTCTGAGATGGCCCGCGAAAAGGCTGATGAGGTCATGGCGGGCAAGCGCCGGGCTGCCGCGAACAAGGGTATACCACAAGCAGGAGGTGGCGGTGGTGCCGACAGCAGGATGAGCTGCCCCGTCATCCTGGCGATTCACGCTTCTCAACCGCAGATGGCGAGGACTCGAACCACTGGCAGCAGCAGCTATGCGACCTTTGGGCGGACTTCAAGAAGCACAGCAAAGTGTACATGGCGCATCACGCCAAGGCCAAGTGGCAAACAAACTGCCACGGGCTTTGCCTGCGAACGTTTGAGGACGGCGACATCGTAATCGAGACAGATTTCATCGAAAAGTACACTCACGTGCCCCAAGCTGACCTGACGTGCGCGAGGCACGAGACCACTACCCTCATGGTGGCCATCGTACATTTCTGCCCGCAGACATGGGAGGGCGGCGGAAGGGTGCATTTGAGCGAGACATGGGTATTTGCTTCCGCGGACCCTACCCACGACTTCGACTTCCACCTCCATGCGCTGAAGCAGATCGCTGACTACTATCTGGATGGGGAAGGAAGTGCGGCTACTGCCGCCGCTCTAGAGGACGGCCGGGTGCCCCGCATGCACATGTTCACCGACGGCTGTGCCAAGCAGTACAAGGGCAGGCGCAACTTCCGCTTTTTGTCCAGCAGTGTACGTGAGCTTGGCTTCATCGTTGAGCACCATTTTGCGGCCACCTCTCACTTCAAAGGTTGCCACGACGGCATCGGTGGTGTGATCAAGAACGCCATGAGGAACTCGGAGCGACTCAACAAGGTGATCACCGGCGCAGCGGGCGTGGTGAAATTCGTGGACGAGTATTTTGCCAAGATCAGCAACAAGGACCTCGCCGAATACTTCGCAACGTGGTCGGCCTACCGTATCCGACGCGTGCACGCTAAGCTCATCGAGTTCAACGCCATCTACAGACCGACCCGGACGCTTCAGGGCATCAAAGGTACTCGAGACATCTACGTGTTCGTCGGGGTCAACAAGCCTAGACCGGACGCCTCCACCTCGACCAGACTTGGGAGGAATGCCGAGATCCCGGACGTGGTCAAGAAGGATTGGTCGTTGGCGAGGGCGGTGCACGAGGGAGTGGTGGAGGGAACGGGGCTGTCCGTGAAAAAGGCAAGGGAGTATGTTGAATGGACTCCTGCGTGGAAGAGGGGGGAAGGGGGCGAGGGGGGCGGGGGGGCCGGGGCGGAGGGTTCTGAAGAGCCGATGGGGGGGGGGAAGCGACCCAGTCGGAAGCGGTCTTGGAGTGTGCGGCTCAGTGACCAGGAGGAGGGAGGGGGGGGGGGGTCTGAAGAGCCGGGGGGGGGGGGGGGGGGCTGCCGGGGAGGCGGGCAGGCCCAGGCGCAGTGGTCGGGCGGTAAGCACGAATGTCAGGCTCAGGGATCAGGGGTGGAGCAGTTCGTCATCTTCAGACGAAGATGCGGGTGAGGGAGACGGAGAAGCGGGGGGGGGGGGGGCGGGCCCAGGCGCAGTGGACGGGCGTTAAGCGAGAACGTCAGGCTCACGGATCAGGGGTGGAGCAGTTCGTTGGCCGTCGGGAACTCCAATTCGGACGCCGATGCAGATGTGGTGGAATCTGAAGAAGAGGAAGAGGAGGAGGATGAAGAAGAGATCGAGGATTCCGCGTCAGGGGTTGTTGAAACGATTCGTGTTGAGAATGTTACCGTCAGGCACGAGGTGTACACCTCGGCGGCGTCTTGTTTTTGCTCAGCGTGTCGAGTGCGTGACTACGACAAGTGTACGATTTTCTCGACGTACCCGGCTCTTGTCCCTCGGCGTCAGTTGAATGTGATTGAAGAGAAGGTTATCATGGACACCGGGGTCGACCCCGCTGGGGCGGATGCACGGGCCGGTGGTAGAAAGAAAAAAACGAAGGAAATAAAGTTCCCGAGCAGGAGCAGCTTCTGTTCGATGCAGAGGATTACGGGTACACAGTTTGGGGAATCTTTCTGCGGCGGTACGTAGAAAGGGAGGTAGAGCGGGCAGGGTGTCGTGTAGATAAAGCGTGATTCGAATTTTTGGGGGGATTGTTAAATAATATGCCTCCTACGTAGGTGGTGAACATTTGTTCTTGGTGTTTTCGGCGGCGGCAGCGGCGGCTGCAAACCATGTGGCCCGAAGGTGCCATAACTTTGCACACAATCACAACTGGAAATTTCTGACACCGGATTCGTGATCCCCGCCCCAAAATTACCATAACCTGAAATTTGTAGCTTCATCTGAGCCATTTTCAAACCAGGGGATTTTTTGGCTCCATCCCCGGGTTTTGCGTTTCGATTCTTAGCCACCGGAATATACTAATATCCATTGAAACCCGGGGAAGACGAACGAATTTCCCCCCCAAATTTTACACAGCATGATAACTTCATCATAGAATCATGCCAAAAAAATTTCGAAGGTTGGGGGGTCCGTGGGAAGAATTCACGGAACCCCCCCAAAAAATATTCATCTCTACCGCGGAACCCGCCCTATTTCGTGCGATGAGGAAGCCGTCACAACCCTTGCTCGGGCACGGCCAATCAGGATTGCCAGAAGAAGATGAGTCCCGTTCTTGCCCGACCAGCTTCCACACGCCTGATCCTGAACCTCCACCACCCCCACTGTTGGCGGAGCCTCCTCCCGCACTACTAGCCTTGGTCCGCTTCGCAAATTTCAACTTCAAATTGTCATTTCAAATTCAAATTGTTTGCAGCCGTCAACGGCAATTCCCTCTCAACAGCCAGCGATTGGCCAACTGAACTTCAAAAGTACAAAGTACAAAAAAGAAGTTGCTGAAAAAGCAAAATAAAAATATCAGAGAGCAAGCAGTAAAGATCAGAGAATGAGAGCTAAAAAGTAAGTAAGAATGAGACTAGGGAAAGCAAGGAAGGCAAGGAACTTCGGGACGGTTCTTTTCCCCAGCAACTAATTTTCTTTTCGGCAATTACGGGCTGAGAAGGGCTGAGAGGGGGGAGGATATGCCGAGCGAGACGTCCGAGGGGGGCGAGGTCTAGGTATATAGTTTTATGTGCTTGCTGCGCGTACGAGTAATAGATATTTGTGTCTTCCGTATTTTTTCTTGTATTGATCATTTTTGTAGGGTCATTTGTGCCATCTGTTTTTGGGCGCATGAGACGATTGTCTCGTTCTGTCGTAGTGCAATGAATGTGCTCATGTATCGCTGCCGTTTTTGTCTCCAAACAAGCGAGGCTTGCTGAATGCGTGATGCATGTTCGTGTGATGTCATTGAAATGCATGGAATGACAAAGCTGAAGCGGCAATGTGGTATACGCTGTATTTTTCTGCGGTTTCCGCATGATTTTGAGCGAAAATCGTCCTGGAATGTTCTTACGGTGTTATTCTGCTGAGTGCATGAGTTGTGGTATAATTGTGGATGAAAGCGGATGATACTATTAATATTCGTGTAGTAGTCGTATAAGGGTTTTTACGATGTTTATCTTTTGGTCGGCGGATTTTTATTTGGGTTTCCGTTTGGCTTGCCACTTATACAAGTATGTTTTGTGAAGTATTGCAATGTTTCATGACTCGTAATCATTGGGTATGGTATCTAGATGTATGTGGTCGTTTATCATTCAAAAACGACATGTATGTATGTTTTCTCTGATGTTTTTGTGTAGCTGGTGCTCACTTTTGATCAAAGCTTGTTCATGAACTACTTTGAGTAGGAACGCGCTTTTGGGGGCATTGTGGACAGTGGAGCACCAGAGAGTGTGTAGTGTTGTTGGTAAGACACGACAGTTGACCTTCTTGTTGGTGATTGACTGTTGAGGATCTGATCTGGTGTGTGGACGTCATCTAGATCTGAAGACAACTACTGTAGTAGGGGTTTCTACTTATCCTCTTCTGGATTTTGATATAGGGATTTGGGGATGAAGTTAAGATCGCCTGTTTTCTCGTGTTTGGAGCAAATAATACAACAACTTATCTCTCCTTTCCTAGCACCTGAATGGTGCTGACCAGCCCCCCTCAGGCCAAGGGGGGACACTTTCTGGTCAGTAGACCTTGCCTAGCTTAGGCGTGTCTACAGATCCTAAGGATAATCGAGTAAGATACAACGACTGAGGCCCTGATTGCCGCATTCTGCGCGATGATTCCCCTGATGACCCCAATTCGCTGTGAGATTCTCCATAGAACTGAAAAACGGGCAATAACCCTCAATTTGCGTAAGCGCTGCAGGGTTGCGAATCATCAGGACCATAGTTACGACTGAGGCCCGGGCTGCTGTATCCGCTGTGAACTTATCCGCAGAATCGCCTATCAACAATAGGTTATGCGCCTCGATTGACGTAGGCGCTGCATAGGTACGAACCATCAGGATCATCGGGTAAATATTGCGACTGAGGTCCGGGCTTCTTGTTCCGCTGTGAGTTTCTCCACACAACTGAGTCATAGGTTATGAACTTCGATTTACGCAAGTGCGGTAGAACTGCGAACCACTTGGGTCATCGAGTAGAGACTGCGACCGAGGCCCGAGCTGCTGCATCCGCTGTGAGCTTCTCCACATAGCTGCACAATAGGTAATCAGCCTTGGTTTGTGCAAGCGCCACAGAGCTGCGAACCATCAGGATCATTGAGTGAATGCTACGACTGACTGAGACCCGAGCTGCTGCATCCGCTGTGCGCTTTTCCACAAAACTTCCTATTAAGAGGTTACAGGCCTCGATTTGTGTAAGCACTGCAGAACTGCGAACCATCATCAATGAGTGAATACTTACAAGCGCATCCGAGCTTCTATTTTCACACGCGCCCAATTATAGAACGCCTTTCGAGATTGCTGAAGCCGGATTAGACCTCCACCAAAGTCGACCGAAAAGAAGCACACAAGTTGACAGGTACAAACATCCTACTGCGCGAGTTCCTAGTGAACGTTGTACTATTTCGTTTCAGCGTTACGGCAAATGTCACACCCACCGCGCATGCGAACCAAACCACTACGTTGGGTGCTTGGAGTATCAAGGGTGGGGGGGGTATCATAAGGATAGTGCGCTTGACGTCATGGTCGACACAGGTTTCTGTTTTTAGCTGATTCGATCTTGGCGGGATCAACTGCCTACAGTGCCCAATGCTTCATGCAGTGTCCTTGACACAAAACGCAAATATCACAGCTGAGGCCTTTTGAATATTTAAAAGATTAAGGCTACTACCCGGTGCCTTGTGCGTCTACTCTTAATCACCAAACACGCTCCTGAACCTCGCACACCAGATACCCCATTGATGTACTGCTACTCGTACGGTAATTTCCAAGGGTTCACATATACACCAACGCACGCAGCGAGGCGCGAGTGAGCGTGTAAAAGCCTAGAAGAGGCTAGGCTACCGACAGAGCCAGAACACCATAATCAACTCTGGACAAACACCACTCTTACAGAGTAACGTCGACCGCTACTCTCGTTAACCCATTTACTACTGCCAAAAATTATCCTACACTATGTCCAACTACTCTGTCCCCCAAAACGTGGGGGTTGTTGTACAGGGGTTTGAAAAAAAAATCAACACAAGACACGAAAAAAAAGTAGACGCCAGCCTTCACGCATTGCGAAATACGTCGCATCAAGTACAAGCCAGTCCAAGCTGGTCAACCTGCGCGAACAGCTGCTCAACCTTGCGCGAACCACTCGAGGAGCGGTGACTCCCCATTAGAGCTCCAGTCTAGAGCCCTAGAACCACAGTTAATACCTCTACTAATGTGTAACCATTGTACATTCCCTAGGGGTGGCGCGTATTGCACTCGTTTGTCGTCGAGATACGCTACGTAGGACATCCGCCCGAATTCAGCGCCAACTCACACTTTTGTTTAATACCTGATCTGGAAGACCTACAGTACAAGTAAAGCTAATTTTACGCGGTGGGGGTTGGTATTGCACTGATTTATCGTTGATACTCGTTAGCACAGAAGTCACCCGAATTCAACAGCAACTTACGACTTTTGACCACTGCACGAATTTAGCAGCACCTCGCCTTCGGAGCGCAGGCACCGAACGTCCTTACGCACAATGCTGGCGGCGTAGGGTTATCCAACCCAGCACTTACATCTCGCGTGTTCGCGTGTGCGCTCCTTGTAAAGGTGAAGGTGCTGTACCTCATTGCTGAGTATTAATATAAATATTGAAGGTCCCACTACAACAGAACTCACACTGTATCAACAGCTGGTTCTGCACGTACCAACATATTGAGCGCTAAATTCAATAAAGAAGGGCAGTAATGCCGCACATACAACAAAACTTGAACAGTTTTATCAACCCACACGACGACACTTGCACAACAGTATCAACACAGGTACAGCACTAAATTATTGAGCACTAAGGTCCTCGCAAAACGGGAAAATACGTGTCTCTAATTGTTTTACTACATATAGTACTCCATTTGCCATTCCGACAATGTGCAGCATGAGCTGCAACATCAGTCCCTCATTAATTCCCAGAAATAACCGTGGACATGCAGGCACGTTCGCGGCCGTGCCAAATTATGTGCAAGTGATGTGGCAAGCCGCCAACACCTTAACCCAATGTAAAACGGCCGTATCATTTACCCACTACGAACCCCCCACGAAGGTTCACGAGAAAGGTTGACCAAAACTATTGCCCCTGCGGGGCTACGTAAGCTCTCACACCATACGGTCAACCTGGCCGTTGAACCACGGCACGAAATCCAGCACGCAAATACTCCATACACGAGCCAGTCCCATGTGCTGTTCAGGGCGCGGAGTAATTTCCCCCGAACGCTAACGTTTGATTTGCTCGAAAGGAACGAACAATGTTTATCGTGACCGCCGTTCCCTTCCTGCCGACGCCCCCCGCCCCCCTCCCCATTCCGAAAATCGCCGTTCATTCTGCGGGTCCCGGCCATCATCGGTAGTAGGACCCGAACAGCTTGCGGTCAACAAGCGTTGCGACCGTGATAGCAAGAAAAGGGAGGGGGGGGTTGCAAGGTATAGAAAGGAAAATGGGGGGAAGGGGGGGGGGGGGCAAGAACGACCAGCACGCAGTGACCTCGAAGGTGGCCATAGCCAACTCCCTGTGATGTCCAGCTAGGGGGGGTGGGGCCTTAAATATATCACCGGTAATAGGAGCCGAACAGCTCGCGGTCAAGAACTGAGGCGACCGCGTGGCCTAGCGATAGCAACGCCCTCTGCAAGCCCATGACAGAGATTACTGCGGTGTTGATCCGAAGGATCGACTCCAGTTCCGATTCAGGAAACTCCCCCCTGTCGTCATAGCAAAAAAAAAATGGGGTAATCGGTAGATCGGTAGGTTGGTTGGTTGGTTGGTTGGTTGATTGGTGGGTGGGTGGGTGGGTGAGCGCATTGGTTGGTTGGTTGATTATTTGGTTGGTTGGTTGATTATTTGGTTGGTTGGTTGATTAAGTAGTTTGTTTATGGATTGATTGGTTGAACGAACGACTGAAGTATATCCATTACAAATACGAAGGATTGACTCCAGTTCCAACTCGGAAATTTCCCCCTGTCGGCATGAGCGGCAGGTTATTGCATTGGAGCACCATGAGGAACAAATTAGTTGAGTTGCGGTTCTGGTCTACAACGGGTGCACTATATAAACGAGGGCGGGGATCCTCTTCTGTGCACTATTTACTTCATGGTTATTTATGTAATAACAATGTTGGCGGCTTTTAATACAGAAATAAATCGGATGGACGGACGGACGGACGGACGGACGGACGGACGAACGGACTGAAAAAAAGGGATTTTCACCAGAGACCCGTTAAATTAGGGAATGGGTTCACTGATTGATTGATTGGTTGGTATTGATTGATTGGTTTATTTATTGGTTGGTTGATTAACTGATTGATTGATTGATTGATTGATTGATTGATCGATGGTTGGTTGATTGATTGGTTGTTTAGTTGATTGGTTGATCGGTTGATTGGTTGGTTGATTGGTTGATCGGTTGATTGCTTGGTTGATTGCTTGATTAATTGATTGCTTGGTCAATTGGGTGATTGCTTGAATAATTGGTTGATTGCTTGCTCGATTGATTGGTTGGTTGGTTGGTTGGTTGGTTGATTGATTGACCGAATGATTGATTGATTGATTGATTGATTGATTGATTGATTGGTTGGTTGGGTGATTATCTGCCCGTGCGGACCTACCTACCTACCTACCTACCTACCTACCTACCTGCACTACCTACCCTACCCTATCCTACCCTACCTGCATAAGGCTATCGCGGTATATGCCATGGAGTCATCCCACGCTAGGGCGCAGCAGATTCTAAGAATTTTCTGAGCTCTAACATGAGGAGCTCACTATCAACGTCATCCATCTTCACCCGAAACATGACTTCGAAGACATTCGTTCGCGCAACAACCCGCATTTCTATGCGCTAGTCCTAAAACAAATGTGCCTGTAACGTTATCATACTAACCGATGCTTCCCCACGTGAGGAGGTCAACCGGTATCATTATGTATTATTATAATAAACACATTATGGCCCGAAAAGTGCAGCCCCTACCTTGGGATGACTCCATGCCGATACGTGAATCATAGAACAGCTACCGCAAAATACTCGCGCAGCAAAACATTTGCAGTAGTCGCCAAGTCGTGTGCGTTATTAATAATGGCCGTCAGAAGCTTCAGGAAGCTCGAAAACGGCCCCCTTTTGTTCTGTCAAAAATAGAAACTCGCATCCGCTCGTAACAACTTAATTTTCCACAAGTTCTTGGATGAATCTGACGAAAGCGGTATTTAACTCGCGTTGATTGCGTGATCGCGCGTGCGAACCTACTCACCTAATGGCCATACCTACTTACCTAACGGCCATACGGCTACCGCGCAGAGATGACGATATTGTCACATTAGCTCATTTCCCTGAAATCTATAGACCGTAAGTTAACAAAACAGAAAGGCTAAAAAGTACTGGTATGCCAGAACGTTAGAGAAAAAAAACATACCTCTCGAGAAAGTCTTGGATGAACTTGACGAAATCTGTGTTGACTGTCGAGCCCAAGCCGATGGCCTCGGCATGGACATCGAGCAGATGGGTGCCATGGTTGATAATGTCGTCGACGTTATCCCCGTCGGAAAACGCTTCAGAAAGGTCTTGACTCCCGAACGCGTCCCTAGCACCTTCCAGTCCGACTTTCAGCAGCTGCACGAGGGACGAAAGGTGACTTCCGAGCTCGTCCAGCTGACGACCAAAAAACAAAAGAATCGGCAGGCAGGCGAGAGGATGGGTGGGGTAAGCATCCCGTAAAACACGAAAGATAAGACATACCCCAGGACCAACTTCAGCGCGGATTGTGTCCAGACCCACGCGGGAATACACAGCGAAAGACGGCAGTTTTAGGAATATTTAGTCGAGATCTTTCCATAGGCGTGTCGCTCGGCGTTCGCCCTCTCGCCGTTGTCGAGAAATGTAGCCTCGAAAGTTGCCCGAGGGGGTGTGTCACCTTGCGTGTTGTACGGTATCGCTAAACATATGCTTGCCATCCGACCCATGTGCAGAAATAACATGCTCCAAGGTCGATCACTCATGAATTCCAGGAAAGAGTAACAAAACCGTCAAAAGGAAAACAAATAAGGAATCCCATGCACAGTGTGTAACTCCCTTCGACTCCTATTTCTGGCGTAAGGTCGGTCTGGTCTACCTGATATATAATGCATATTTGGTGGAGGGTCGGCCGGACGCACACAAAGATTTACCATGCGCGCAACTATACAGAGGAACCGAGGCAAATACCTTGTACCGTAGCAGGGGCAGGAAAGGATTACCACACACACGATAGAGGGAAATGTCTCGTACACAAGCAGAGGCAGGAAAGAGGGCTCAAAGAAAGCTAGGCCACGACACAGTATGTGGAACACTGTAATAGCATCTCGGAAGGACTCACATTTTACCGCACGTTTGAGGGAGGGTAGGACGCACACAACATTTACCACACGCGAACAATTACAGAGGAACCGAGGCAAAGCCGTCTCGCAAACTAGCAGAGGCAGGAAAGGGGTCTCAAAGACAGCTACAGTAGGCCACGACACGGTCTGGGGAACACCGCAAGAGTACCTGGTGGACCAATAGCGCTAGTTTGGGGACGGGTCCGACGCACACAAGATTTTATCACACCCGTAATATTACAGAAGAGCCGAGGCAAATGTCTCGTAAACTACAGTAGCAGGGGCGGGAAACGGTCACCAGACACGCGATAACACAGAAGAGCCGAGGTAAACGTCTCGTGAACTAAAACAGGAAAACAGTCTCGGAGACACGACAGCAGGCCACAGCACGGTCTGGGGGAATTGTGACATTATCGGAACGGCTTCATATTTCCAAGAGTTCGAACCGGACATCTTCTGCGGCCGCTGTTTTGGCGCTGATTAACAAAAAGTTCCTAGCAGTTCCCGCCTAGAACGGTAGTAGCGCAAACTGTAAGAACGTTTATTCGGGCGGCAGCGTCTGTTTTGGCACAGCAGCATTTTTGTTTTTTGGCATTTTGTTTCGGTGTAGCGTACCTGCTGTCGCCAGGTGGTGGAGTGGTCTTCAGACACGGCAATCGCTGCCTTCGACATTAAAGTCAATGCGCGTAGCAGCTGCGGGGTAGAGGTAATACGAGGATAAATCAGAACAACGGGAGGGCGGGGGGAAGAAGACGCATTAACATCTCCCAGACAAGGAGGAAAGTCAAGCCAAGCCAAGCCAAGCCAAGAATAAAAAACAAGTTAAGAAAATATCAATAGCTCATCAAATTAGAACTAGAATAATTGATGCAGGCGTTTCACTTCCTCTTAGAGCGGCCACCATCCCTTCGTACTCGGGCGCGGGGGAAGGAGGGTACAGGACAAGAAAAGGCACCGTAAGACAACAGCAATCAATGAAACAAGATAGTACTATAATAAAAAAACAATACACTAAGGAAAGAACAAGGGAAGCAACGTAAAACAAAACATGAAAAAAAAATAAGAGCACGGGCGATTTACCTCCTCTTGAGCGTCCACCATCCCTTGGTACGCAGAGGCGTGGAACGGCTTGTACCACAGCTGGGGCTCCAAGTCGGCGAGAGGGAGATATTGCTTCTGGAAACCAAGAGCTATTTCCATCTTTTTAATGAATTCTTCCGATAAACAAAAAAAACATGCGGTCCATGACGAAAGGAGACAGGGGGGCGGGGGTGGGGGGGGCGCCATTTGTCTTCGTGGCTTGAAACTAGCGATTTGCATACGAGTACTGTAATTTCTCGATGAGTGGTCAGTTCATCACCCGCTGAAAACAGCATTGCACGGCGGCAGGAGGTATTGCTTCCTCAGGGCGAAAGAGCTGTGACCAAAAAATGCACAACACTCTGCCGTAACAACAAAAAAGTCCATTTCCGAAGCGTTTCAAGAAAAAATGGAGAAACGGAGGTTGGGGAGGCGGACGGCATTCGCTATCGTCGTGACTTGAACAACGCGATTGACACAACAATGTGTTCTTTCGATGGATGGCCAGTTCATCGCCCGCAAAAGGCAGCATTTCATGGAAGGTATTTCTTCTCGAGGGCTAGAGATGTTTCCATCTTTTGGATTAACTATATCCAAAACAAAAAAAAAACATCCAGTTATACGACCAAGGGCGGGCGGGCGGGCGGGCGGGAGAGAGGGAGGGAGGGAGGGAGGGAAGGAAGTGGGGAGGGAGGGGGCATTGCTTGTCTTTCGTGAGGCGAAAATACTCGTGAGTACGTATCAGCGCACAGCGATCGCTCGCGACTTTCAGCTCTCCATATCGAAGCTCCGCACAGCTCAGGACAAACACACCGGAACAACACGGGGCCAACGCCGGACGCACGCCACCGCAGGGGTGCACCCGTTTTTTAACGAGTCTAATAACCTATTGAGGCGCTCTGCCCCTCGCCCAAAACTTGACTCAAGAGAAAAAATATGAACGCTCAGCACGACAAATAATCCCACCCACGTACCTGGTATGACATAGGGCATTTGAAAAATGAGGGGTGCAACCTCCTTGAATGATACAAAAAGGGGTACACCCTCCTTGAACTGAATAACAATCCCACGTATGGAACAGGTCAGTTGAAAAAAAGAGGGTACGACCCGTACAATTCGACAAAAAGGCGTACACTTCCCCCTAAAAAATGACAAAAAAGGAGGTACACCCCCCCCTCCTCTAAAATTTGAAAAACGGGTACACCCCCCTAAAAAAATACCTAAAAGGCGAACTCTGCTTTTCGCTGACGGGGACGTCCACAAGACCCGATAAATCGACTCCCAACCAAAGGTATCGAGCGCTGGACGAGCTCTCGTGACCTCGTCCTACCACCCAGCAAGTTTCTATTTTCGTGAGTGCATAGCGGGTCAACGGGAGTGATCAAAAACCGGGATGTGGGCATGTAGGCCATTTTTGATTTTAATACGGGCGGGCATACCCTGTCGCTTCTGCCAAGTTTGAGAAATTCCCCTTATATGTCTTGATACTGCTGTGATACCCCTATATCGTTTCGTTGCTGCATGTTTTTCCCCCTGTCTTTCTGAAATTGATGGCCGGCGGATGAACTTTCCTCGCTCCGGTTGTCGTTGCACAACAGACCGACAAAAAGACGGCTTCCCTCGTCGAACAGACCAACGGCCGAACCCGCGCAGCACAGTACACGCCACACCGCACGGTCTGAACTTACTCTGTGAAGGCGGCATACGGGTGATGAGATCAGGTCGTGTGGTACACGGATCAGGTCTTCCTGCAAAGCCTCGTAAATATAATACGTGCGGGGTCACGTAGAGATACAGCCACGCAAGAAACACTTGAGACACATGGCCGGAAACAAAAAAAACGTTCATGTACAGGCCCTCTTAAAAATATTACGGTATCAGGTCTTTGGTCGTTGGTGCGACGGTATAAGGGCGGTGTGGTCCTAGGGACCGACTACTGCTATGCAGCGGTGCGCTCTGGCTTTGTACTGGTCACCCACACCACGAGGGTTGCTTGGATGTTGCATCTCTTGTACCAGTTTTTTGCTGATTGCCTGGTGCTTTCTGACAAGAAGAGGGCCAGAAATCTCAATTCAGGTAGGCGATAACGCCCGCCAGGGCATGAGGGGACACTTGCTATAACCCATAACCCCGCAACAGGGGAGAGGGAATACCGCAACATTGGACTGCATGGACAAGAGCGGTGGCGAAACACTGACGAATCATAGCAAGTTACGACCTAAGGGTGAAGTATAATAACTTATCATACTAGTAGTAGCTGAGATTCTAACAATCGCCGTTGATGTTCGCCGTGACAACTTCCATAGGACAAACGAACGGCCGGTGCATCACGCAGCTTGCAAAGACGAGTATCGACCCTAAATTTATCGAACTCATAGCTGACATTTTTAGAATAAATACTTTCAATATGTAAATAATAGGGTACTGGAAGCATACGCTTAGTGCTGGGGCATTCGATTGGTGCGGGCGACCACCTGTATCTCGATTTCTTCGTCGCCGGCCCAAAAGAGAGTCTCTTTTTTGTGTCAAAATCTTGAGCGGGTGTGCCCCTTTATGTCACCTGCAATTATTTAGTTATTTCAAGTTTTATTTCGGCTCATCGCATCGACTTCGAAGTATTATAATCGCGCGTTTCTTTCTCGATCTCCCTCCCTAGACGTAACTCAGATTCAGGGCCATCAAGCAGGCTCTTCTCCCCCCTCCCCACCACAGTACGCGCCTTCGATTTCATCGCGAGAAGACTTAGGCCCTTTTTTCCCTCGCCGACTCGCATCGAACTGCCTATGATGTAAACTTTAGCGAATGTAGAATATATTCAAATACAAACGGCATCCCGAAGACATTGGCTAGTTTCTTTTTTAGTTGGGAAGCCGTGCCAATCAGAAAGAAAAAAAATGGACAAAAATGTGCTACAACGAATACCCCTATCGAAGCAAAGCATCTCAGTTACAACAGTACCAATACATTAGTACCAAAACACCCCACACGCTGTCCCCACCCTCTCACCGTCGCATTTCATAAAAGTCTTCTAACAACGTCAGCTGGTGAGTTCGACAAATGTAGGATCGGCACTCATCTTTGCAAGCTGCTTGATACACCGGCCGCCCGTTTTTTTGTACGTTTGTCATGATTTATCATTGTTAAAGGCAATATTACACACATACAGCAGTAGAAAAAACTAATCAATAATAACAGTGAGCATTAAACCTGAAATGCTGCTTCCCCTGCCGTGTCCCCCGCGGACTCACCGGAGCAAGCGGGGGTCGCAGCGTTAGTACCAACAACTCGGGACCCAACAACAATCCGGGACCCGGCAACTCAGGAGCGAAAAAAAACTCACGACTAACCGCTTAAGAGGACTCCCACGTTAGGCGCTGACCAACAACAAGCATCAATCTAGGACCGTCAAAACAAAGAATGAACAGACCGCGGCGCGTTACACGATAAAGGTGACACTTTTTTCGCGAAGAATATTTTCTGAAAATATCCGGGGCTTCTTGACCGAAAGTGGCCGGAATGGCACTGGTATTATTTTTGCAGCAGCATTCATGTTTATTTGTTTTACTTCGTAGGCCATGAGTCTGCTAATCGAGTTGAGTTCTTCTGTTTTCTCTCAAACAAATATGTTCGGGGGGGGGGGTGAGGAAAAGAGCCCTCAGAAGCGAGAATACCAGGAAAAAAATAAAGGTGCATCTTCTAGCATAGCATGCCTCCCACTGGCACTGCCCCAACCTTCTCACCATCCCGCTTTTTCCGCTGCTGTCCCTTAGACATCTCCCGGGAAGCCCCTGTCCCCCTCGAAGCCACCATCGCACGCGAAGCCACCGAACGAGGATTCACCGCGGCCGCCTTCCCAAAGGAAATCCTTGCCTTCTTAGACCCCTCCGAGTCAGACGACGCTAATCGCCCGCGCCCAATCGCCGTCTCCCTTTTCTCCCCCCGGGTCACGCTTGATGATGGAAACCCCTCACAGTCATCGCGGTGGTAAAATGGCGCGCCCCCCTCCGTGCGCGTCTTCTCTCCCACATTAGAACGCCCCCAAGTCTTTGGAACCCTCTCGTAATTCCCGCCGCTGCGCGTTTGTACGCCCTCCTCCGCACTTTGGCCTACTGTATTCCCCCCTACAAAGGAACGGCCCCAGGTTGTCCCTCCTACGTCTGCCCCTCCTCTCCTCCTTCCGTCGACGAGACCACCGCTGCTCCCGTACCCTTGCTCTCCCGCATCCGCCCCCTTCCCCTCTTCGCCAACAGCTCGCTTAATTCCGTACCGCCTCTCTCTCGCGTCCCCTCCCCTCCACCCCTCCTCGAGGGTTCTAGCGTTTCCGTAGCCTCGCCCCCTCACGTTCTCCCCTTCTTCCCCTCCATCTCTTACAACTCCATTGCTCCCGTACCCTTCCACTCCCCCATCCCCTTCATTGCCCCCGTCCCCTCTCAAATCCCCTCCTCTCCCTCCATCTCCAACAACGCCATTGCTCCCGTGTCCGTACCCCACACTCTCGAAGGGAGAGGAGGTAGAAGCACGGTCGTGATGGTTGCCGCAGGGCAGGGCAGAGGTGATTGTGCCGGTGGTGGCGGTGGTGGTGACGGTGGTGGTGGAGGCGGCGGGGGGGAGGGGAGGGGGCAGAAACTTCTCAGCGTCTGATGCAGGTCGAATTGCTTTGATGATCTCGGGGCAGACCGCGCGGGGGCAGACGCTGACCCCGAACAGTCTCTCGCCGTTCACGGAAACCTATTCGGGGAGGCGTTATTTTAGGGGGTAGGGGTTGGATGACGGGGGGGGGGGGATACTTGATATATTCATGCATGGCCGTAGTCTTCAGACCATAGTGGTATGACCCTCGCATCCCTACAATGCCGGCACGGAGCATGTCGGGTTTGCACCGACCAGGCAGACGTGCTCGCACCAAGCGCGAAGCGCCGTGAGGTGTTCGGCGAGTCGCATGAAGGATGAACTGCATCCTTCCAAAAACCGCTCGTAAGACGGAATTCGGCACCTTGTGCCTACTCTCTTGCTTATGGATGAAAGCGCCAATGAGTTACCTTGTTTTCGGGGGTGGCCACTCCAGAGGCAGCAATGGGTACTACTATGTAACTGCCTCATGCATACATACCATATTCACACTGCATGATGCAACCATTCCCCTTGTGCGGAGTTACGGCTCTCCACCCCGCGCAAGATGATCTAACAAGATAAGCATCATGGTTACCGCCAAAAAAAAAAGAAGCGGTACCCTGGTTGTCTAGCTCACGTGGTGATTGGCATGTTTTACAGTGTCGTTGCCAACCAACGCCAACCCCAAAAAATAAAGGGAAGATTTTCCAGAGGTTGCGCGAGAGCAGCCGAAGGCTCCGATTTAGACCAGGCCTTGAGTTGCCTTCGAGATAACTCGAGCTGAGTCCACCTCTCGGCGCGCTGTTGCCTGGGCGTGCCTCACCTTGCTCGTCTCTCCCGACCCTGCCGGGGTCGGCGTCGGTTGTGCTCGCGTCGTCTCTCTGCTGGGGGTGCTATTTTTGCTCATTTTGTAAAAAAATATCAAATGGTGTATTTGTACGTACAGGTACAAAACATTCTGCCATATTATCATGCAAAACAACGTGTGGTAAGGTAGCAGGGTGCGTCTCTTTTGAGTATGAAGTAGGGGGTTCTTCCACCGGAGCTTGCTTTTTTTTGTGATCATGTAAAACAACGTATAAACAGTATATTTAGAACGTAGCTTGCGTCCCTTTTGAGTTATGAATACCGGTATGCAGTCTGGGATTCAATTCCCACCGGAGCGCTTCCGTTTTCTTTTGTGTGCGCCATTTTTTCAATCTCTTATTTTCGTTAGGCACCGTGTGTGGTTCACAACATGGTACCTGGACCTGATACGTTAATATCAAATACTGCTGTACGACGTACGAGTATGTGTTTGTATCTGCCAGTGATGTATTTCTGGTGTTGCTGCTTCTCTGTGTTGCTATCCTGCTGCTGCTGCAGCTGAACTGCTGCTGCATGCTGCTGCTGTTCGTCATCGTGCGTGCGCCGGATGGCGCAGTTTGTTGCTGTGGTTTGTTACACCTGATTACAAAGTTATTTGTATTTTACCCTTTGGCAATACTGTCGCATATACAGCCCCGATTTACCCGTAATCGTACACTCATAATACATATCATGCATCCGAGAAAATTACGGGCATGCGCGGAGCCACGGCGAGCGGCAGCCCGCCGCGGCGTAGCCCCCCTGGTATACATTTCATATTTTACAGCATCGATGCCTATTACACATATATATATATGATAAGGGAAGGGGGGGGTAAGGGCGACGGGGGGAGAGAGGGGGGAGGGGGGCGCTATTTCAGGGGGGAGTCAATGGAGGGGGCGGGTGTCATCATTGCCATGCATGGCCGTAGTCTGCAAAGGACCAAGGACCCTCGAATCCATATAATACTGGGACGGAGTACGGGTTTTCACCGACCACGAGGGAGAGGGGGGGAGGAGGGAGAGACGAAGAGCAAGTAAGGCGCTTGCGAAGCGTGACTCTCTACCCCGTTGTATCACGCAGTACCTAGCTCAACGGAGGTTCCAACGTTCGGCATTCCAAGCATAGGAGTTACGTAGAGCGGCGTTGAAAGAAAACGGCTTTGTTCGCAGCACCCTGCGCCTCATTCGATTACCCCCGCTTAACTACAAGTTATGTTACACATGAACCTTCACGTTATGAAACAACACACACAAACTCATGATTTTCATCGTTCACTTGTACTTTTTACACATATTTTATATTTCATCATCACTTTTAACTGTTATCTTCAGGACAAGCAGTTATCACAGGTGCGGTCCCGTCTCCCCCCCGCTGCGCCCCTTCATTTTTTCGCGCAGTGTTCAGCATGCCCACTGCACGTCGATTTGCATCGAGTTATACGCACAGAAGACACTCCTTTACCTCATTCAGGGCCGCATCAAGGGAAGCGTAGGTGTGTTCCAGCACTAGCGCCTTCGCGCGCCTGGGAACTACCGGCGTGGGCGTGCGCGGGGACGAGGGAGGAAGGGCAGGGGGGGCGGGGGGGGGGTCAGAAACCGAACTTGATTTGTTTAGTTTGGGGGTATAGCGTCAATCGGCAGAATAGCGCTTGAGACGCGGGGGAACGGGTTGCAACTTTGGCAGTTTTGGAATATAGCGGATAGTGTCGGTCGACGCAACAATGCCTGAAACGCGGGATGGGGGGGAGAGGGGAAGATATTCTATAAACGTAACGACTATAGGGAGAGAGGCACTGGCGAGCAGAACGCCGAGGGGAGGGGGTCAAGCGTCCCTATCCCGAGGCGCGATCCAAGCGTCAAACCAACTGAACCAGGGAGAGGCAGACAGACAGACAGACAGGCAGACAACAAACAAACAAACAAACAAACAAACAGACAAATGAACAAACAAACAAAAACAAACAAACAAATGAACAAACAAACAAACCATAGGGTGAGGGTGAGGGTTAGGACAAGCAAACAGACACACATTCTGTTCACACGACTGCCCCTTACCCAACAGGATGTCAACCAAGAGATAAATGACGCTCCCCATGACCGTGTTCACGATGCGTGCGAGGGACACCTCAACCCCTTCTTCTCCCAGCACCGTGATGGATCCCGTGAACATGATGACGGCCGTGAAAGCCGCAACAAGCGCTGCGTAGCCATAGTCCGCGCTGTTGCGGAAAAAGCACGTCATCGCCACCTATCACAGCGGGAAGGCGTGCGTGCGCGGGAGGGGGGGCGGGCGTGCTCAACTGTTGCTCGCGTTGGTCAGTTGACCATTGACAACGTATCCCCTTCGGGACGAAGGATCCTTAAACGCTTCAAATTGAGACACCTCCAACATTTGGGCGCTCGGTACGCTTAAGCCATGCTGGTATCAGTCAGTAGCCGCGAGTTGGCTAGTTGTGGGAACGGGGGGACTCCATGCTGTAGTAGAATGGATACCCGTGGCCATGTTACTGTAGTTCGGTTTTGCACATTGAATCATTTCACTTGTGCGCCTTTTTCGTCTCGTGCGTTTTTAGGTGGGAAAGTGTAGTATTTCCCGGCCGATGTCTGATTTCATTTGGATTTTTGGATCTTCCTAGGGCTCCAGCACCTTTGTGTAACCACGGGCTCTAGATTCTTGACAAGAGTTAACGTGAGAAAACAACAACAATACCAGAACTACATTAAAAAAAAAGTTTAAACTATCGCATCCCCCCTTCTTGATACGCCTCTTGCGGTCACCATCAATCTCCTAGACAGTGATCCTTTTCTCGCTAAAATCTACCGTAGTGTACCAAACTTCTCCATTTCACATTCTTCCATTTTTGTTTTATGGGCACGCAATTAAAAACGCCACTGTCGGCGCAGGCATGAGCGAGCGCGCACGGTGAGTGGGGCGGGAGGGTGGAATAACTCCTACGGGGTGCCTCTGGAGCGGGATGGACGGAGGCTTTTTTTGTTTTTGTTTTTTTTTTGGGGGGGTGGCAGTGCGGAGGCGAATCAGAAAGAGCAAGATCTTCTAAACCACCATGCAATACCGAGCAGCGCAGGCTTGGTCGTACGTGACTACGGATGGCCATGTAACGGCTGTTTGGACTGTACACGTATACCCCAATGCTCCTGACATTCACGGTCAGAGTGGTTCATCACAGCACACTGGGAGTACGAGTACTAATACGCCTTACCCTACCGCTACAACAGTACGGGCAATGCGGATCTAGTGCCACAGGCGGAGCCGTGGCCGTACCGCTAGCAGTATTGAAACCGACCAATGTTACATTATACCCAAGGCCAACCAACCCGAAAAAAAACAGATTAGAAAATAAACTAAACGGTAGGAAAAAGTGTCTTTTAAACCACTTTTTATCACCGATTTTATGAAAAATTGTTTCTACGTACGTGAGCTGTGAGTGCGATAAACTTGGAGTCGATACTCATCTTTTTGCAAGCTGCGCGGTACACCGGCCGCTCGTTTTTAAAGATGTACAACATTTTGAAGATATATCACTCTCATGCATGTTGCCAGGGTGGACGTCAACAACAAAATATTATCAATAATAGTAATAAAGATAGCAACTGATTTCATGGGTTGGGTTGCCCTTGGGTCGTGGCGTTTGTCGATATGTTCTACACTTTTTTTTACATTTTTCCACCCCAACAGAGGTTGGAAAACGCAAAACACCCCAATGGCCGACGCGTGCTCACCCATGGCAGAAGGATAGCGTGAGCCTGGTAGTTGTAGGGGTCTTGCACGGGGTGTATGGAAATTTTCGCCGCAACGATACCGTACACAGCCCCCTGCCGAGTAATGGAAAATTCAAAACGCACGATGAACTCATGCGATAAACATATAGAAACGAAAAATTCGCACGGTAAATACATGCGGGAAGTCTATGCGATACATGCGATAAGTCTGTGCGATCAGTCCGTGAGATTGATTCATGCAGCAAGTCGCCATCGGATTTGTTGGGCAGTTTCGCCGCAAGAACGCCGTACACAGCCAAGCCCCCTGCCGAACCGTGGAACGCGAGAAGTTAACCCGACCCAAAACAAGCGGGTAATAATTAACGCGCGAAGTCCAAGCCCAAAAATCCATGAAATTGACCAAACGCGAGAGGCTAATGCGATACGCCAATGCGACGAGCCTATCCTGTAAAAAAGAATGCCGCATCACGCGGCTGTGTTTGAAACACACGCAGCTGACCCGTAGGTAGGCCTGCGGCTTCCCCGAAAGGCAATGGTCATAACGCGCGCGGCTAAGCGTAGTAGATAGCCTGCTGCCACTTCCCCCCAAATCTGGTGCGATCAGGTCGAGCTTACCCCCATGCGCTCTCACCAGAACCGTGCCCACGAGACGAAGGAGAGACGTCGCCACCGCGCTCGCGCTCTGGTCTTCCATAATGAAGCAGGCGGTAACTACTATCCACACCGACGGGTCGAATACCCTGTCCAGGTAAGACACGAGGCGAAACGCCACGCAGATCGTTAACGCCATGGATACCTGGTCCCACGGGGTACAAAGGAGGACCGGGCGTATAGTTAGGGTGTGATTGACAATTAGCTTAACCCCTTGAGAGCCACAAGACCCGTCCCAATACTAACTCCAAGTAACTTGTTCCCCAAAACGGGGTTTCCAGTGGTAAAGGCGTTCACAAGTGCCTTTTTCGGGAAGGAGCGGTAATAAATAATTGCGCATTTTGGCATTGGGGGAGGCGACATAACTGGGTACGAAAGAATATACAAAAAAATGACTTTTTGGCCAAACGTCGACGCGAGACTTCAGCAGCAAACACAGCGATTGACGCCACGGGCATCTGATCCCACGGCGTACAAGGGAGGCAAGGCATGCAAAGGGGTGGGGGGATTGGGGGGCGTAGTCATTTGTTGCTTGCCTTAGTCAGTTGAACATTGACCACGCATCTCTTTCGAGACGTACTCCTAAATAGAGACACCTCCAACATTTGGGCGCTCACAACGTTTTTTCCATATATTACATAAGAACTGCAAACTTATTTCATCCCCTTCCTGTTTCGCCGTCTGTAGCTACCATCAATCTCCTAGGATAGCGATCGTTTTCTCGCTACTCTCTAGTCTACCAAACTTCTTCATGTCACATTCGTCTAATTTCCTCATCTCCTCTACTAACACATCCCGTTCCTCCTTGTATATTTCACATTCTCCTATTATGTGAGTCCTACTCTATTGTTGTGCCACACGGGCATATATGTGCATCCACGTCCTCCTCCTCCCGACTACTGGTATACCTCTTTCTTCTTTCTGGTAGGTCCAGGTCCCCTACACGAAATCGCAGTTTCAGCTTTTTCGCGTAGTCCATTGGGCCGTGCAAATATGTTTTCATTCCGATATTTTCCCTCAACGCCCCGAATAGCTCTGAGTGTTTTTCCTCGTTCGCCTTATTTTTGAGCGCTAGCCTTTCCCTTTCCTTTCTGTTACTTCTGTGTTGTACCCGCCAAACTTCTCTACGGACAGTACCTCTTCTTGGTCTCCTCCTAAATCCTTCCATATTTTATCGACTACGTTATCCCATCATATTCCACCTCCCCCTTTTGTTACCTTCTCCCATACCGCCCTGTCAGCGATGGCTGGCAACCTCTGTTCTGGCATGTTCCTTACGTTATATTGCCATTCCAACTTTCTCGCGTCAGTTTTTGCTTCAAGTGGGTGCATTCCTAGTTCTGCTCTTAATGCTGTATTGCTCGTCGTACATACATAAGGGGGGGGTAAATACGAAACGGAAAAGGATAGCTGTAGCCGAACGTAGACAGGAGGGATTAGCCGAGAATAGACAGGAGAATTCAGCCGAAAATCGACAGCGCCCCGGTAGCCGGATGGACGGAGGCCTTTTGGGGGGGCGGGGCGAGGGGGGGGGTGGCAGCACGGAGGCGAATCAGAAGGAGTAAGATCTACTACGACATCATACAGTACCAAGCGACGCAGGCTTCGCGCTACGGGCGGCACCGTAGCCGTACGCAACCACGGGCGGAAATGTAACGGCTGCTTGGACTTTACATTTACACCCTGACATTACGTTCGGAGTCACACCGACCGATTCCTACAGCGAAAGCCCATACGACATCCCCACCCAATCCCCTGCTCAACGGGCGTACAAAAACGCCCCGCCCCGTCGCCCCGGCCTAAAAAAGACCAGAAACTAAAAGCGCCCCGCCCCCACGGCCCTACCTTGAACGACCAGAAGAGCGGGCTCTTCTGGGCCCGACGCCAGCACCCCGCGCTTCTGCTGCTGCTCTTCGCCGGCGCCGATCCTCGATCACTGTTCTCTCCGCAGTCTCCCCCGTTCGCCCTACTATCACCGTCGCCGTCGCCGCCACCATCAACACCGACGTCAAGGCTGTCGAAATGCCTTCCGCTACCACTATCGCTACCACCACCGCCGCCGCTGCCGCCGGTGCCGTCGTCACCGTTTATGTCGCCGTTGAAGTGCCTCGCCGACTTATTCGAACGTTTCCAACCGCGGAGGCAGCAGGATGCGACGCGCCGCGCGCCTGAGCGGAGGGCGTTGAGCAAGCCGGGCGGCGGGCGGACGGCTTCCCACGCGCCCGAGAGAGCGAAGAGAAGTGCCTCTACTGAGTGCGACGCTTTCCAGCCCCTGTTTCGATGTGTGCATGAGAGAAGTGCGCAATGAAAAGTAAACGGCGCGATGTTGCCGCTGCTGGTGCTCAAAGCGACTTATTTCCGTGTTTTGTCGAATACAATGGTATGCACTATTACGTGGCAGATTTTAGAGGACCTACAATATGTTATTTCAAGCTAAATTCGCAGATAAAAACGGGCCTTTCGGTGTAAATTATCATGCGTGTTGCAAAACCCACAAAAAATATACCTGGTACAAGAATTCGTTTATTGGGTCAATTCGTAGAGTTAGCCAAGCACCAAATCTCGTAATGAACGGAGCCTTATCGACGCCCCGACGCACCTGGTGAGGACAATCCGGTCCTCGGTCAGATGATTGCATAATCCTCCTAGACTAAACAAAAACGCTCCTCTCGCCATCGTCGCTGAGCTGCCGAGCTGCTGCCGCTCCTTCATTACCAAGAGATGGTTGGGTACCTCACGCGAAGGGTCAACGGCGGCACCCGCGCCTCCCTTCGCACCTCCTCCTCCTCCTCCTTCTGCTCCTCCTCCTCCTCCTTCTGCTCCTCCTCCTCCAGCTCCTCCTCCTCCTTCTCTCTGAACTCCTCCTCCCCCTCTTCCATCTCCCCCTCCCTCTCCCTGTCTTCCTCCCCCTTCCTCTCCTCCTCCTCCTCTTGATCCCTCTCCGTCTCCTCTCTCCCCGTCTTCTCCTCCTCCCCCTTCCTCTCCTCTCTCCCTGTTTCCTCCTTCTCCTCCTTGTCCTCCTTTTCCTCCTTCTCCCCCTTCCTCTTCCCCTCTTCCTCCTCTTCCTTCTCCTCCTGTTCTTCCTGCACCCCCTCCCCCCCCTTCTCCCCCTCCGCCTCCCTCTCCTCCTCCTCCTCCTCCTCCTCCTTCTGCCCGCCCCCCCCCCTTTCCTCCTCCTCCTGGCTCGTGTTGGGCTTTCAGCGGCACCGACTCGCTCGTTGTGGCTCCAGCCGATTTCCAATGTTCATCGACGCCAGTGTAAGGGTGGGTGGGGGGGGAAATTGACGAGTTCTGCACAGCCCGCATTCGCACCGTCTCGAACGGTACCGGCCCGTGCGCAGACGGGGATCTGTCGAGAGGAGGGGGGTAACGCGACATGCGCTTCAGCCTGGGACAATGCGGTGGAACCTATCACTGAACTTCAACATATGTAGTTAATCGTATAAAGCGTGAGTATCCGACATGAAAAATAGTTTTAGCTATCGCTGGAAAAACCAGCAGCAGAATAGGTGCAACTGTCGTCAACTTATGAGCCTTGGTGGAGGGCGGTGGTGGTCATATAATCCGGCTTCAGCAATCTTGTACAGGGGTCCTATACGTACGGGATAATGTGCAAAAGGCGCATCATGCAAATGCCACCCGGCAAAGATGTGCGCAAGAGCTGTGTAGGTCTCACCCAGAATACATGTCGGCAAGAGCCACGCAGAGCTCACGCGGCAAACACGGTCTAGATCGGGCAGATCGCCCAAATCGGGGGTGTCCCGTCAAACGTAAATCGGGCTTTCGCTCAACGGATCCAAGATATAGATCTACTCGCCGATGGTAAATCCACTTGGTTTAACGGACTACCTGACTTACCCGCCGAGCGCAAATCCGGTTGTTTAGAACGATCCAAAAATCACTATCCACCGATGGTTAATCCAGTTCATGTTTAATCGATAAATTGATCTATACATCCAGAACGCAAAAGCGGCTAGTGGGAAGGATCCAAGGACTTTTACCCGTATAAGCTAAAGCAGCCGCTTTCATAGATCAAGGGATTGCCCGTCAAAAGAAAGCCTGGCTGGTTTACACCTGTCCATAGTAAACTCAGAATAGATGAACCAATTCACCCGTCGAACGCAAATACAGCTTGACCCGAAAATCCAAGGATTTACCCGTTGATGGCAAACTCGATTGATTAACTTCATCAACTGAATTGACGGTCGGTTTAAAACCTCCAAGAATTCACCCGTGGAAGCCGAACCCGGTCGATTTGAAATAATAAGGGATTCACCATTCAAATCACAACCGGTTGGTATTTACCTGTCGATTGCATACCCGGCTAGTTTACTGCACCAACTGATCTATCGGTTAAACGACAATCCCGCTTGCTGGAAGGACCCAAGGATTCCCATCGACGGCAAATCGGTTGGTGCAGCTGAGCAATTGATTTGCCATTGAAACTCAACTACCGGGTGGTTCGAACGATCCGAGGATATAGTCGAAGACAAATCCGGTCGATTGGAAAAGGATCCACGGATAGTCGTCAAAGGAACGCCCAACTGGTAAAGCAAAGGTCCACGCATTTGCCCGTGGACGGCAAATCCGGGTATTAATAGGTTATTATATCTACTTTTTTACCCGTTAAACAAAAATCTGGCTCGCTCGAAGGATCCAACGATTGCCCATTGATAGTAATTCGGATGGTTTAGTCGATCAACTGATTTACCCGCCAAACGCAAAATCGGCTGGATGGATTTACCCCCCGAAGCCAAACCGACTTGTTACAAACGCCCTGTGGGATTTACCCGTCGACGACAAATTCCGTTAGTTTCGGATAGAAAGACTTTCAAGTCAACCGACAATCCGGCATTGCTAGAAAGATCCAAATATCTTACTGGTGGCAAATCCGGTGGGTTTAGCAGATCAAATGATGCGCCCATCAGACGAAAATAGGGATGGTTGAACGGATCCGAGGATTTACCCGTCGAAACAAAATCCGACTAGTCACAACGATCCAAGGGCTTACCAGTCCATGGAAAATCTCATTACTTTAGTGGGTCAACTGATGTACCCGTCAAACCACAATCCGGTTTGCTCGAAGGATCAAAATATTTGCCGGTCGATGGTAAATCCGGTTGGTGTAGCTGATCAACTGGTCTACCATGACTAACGAACGTACAAAACGTTTTAAGGATCCAAGGATTTACACGCCGAAGCCAGGTGCGGTATCTCTGAAAAAAGAATTGATTCATCCCTCAAAGGAAGATCCGACTGGTTTCAAAGATCTCAGCATTTACCTGTCGATGGCAAATCCGGTTAGGCTTTTGGGCCAATTGATTTACCGTCAAACCACTGCCCAGCTTGCTCGAAGGATCCAACGATGTACCGGGCGATGGTAAATTCGATGGGTTTACTTAATCAACTGATCTACCCGTCAAACGAAATGAAACGTCGTTTCAAGGATCCGAGGATTTACACGTCGAAGCCAGATGCGGTCACTTTGTAAAAACAACTGATTCACTCCTGAAAGGAAAATCCGACCGGTTTCAAAGACCCCAGGATTTACCCGCCGACGGCCAATGCGGTAGGTTTGGGGTCAATTGATTCACCCGTCAAACCACTATCCGGCTTGCTCGAAGGATACAACGATTTACCGGTCGGTTGGAGTAAAGGAGCCCAGTAGTTACCCGTCAAAACATTTACCCGCCGATGGCAAATCTGGTAGGCTTTGGGTAAATTGATTTAGCCGTCAAACCACTCTCCGACTTGCTCGAAGGATCCAACGATCGATGGTAAATTCGGTTGGCGTAAACAAGTCCAGCAGTTACCCGTCTAAACAAAAAAATCTCGTCGCTATGAAAGATGAACGGATTCATATATCACAGGGAAATCCGACTGGTTTCAAAGATCTCAGGACTTACCCGTCGACGGTAAATCCGGTTGGTTTATTCGGTCAACTGATTTACCAGTCAAACGACAATCCGGCTTGCTCGAAGGGTCCAAGGAGTAGCGCATCGATGGCAAATCGGTTGATTAGGCTGATGAACTGATTTCTCCGTCTAACATAAATACCGCTACCTTCCAGAGATCCGAGCATGTACCGGTCGAAGCCAAAACGGCCGCTCTGAAAGATCAACCGATTTACCCGTCAACGAAAATCCAACTTCAAAGATCCCAGGGTTCACCTATCCGCGACAACTCGGGTTGCAATATATCCGATGCACTGATTCACGCGACAAACCACAGTCCGGCTTGCTCGAAGAGTCCAAAGATTTCACCGGTCGATGATAAGTCGGATTGTTTTCGCTGATGAACTGCTTTATCTTTCAAATGCCAACACGGCTGGTTTGAAAAACCCAACGATTTTCCCGTTGCAGCCATACCCGGTCGCATTGGAAGATTAACGGAATTACCCGTAGAGCGAAAGCCGACTGGAAAAAAATATCCCAAGGTTTACCCGTCGATGTCTAATCCAGGTAGGTTTTAGGATCAACTGATTTACCCGTCAAAACGAAGATTAAGTCGAAGGGCCCAAGGAGTTTCCCACCGATGGTAAATCGGTTGATTTAGCAGACCAATTGATTTAGCCGTGAACCGCAAAAAAATATATCCGGCCTGCAACAAGAATCCAAGGATGTTGCCATTGATGGAAAATCGGTTGTTGTAGCTGATCAACTGATTTACCCGTCCAACCCACAATGAGCTGGTGTCAAGGATCCGATAATATACCTGTCAAACCCACATCAGGCCAAAGACCAACGGATTTACGCGCCAACGAAAAATCGAACTTGTTACAAAGATCCAAGGTTTAGCCGCGGATGGAAAATCCGGTTAGTTTGTTTAACACAAGACGTGCAAGCCAAACATTCCGGCCTGATCAAAATATCCAAGGGTATACCCATCGATGGTAATTCCAGTCGATGTAGTTGATCAACTGATTTTTACCCGTCAAAAGAAAATACACCTTTTTTCAAGGATCCAAGGATTTACACGTCGAAGCCAGATGCTGTCGCTTTGAAAAAATGAGTGGGTGATTCCTCAAAGAAAACTTCGACTGGTTATAAAGATCCCAGATTTACCCGTCGATGGCAAATCCGGTTAGGTTTTGGGTTGATGATCTGAAACCACAATTCCGCTTGCGCAAAGGATCGAACGATTTGCCGATCGATGGTAATTCTCGTGGTTGTACTTGATCAATTGATTCACCCGTCAAACGCAAACACGGCTGGTTTCAACGAGCTGAGGATTTACCCATCGAAGTTAAATCCAGTTATTAGCGAATTTTATACATGAAACGAAAATCCCGCTGGTTTCAACAACCCCAGGACATGCCGGTCGAAGGCAAATCCGGTTGGGTTATTGGGTCAACAGATATACCAGTCAAACGACAACCCGGCTTGCTCGAAGTATCCAACGATTTACCGGTCGACGGTAAATCCGTTGATTCAGCTGATGAACTGATGTACCCGCCAAACGCAACTACGGCTATCAACAGTCTTAGGTAGCCAAGCATTTACTCGTTGAAGCCAATGCGGCAGAAGCCAAATGCGGCCGCTTTGAAAGATCACCGGATTCACCGGTCAAACGAAAATCCGATTGGTTACAAATATCCCATAATTTGTTCGTCGGCGGCTAAACCGGTTGCTTGATTGCATCACCTAGTTTACCAGACAAAAGACAATCCGCCTTCCTGGAAGGATTCATAGATTTACGGGTCGATAGTAAATCTGGTTATTTCAGCTGGTCTATTGACCATACCCGTCAAACGAAAATACGGCTGGTTTCAAGGATCCAAGGTTTTACCCAGTAGACCGAACAATGTGGCCTCGCAGATCTTGGCGGGTAGATTTCACGCCCTCTCATTGGCCGAGGGATAGCATGTGGTGGTCTGCAGATCGGGAAATAAAACGATATCGAAAAGCGGCACAGCCGCGTTTTTCGCCCGTTTCTGGCCCGTTTTGGGTCCGGGTTGGGGTCAGGGGTAGAGTTAGGGTTAGGGATAGGGGTTGGGTTGGGTTTGCGCCAGTAACTAGATCCCACAAGGAAGTGCTTCCTAGCTCGCAAACGCGAACAGCCTATCATACCGCCCCAAACATCCGTGCGACCAGATCGTTGCGCGAGCTCCATTTTCCCGTCGATTCCAAATGCGGTTGCTTTGAAACATAAACGTATGTGCGCGTCAAAAAAACATGGGACTGGTGAAAAAGATTCAAGGGCTAACCCGGGATCGCAACTCTGGGTAGTTTATTGGACGACTGGTTTACCCTTGAAAGTACAATCCGGCTTGCTCGCAGGATTCAAGGGCATACCCATCCATGGGAACCCTGGCTGGTTTAGCTGATCAACTGATTTACGCGTCCAATGCAATTCAAGGCTGGTTTATAGCATTCAAGGATTTACCCGTCGAAGCCAAATACGGTCGCTGTGAACGATTAACGGATTTGCTCGTCAAAGGAAAAAATAACTAGTTTCACAGGTTCTAGTTTTTACCCGTCGATGAAAAATCCGATTTTTTTTATGGGTCAGCTGATTTAACCGTCAATTTCCAAGCGGGCCAGCTCCAAGAATCGAAGGATTTCCCATCGACCCGGTTCCCTTTCGGAATGGGCTTGCCGTTCGGCGGCAAATACTCAAGCGATGGTAATCCTCCAAGGATATACCCATCGATGGTGAATCCGGTTGGGTTAGCTGATAATCTTATTTACCGGTCAAATGCAAACGCGGCTGGTTTGATGGACCCAAGGATTACACGCCGGAGCAAGATGCTGTCGCTTTGAAACAGAAATGGGCTTACCCGTCAAAGGACAATCTCATTGGTTAAAGAAATGACAAAACACTTACCGACCAATGGCAAATCCGGTCAGTTCATTGGACCAACTGTTTTCTACACGTCAAGCGATAACCCGGCATGCTCGAAGGATCCAAGGATTTGCCCATCGATGATAAATCCGGTTGGCTCAGCTGATCAACTGACTTATCCATCGTCTCAAACACAGTTTTTTCAAGGAGGGTTTACCCGTCAAAGCCAGATCCGATCGCTTTGAAAGATTTAACGGATATACCCGTCAAACGAAAACTCCACCGGTTACAAGCATCCAAGGATTTTGCCGTCGACGGCAAATCCGGTTAGTTTATTGAATCAACGGATTTATCCGTCAACCGACAATGCAGCATGTTCGAAGGATCCAAGGATTTTGCCCATCAATCATTCAACCGGTTGGTTAAGCTGACCAAAAGATTTACCCGTCAAATGCAACAACGGCTGGTGTTAAAGATCCATGGCGTTGCACATCCAAGGCAAAACCGGTGGCTTCAAAAGATCAACGGATTTACACGCGAAAATAAAACCTTGCTGGCTTTTTACCTGTCGATGGCGAATCCGGTTGGTTTAATCGATCAGCTGGTAAACCCGTCAAAAACGAATACGGCTCATTCCAACGGTTCAAGTAATTGCCCGCCAAAGCAAAATCCGGTCGCTCGATTCGCCTTAAACAAAAAATTAGACTGCTTTTCCCGTCGAGGGAGCATTTGGTCCTTTTAAAGGATCAATTGATCTACCCGTCAAACGCAACTCAGGCTTGCTCAAAGGATCCAAGGATTTACACGTCGACGGCAAATCCGGATGGTTTAGTTCATCAACGGAAACACTCGTCACACAACAATCCAACTTACTCAAGTGGTGCAGAGATTTGCCCATCGAAAGCAACTCCGGACGATTTTAACGACGGAATTACCCGTCAAAAACAAATATGGTCGGTGCTTACCCGTCAATGGCGCACCCATTTGGTTTAGCTAATCAATTTATTACCCGTCAAGGACGAGTCGGGCTTGCTCACAGGATACATGGATTTATCCGTCAAAAGTAGAATCTGGATATTGCAAAAAGATCGACGGGTTTGTCCATAAAAAAAGCGGCGTACTCCAAATATTTAAGGGTTTACCCGTCGATGGCAAGTCCGATGAGTTTATTGGATCAGCCGATTTACCCGTCAATCGATCATCCGGCTTGCTCGGAGGGTCCACGGATTTGCTCATCGATGGGAAATCCAGTTGGTTTAACTAATGTAGCGGGCAAACTAAAACACGGTTGGTTTCAAGGACCCACCGAATTTGTGCGTAGAAGCCACAGACAAGGTCGCTCGAAAAGATCAACGACCATACGTGTCAAGAGAAATCCGGCTAGTTTTTACCTGTCGATGGCGAATCCAGTAAGTGTAAACGATCAACTAGTTTGCTCATCAATCACAATACAGCTCATTCCGACCATACAAGAATTTACCCATTGAAGCTAACAACCGGTCGCTTCTAACGACCAACAGATTCACGCACTAAAAGAAAAGCCAGCCGGTCCTTATCCATCCATACTAAATCCGGTTGGTTTAATGGGCCAAAGGATTTACCCTTCAATCGCAAAACGGGCTTTTGCTCAAAAGGATCCAAATACTTTCCCGTCGATAGCGAACTCGTTTGGTTGAATTTATCGACGGATTCACTAGTCACACGCCAATACGGTTGCATCCAAGGATCCAAGGATGTATCAACCGAATGTAACTCCGACCGCGTTTAACGACCAACGGGTTTTACCCATCCGAAAATAATGCAGCCAATTTTTTTTCATCAATGACAAACCAGGCTAGTTTAATTCGCCAACGGATTCACCAATCAAACGCAAATCGGGCTTGCTCATGGGACCCGATTTACACCTGGAAAGAAAACCCGGTTGGTTTAATTGATCAAGCGATTCATCGGTCGAGGGCAAATACAGCTTAATCCAACGATCAAAAGTTGTATGCGTCCAAGTCAACTACGGCCGCTTACAAGGATCGACGGAATTACCCGTCAAGAGAAAATATGGCCGCTTTTTACATGTGTACGGCAAATCCGGTTGCTTCAAGGAATCAACCGACTTACCGTCAAAGACAAATTGGGCTTGCTCAAAGGATCCATGGATTTATCAGTCCAAGCCGATTCCGGTTGCGTTAATGGTCAACGGCTTTAACTGCCAAACGCAAAAACGGCCCATTCCAAGGATCCAAGGGTTTGCCCGTCGATGGCAAACCTGGATAGTTCATTGAATCACCTGATTTACCCGTCAAAGGACAACCCCTTCCTTTTTCGCAACCCAGATCCGGGGTGGCAGCGGTCGCCCCCCCCCCCGCGACGGTGCATGCCTTCATGAAATATCGCGCGTCGTCATGTATTGCTTCGTTTTCCTTCAGACCATGCATAGCGCAATAATCAGTCCAATATAGAACGAATACTCGTACTCGTTTCCCTCTCGAACGTAGGTAACGCGAACGTTGACACTGGAGGGGTGAGGTCAGATCAAGTCTGTGTTGTACAGATGACAAAAAAAAACGGCGCATACACAAATGAAAGTGTATTGGGCGAACGTTTATTTCACATGGTGTTGTGCACATGGACAAAAACCGCAGCAGATCTTACCATAGTTACCAGGGTATGCGACACTATGTTTCACACACTATGCCTGTGATCGAGACGAACACTAGCCTTAAAAAACTTTGGTTGACTGGGTAGAGGTTAGGGTTAAATTTAGGGTTGGTTATATGCGTATCGTACAATGATACCGTCAACCATAGTATCGAATACGTGGTAAGGTGGCCTCAAAAACCGGCATACAAGAGGAAATTGTATTGGGCAAAAGCCTGCTCTAACCGGATTTCCACTCAAGATAAACATATAACATAGACCGTCATCCACAAGGTCGCACACCTTGCTTCGCTCGGCGTCCCCTCGTCGCTGCTATCCAGCGGTTGGCCGAGCTCATCCAGCCCGTACAGAATCTCCCTGCGCGCCCTGTCGTAATCGCTCATCAGTTTAGACACGGCTTCTTCCAACCTTTCTGTAGCCTCCTGCACACTCGTTTGTCTGGAACGACATGGGTCATTGCTCAACTCGGCGTCTGCCCTCTCGATGTCGCGTCGGGTGTTGACCGCGCTGTGGCGGTTGCGGAGTCTCAGCTCGGCCTCTGCTCTCTCAACGTCGCGGCGTGTATTGACCACGTTGAGACTTTTGCGGTAGCGTCCTTCGATTTTGTTTCTGTTGATTGTTTTCCCGCTGATGTTACTGTTGGAGTTGTTGTTGATGGTGCCATTTATGTCCCCGTTAATGTCACCGAAGACATTACCGTAAATGTTACCGTTGACATTCCCGTTGATGTCGCCCATTACGTCGCCGTTAATATCACCGTTGATGTCACCATTAACGTTCCCGTTGATGTTACCGTTCACGATAATTTTTCCTCGACTGTCACCGCTGTGGCGGTACGCCTGTTGCCGAGGGCGATCAGCAATGAAAAAGAAAAAGAAAAAGAAAAAGCGCGTTAGGGACAGGCAAACACAGTAGTAGAGTGACCACAATATATGTTACCGTCAACGTTCCCGTCAATGCTATCGTTTACGATAACGCCTCCTTGGTTGTTAGCGCTGTTGGGGCACGCCTGGCGCCGAGGGCGTCGGCCGTCGGTAAAAACAGACCCAGTGTAAAGAAAATACACAATTTTAGTAGACGATACGAGTCGCCCCGCATTGGGTGATGTACATCATTTGTTTATTCGAACTAAGACAAGAGCAGGCCTATCGCCTGATCGATGGCCGGTTACTATCACGCCCTGCTCTGATCACACAGTCTACTCCTGTCACGTGAGACGCGTGCTACCATCGAGGTGGCAATTTTTGGCAAAAATCATCTGAACGACGAAGCTCCTTACCCTCTTAATAAATTGGTCGGAATGTCATTCTTGTCTTGCAAAAATGAACATTTTGACACCTAGGCCATAGGTTTGGCTATCGGGTTGCACGTTCAGTTTGCAAAAAATACTAGCTGTCGGGTGCAAAGAGACTAGTTTTTGGGTGCAAATAGACTAGTTTTTGGGTGCAAAAAGACTAGTTTTTGGGTGACGCAATCAAGTGAAGAGTCTAAGAAAAATATGGGTGCACCTTTACCGAACGTAGCATGTGTCGCGATCGGCCTCGTACCCACGTATTCGACGTGAATACTTTATCGAGTGTAGGGGTTTTCATCGGGATCAACGCACGCGATATATCGTGCCTGACACAATCGCGTTCGATATTGTCGATATCACATCGGAATCGGAAAATCGCCCCATTATTTAACCATTCTGCACTTGCATCAATGTTTCACACATCGGACAACTCATGAGTTAACTCAGTTATGTGCTTTAACTCACCCCCCCTGAGTGCGCATAACTGAGTTATCGTCTTTAACTCACCATCCCCGAGTATGTATAACTGAGTTATGGTCTCTAACTCACCCCCGCGGAGAGTGCACAACTGAAGTATCGTCTTCAACTCCTCCGCCGAAAGTTTGCATAACTGAGTGATAATCTTTGACTCACTCTCGCGGAGTGCGCATAACTGAATCATCATCTTTAACCCCCCCCCCCGGGAGTGTATAACTTAGTTATGGCCTTCAACTCATCCCCGCGGAGTGTGCACAACTGAGTTATCGTCTTCAACTCATCCGCCGGAAGCGTGAACAACTGAGTTATAATATTTAACTCATTTCCGCGGAGGGTGCACAACTGAGCTATGCTCTGCAACTCAGTGTGATTTAACTCAATCATAACTCATCATGCACAAGTGGACGTAAGCTGAATATCACCGCAGTAAAACAACTAGCGCAAGTCAGCGAAAATGGGAACGGTACCATTTTTTTCGCGACTGCTGTTGTTACACGAGCGGGAAAAAAACTGCCGCAAGTGCACTATGAAAACAAGAACAAAAGCAATAGCGCTGGACGAGAAGACGTGCGAAAATTACAATTCAAGTACAACGAAGTAAAAAGGGCCACACATCGGACAACTATTAATACTGTAACTCGTGAGTTAACTCAGTTACGTTCTTTGACTCACACCCCCTGAGTGCGCATAGCTGAGTTATCGTCTTTAAGTCACAATCCCTGAGTATGCATAGCTGAGTGATGGTCTTTAACTCACCCCCGTGGAGTGTGCACAACTGAGTTATCGTCTTTAACTCATCTGCCGGAAGTGTGCATAACTGAGTTACAGTCTTTAACTCACACCCGCGGAGTGTGCATGACTGAGTTACCGTCTTCAAATCATCCCCCGCGAGTGTGCATAACAAAGTTACAACATCTAACTCACAAGCCCTGAGTGTATACAACTGGGTTAAGTTCGTTGACTCGCTTCTGAGTTATGACAAAATGAGGAAAACTGAGTTAACCTGAGATGACTTGTCCGATGTGTGCAATGTTTTGCGCGTGCATGAATAGCGTGTGCCAGGTATATTGCGGCACCGCTCTGCCAAAAAATTACGGAAAGTACCTGATGGTCGTTAACCTACGTAATAGCGTCGACCACAAAAGGTGGCTAACTTGGACTATTCAAAGAAACTATTACACCTGATGTCCGCAGCTCAAGAGGGATGGTGAGGAACGCTGCTTCGCGCGGAAGATGCGTAGAAATTACCTGCCGATCGTAGGCCAAGAGCGTTGACGAGAACAAAGTTGTTCGCTTGGAGGCAGCCTCCAGGGATTCGTCGACGGCTTCCGCCACTTCTCTCAAAGACGAGCCAATTGCCGCAGCAAAGGAAGCCTGGGCCCTCGTCCGGTGCATGGCTGACAAGCTCTGCCGCAAGCCCCGAACTCCTTGCAGAACTTGCTCCATCAGCTGGGGGGGGGGCAGGAGGGGAGGAAAGGGGAGGGGAGGGGTATGAGGCATGATGCATGATATATGACACGATGCATACTGCGGTAGGGGCGGCGCACCTAGTTTTTCGGAGGCCCCTCACTTAACCCCTTAAGAGCCCCTAAACCCCTCCCAACACTGTTCCCAAATAATTGGTAGAGGTGGAGCACCTAGTTTTTTCGGAGGCTCCCCGTTTAACCCCTCTGGAGCCCCAAAGCCCCTCCGTATACTATTTCCAAGTAGTTTTTCCCCAAAACCGGGTTTGTTTCCAGTTGTAAAAAGCGTTAAGGAGCTCCATACCTCACCGAGACCTGACCTTTTGAGCGAAAAATGAAAACGCCGCGATGAACAAACCGTGATGGTCTTTGGTATACAACTTTTTTTCTGAAACAAAATTGGGATTCCAACCATGTCGGGGCGCCTTCAAATCAAACTTAAGCCCGCAAGGTTGCACACGTCGGAAATATGACCGATCCCTACTTGATGATCTAGATATTTAATGGAAGATCTGTATGATCTAGCTCATGTTCCTGGGTGGGAGCCGTACGATCTGCATGATCAGAACATGCTAAACGGGCTGGATCTGTATTCCACGCATGCAGATCCTTCACAAAATCTCATAATGGCAGCTGTAGGATATATATAATCTAGATGATCTAGATCATGATGTGTCCGAGGTGTGAAAACATGTTACCATAAATTGCTATCACTATCGTAGCATGCATTTTTTTTCTTCAAAGTTTGTTTATCTCCCTTAGGGAGGGGGCAACATCATACATGATACATGCTGTACGCTACAAGACACATGAAACATGCTATACTGTACGAGGTACCTTGCACCGGCTCTCATAAATAGGTTATACTGCTGTCGTGTACCCTGGTGCATGATTCCGGTGCACGAAAACAACACACAGTACACGATACAGCATCACACAAGAAAAAAAAAATAAAAAAATGGGGAAAGTATAACGAAAAACCTATTCGACAAGAATAACCTTAACACCAGGTGCGACCCACATTAACCCCTTTGAGACTTCAGACGGAAAAAATTGCCGACGAAAAAGGACGATTACAGCATCGGCCACTGCTGGTCGGCGATGATACAAGTGGTATCAGAGCGACAACAATTGGAAGACTCGTACGGGGCGGGCGCAGCATGATCCCGCTCGTACTGCTGCGGGCGCGCTCATGCTACTCGCAGGAGCTTGGAAAATATCGCAATCGTCAATTTTCGGTCGCTATACTATAATCAAGATATACACGGGGCCCAAAAGGGTCAAGACCCAATCGTACATCGGCGAGCTCATCCAAAGCGTCCACCGTTCGCATCCCCCCCCCAACGAAGCCCCCGAACAGAAGCCCGAGCTCCAGCCGCGACCACTTCAGCTCCATCCTGCGGGGCCCCGTTCGCGCACATACACAAGAACACGTGCCCGGACACACGGGGGAGATAACAGCTCAGGTTGGTTGGTTGCTGCTTTTGGTTCGGAACCCCCCTCCTTGCTGGCGAGTCCGCACAATCCTGTGTTTTGTGTTCAACATGCCTGGTCTTCCCTTTTTTTTGCCGTAATTTTTGTACCAGGTATCTTCATGTTTTTCGTTGGATTTCTGGTGCGACTGGTACAGCGAATGTATCTGATAAGCACTCATGCTGATTTTCTGAGTTCATTTTTTCTTATAGTCTGAGGCTTACCACACCCTCCAGGAATGATAAGTGTGTTAGACGTATGCGACGGTAGGAGATACGTACACCACTTTTTTCACCCGACGATCTCCACTTGTGAAGCCCCGTGCCGCTCATCCCAAAAAAAAACGTTTCGAGTGAAAAGCCAAGTCTGAGGCATACAACGAAACATGTCGCAAAACAGGAATGACGTTCCGACGATTTCGGGTTAAGGAGCTCCCGTCATTCAAAAAAAGATTCAGACAAAAAGAGGTGCTGTACCTCTATCGGCTGAGTGTACAACGGCGCAAAGAGCACAGGGGCTCATTTGGAATCGTGTGCTCCAATCTCCGTGTCCCGTCCGACGATCGGAATCTCCCAAAACGAACAAACCGAGAAACGGTTCAGCTGTTTTTCACATCATCCTTCCAAACAAACGTACACACTTGACGACAGTTACGAAAACCCACCAGCGCGAGTTTCCAGCGAGAGCTGCGATTTCTTTTTCTACTCCAGAAGATTTGGAGCCATGTCCTGTGACCACGCACTAGATTGAGGAAATCAAAATTTATGTAGGAACAAAATAACGAAAGCAAGAGCATTTCTTGCTTCGTTTGCAACACGAAAACCGTGTGGTCCTACGATCACACAACCTGAGGTCACTTCGCCGGTCGTGGTACACAAAACACACCATATAAAGTACCACAAATACAGGGCTTTTCACGGGTCGGATCTCCTCTCGTGGGTCGGTTGACCCGTAAGATTTGAACACCTCTTGACCCGACCCGACCCGACCCGACCCGACCCGACCCGACCCAACCAGGGGAATTTCGCAGACCTCTTTACCCGACCCGACTCGACCTGCGATATTAGGAAAGCCTCCTGACCCTACCCGCTGATCGCCTTGAAAATTACTACCTGGTGCTTCTTTTAAAGTCGTTTTATATGTTTTTGAGGTTTTGTCGTAATAACCAGTATCCCATGATCGGGTAAACTTACCGCACCACGCGCAGGTTTTCCCGGACTTGGAGGCAGAGAAGTCGAGCCCTGGAAATGCTCACCTCGTCGCGACCTTTGGTGAATCCAGTCACGCACGAGTGCACAGCGTGACTAAGCGACCGTGACATGAACTGCCGACAGACGTTGGAAAAGTGTAGGAAGCGTGGGCAATGGCCGGGCATAGCGCAGTACGGTTGCAATTGTGATTTCGATAACGATAGTATCACGGCTACGATATCCAGCACGATTAGGATTAACCAGGGGATAAGAACGCAAACCAGTACGATTGTGGCTACGATAACGATAGCAGTATCACTTCGATAACCAGTTACGAACGAGTTCACAGCGGCGCTAAGCGACCAGGACATGAACTGCCGATACACGTTAAAGTTTCAGAAAAATGACCCCCCACGCTATTCCCAAGTAGTGTGCTCCAAAAACCAACGTGCAGTATTCAAGGGCTTAAGCGCAACGTCTTACCATCACCTGGGTACGAAGGCCTCCCTCCTTGACCGAAACCCGGGGGTACGGAAAGAGAGACCCCACGAGGGCAAACACGCCTTCCCCGAGGGATGCCCGATAACAAAATCTCTTTGATTCCAACTATACACCGTAGTTTGCGCCCCAAAACGTGGAAGCAGTAAACACAAAATCTTCAATTCATTTAAAACCGCAAAATCTACCCGCGCTAATTCCAAGCGGTTCGACCCCAAAAAGGAAGGTGCAGTAGAACGAAACATGCCTTGTCATGGGCCGACGCTGGTGGGCCGGCCCAGCCCATCGTTACAATAAGTCGTGGGCTGCGGCCCGGCCCGGCCCGTCAAATTTTCAGAGGTTGGGCCGCGGCCCGGCCCGGCCCGGCCCATCAAATTTCCAGACGATGGGCCGCGACCCGGCCCGACCCATCGGACTTCATTTTTTGCCGGCCCTTCCCGGCCCATGGCATTCGCAGCGAGGCACATCAGACACGGGCCCTTTATGGGCCGGCCGGCCATCTCAATGGGCGACCCGTGGATTTAAAGGGCCGGCCTATGTGTTACCCCGTAATGAAAGGCACACCCTGACGTCTTTAGTTTTTTATTGATTATCAGACAGTTTTCGAAGACGTTTTTCTTTCCAAAATGAAAACATTTCCAGCACAACAGGAAACGTACGCGCTTCGTTCGGGTGTTGCTCCCAAAGTCCACAACCAGAGGAGCTTTGGGAGCTTTCGTTCTTGGAATTCAACTTGCGATTTAAACCCAGAACGAAGAGGGCCTACGATGTGATGTATCCATGTTTTACTGCTCTGGAGAGCGCTCTGATGTGAATCACACACACCACCCAAACACACACAGCGCTCCGACCAACGAACAGAGCACACCCCATGCCAATAGCTAGCCACAGCAGCAGCAGCCGGAGCAGCAGCAGCAGCAGCGAGCCACGCATGCAGCAGCGAACGGCCGCAACGAAGTGGGTCTTCTCCTCTAAGGTTCGGATCGGTGCTGGCATGCCACATCGGTAAACGCGAGGAGAGCTGGGAGAGGGGGTGGTGATTGGTACTGGGGAAAGAGGCTCGCCGAGATGGCCAGCTACGGCGACCAAGACGCAAAAGGACCATCGAACCTGCGGGAATACTTTTTTACCGCGAACTGCTGCTGTGTTGCTGCCGCGTGATTTGCTGTGCTGGCAGTCTCGGCACAAACCTGTGGCAGGCAGGGTCGTAGATTTTGCGACCTGGCGTATGTGTAGTTCAAAAGTTGAAAACCTGGTACCTGGGACGCGAGTTAACACACAGCTATGTGGCTATGTGGGACTTGATTTCGATTGCTACCAACTACTGACACAGATCCACCGCCTTCTTGTATGTTCGATCGATTCGACCTTGGATACGTAGGTCCTGGCCATGCGCTGCTGCTACTGTTGCGTGATCCGTCGAACGCACAAGTGTGGTTAGTTGTGCAGCTAGCTGCCTGCTGCTGCTTGCTGCTGTTCGTTCGCTCGGCCAAATGCTAAATACAGAAACACAAAAGAGAACCGTTTACTATTCAGTACACCACATATCATGGGCCGCGGCCCGGGTGTGCCCGCGAAAACACGTGGGCCATCTCATAGGCCTCGCGGACATTGTCATCGTCGTAGCATCAGTATACCACTTATCACGGGCCGTGGCCGAGGCCAACCCGTGAAAACACGTGACCCACCTCATGTGCGGGCCAGAGCGGCCCGCATAAAGCCCATATCTCATGGGTCGCGGCCCGGCCCGGTCCATCGAATTTCGAGTCGATGGGCCGCGGCCTCGCCCGGCCCATCAATTTTTCAGACGATGGGCCGCGGCGCGGGGCTTGCCCGCGAAGACGTGTGGGCCGTCTCATGGGTCAAGTGGACATCGTCATCATCGTAGCATCAGTACACCACTTATCATGGGTCGTGGCCAGAGCCGGCCCGTGAAAACACGTGGGCCACCTCACAGGCGGGGCAAAGCGGCCCATATAAAACCCACATCTCATGCGCCGCGGCCCGGTCCGGTCCATCAAATTTCGAGTCGATGGGCCGCGACCCTGCCCAGCCTATTAATTTTTCAAATCATGGGCCGCGGCCTGGCCCAGCCCATCAAATTTTCAGACCATGGGCCGCGGCCCGGCCCATCACATTTTCAAAGCTCTCGGCCCGTCCGGCCCGGCCCCGCCCGCACCATCCGCACGTGATAAGCCCTGGAAAAAACGGGTTTAAGCGCAACATGTCATCCTCACCTGAGCACGATGGCCTGCATCCTCAGTGGAAAACCGGGGGTACGGCAAGAGAGACGCCGCAAGGGCAAACACGCCTCCCTCGATGGATGCCCGCATGAAGCTCCACGTAAAGCTCCTCCAGCCCTTGTCGATTCCTTCGTCCGACACGTTGGCCATGGAGGCAAGCGCAACGCACAAACTCCCAAATTTCTTCCCCAGCGACGATAGCCTCCGGCTCCTGTTGTTTACAGAAAAAATCACCACAAAACCAATGAATTTGGACATGTAATTAGAAGAAGGTGTGGCGCAAGGGAAGAAGGTGGACTAGAGTAATATGGTACTACAATAAGCAGGAAGTGGTCACAGGACACGTACTACGGTAGAGATGCACCAGTTTGTTCACGTATGAGGAGAAAACAAAATCGGAGATTTTCGGTCGGACGGCTCAGATTTCCGGCTTCACCCAGCTCAAAAGGGCCCATATATACTACAGACCGCCGTGTAAATCACTCTAGTAATTCGCGTTATATTGGCAAAACTATGTACCAGGTGGGGTGTACTTTAGGCGGCTGTGTAAATAAGCAACTCGCTTTGTACGCAGTGAGGAAAGTATGTGTACCTGCCAACTCGCTTTATTGTGAGAAAAGTATCATACCAGGTGGAAGGCTACGAGCAACGAGCAGGTACAGCAAAACAGTGTTTTCCTTCTAACCAACAGCTTGTGAACACAGTAGTAATCAATGCTCATAACTCTGAAATCTTACGCAGTACGTAAAATAAGGCCTTTCAACTGCAACCCCGGGGACTTTTGTCTCATACATGCCCGCGGTTTCACAGAAAAGTTTTCTAAAAGGCTTGCCACGCCCGGCACACTGCACAGATCGCGCCCCAATCTCGACGATAATGACCGCAGGGATCGAGTTGTATCCACCCCCTTTGGCGCTCCTGCTAAAAACGCGCTTAAGAAGACACATGCCCGAAAACAGAGTCAAAAACGACAATTATGACTGTACATATTTGCAGAACGAAAGAACGTGCGCACCTAACCACGAGAAAAATGGCCACGAAAAATCCCACCCCCGCCGGAAGGAGCCCCCACTGCATGAGCCATCCCGGCAGCACTGCGCAGATGGCCCCGATCATGGCTCCGTGCGTCATCTCCTGCGGCGGATTGAGTGATCGGTTCATCGGGCAGATCAAATCATTGTACACATTACTCAGAGTTTTCACGGGTTGTGCATAATCTGTACATATTTTATAACATTATTATAACGTCAGCTGTGGGTTTGACAAATTTAGGGCCGATACTCGTCTTTGCAAACGGTCGCCCGCTTCTAGTAAGTTCTCACGGGTCAAAAGCTACTGGTAATCGATAAAAATAACGGATAATAAGCATTTACACAAGGGTGACCGCTGATCTGCAAGATCTGAGTCATCTGTGCATGATTTCCGCAGTAGCGACCTACAGGGCGTGGTCATGTTATTTTACCAATCATAGTGCTCCGTTGCGTCATTTCATGTAGCAGGTTGAGCGGTCGGTTCGTTCCAAACGACACACAGCTCGGACGAGAGAAAATCACCGTACAGATTACACAGATCGTTTTCGCGCATGTGCATCATCTGTAGAAGTTAGAAGGTCTGAACAAACTGTACACGTTTCCGCGACGACTATCTGCATGGCGGGGTCATGTCGTATACCCAATCATAGCTCCGCGCGACATCTCCTGCGGCGCATCAAGTGCCGGTTTGTCGGACACATCAGATCACTACACAGGTCGCACAGATCATCTTCCTTGATGTGCCCCGTCTGCACAAATTTACACGAGGCTTGTCGCTGATCTGCAGGATCTGAACGATCGGTACATGTTTCCACAGTAGCGATCTACAGAGTGTGGTCATGATACCCAGCCATAGCTCTGTGTGTCATCTCGTGCGGCGGATTGATCTTTCGGTTCACGTTCGAAACGTCAACGTTAGGCTTTGACGTAACAAGAGAACATAGTTTTGAGGTATGGGCATAAAAAGGCAAGGCAAGGCAAGGCAAGGTGAGGTCACAACAACAAAAGGCAAGGCCATAACAGGCAAGGCAAGCTCACAAGGCAAGCTCACACCATACCAAGGCAAGGCTACAGCAAGGCAAGGCAAGGCGAAGCCAAAACAAGCAATTCAAGATCACACCATACCAAGGCAACGCAAGGCCATAAAAGGAGCAACGGCAACAGCAACCGCAAGATCTAGATCAAGAGCAGGATCAAGAGCAAGATTATGAGGAAGAGGAAGAGCAACACCAACATCAACACCAACCCCACACCACTCACCATGGACCTCGCAATGGTCTGGCCCGCCGAGTTGCCGACGCTTACGATACCCGCGACGGCGGCAAAAAACGAAAGGCTACTATCAGTATTTCTGTGCGGCCCCAGCCTTAACCACAGAAACGCGAGGCCCGCAGAGAGCGCGGTCCGCAGCCCCGCCTCCACGTTAACTCGGAAGTCGCTCGGGGGAGAGTACGTCCTTTTTTTCTGTAATGCAAAATGAACGAAAAGCAAGGGAAAAAAAAAAAAAAAACGCGCCGGAAAGGAACGGAATAGATGCGTTAGAAAATAATGGCGGCAGAGATACTAATATCGATATTCTATCTTGGGACGCACGCTATTGTAGGAATGTGCCCTTTTTTCTCCGAGGTTTCTAACATATTGAGGAGCTTAACATGTCTATTTATGCAACGAAAAAATGCAAAAATACATCGAAACATTCCGACGACTTTGGGTTAAGGAGCCCCGTCAACTCAGAAATCGTTTCAGACAAAAACTGGTATCTATATTGTGACATGCGTCTTGGGGTAACGATAAGTTGGAAATTACAAGATACACAAAATATAAAATGTCCGAATGGAAAGGAATGGATGTGTTGGGTCGTGGTGGACTGTACATCCGTTTTTTTTGCAGATGCTAAACGCAAAAAAAAAAAAAAAAAAAAAACGCGTCGCAACGGCATGGAATGAAATTGGGTGTTTCGTTTTCGTTTTCGTTTTCGTTTTCGTTTTCGTTTTTGTTTTTGTTTATTTGCTCATCACTTATATTGCCTTCGCACTTTTCTTTCTCCTTCTCCCTCCCTAGACGTAGCACAGATCCGGGGTCACAAGAGCAGGCTCTTCTCCCTCCTCCCCACTACGGTACACGCCTTCATTTTTATGATACCCTACGAACGCCCCTATGATATACAGTGGGTATTAGAGCGCCTAGGATAAGAGCATTCGGGACCGAAGAGCGGTCAAAATGGTATGTCCCGCCTACACTATATGTATACGTATAAGTGTCATTTTCTCCTTTTCCGGACACATCTCTTCGTGCTCGCACCTTTATCCGAAACGTTAGGGGGAGTGGGCACAATTTGACCGTTGGGATCACGTTGCCGGAGGTTTGGGCGAGATCCGTGCAGTGTGTCGCGCGTGGCAAGCCTTTTAAACGTTTTTGGCCTTGGGCATGGATACGGCAAATCCCCGGGGTTCCGCAACATCCCCGGGGATGGTGCTTCCGCATCCCCCCGGGGAGTGAGTTTCCGCATCCCCCCGGGGATTGGGTGTACGCAACTCTTTGATTGCAAACCCAAAAAATACACACAATGCGCGTGTACCAGACCCAGAGGTAAACATTCGGTCTGTTTTTTGCCCTCTCATGAACACAGTCATGAGCACAGCCAACACGCACAACCTTAAAAAACTGCCGCCCAGCAGCACCAGCAGGCAACACCGTGCGTGTGTGGCACATTCATCTGCACCGTTCTGCTGTGGCTAGTTGATTTTTTTGGGGCCTGCTTCGTATCTGTAATCGATTACCTTCTTTTGCTGCTGCTGTGGGCGCCATCGCCATTCTGGACGAAAATATTAGCACCGTTTGGGTTTTAAGACTTTTGCATCAATGGTTCTTTATATTTCCGATCATCAATTTGTGCTTCTTCCCCTACGCGACCATGAGTAGACTACAAGCGAAAATGCAGATAACAACACAGAAAAGGCTACAACCGTGCTCAGCAGCACAAGCAGCAGCAGGCAACATCAACATCAAGCGCGTGTGGCATACCCCTACGTGGTGTGCTGCTGCTGCTGTGGCTGTTACATGCAGCAGTAGAGCAGTAGTCTATACGTATAACAGCAAACCGACGCGTTGGTTCGGACTCAAACTTCGCTACGCAAAGTAAATTCGTCTCCTCGAGGGAACAATTTCTAATCGTACGGCGACGATCAAAACAATCCAGCGTGATTTGTTTTCACTCCAAAAAGCAAACAGCAGTGGATACAGGTGCTGATGCTCCATGAGAAAGGGCTTTTCTGTCCCCGTTCCTCATTCCGTGCACTTTCTGCGACGAGATGGTGAAGGGGGACTATTGCCCATCCTGGCGTGGATCACTCGTCGTGGAGTTCAAAATCTGGGTCAACACGACAAGACGAGTACCTGTTTTGAAATGGCTTATTCCCATACGTATAAAACGAAGAAAAAACAAAACCACGATAAAAAGACAGCGCACGGAACAGCTGCTGTTTTTTTTTGCTTGCCGGTTCAAAATCCACCTTTCGTCCATTTGTTTTTTACGACGCAAAGTTTATTGCAATGAGAGTCGCCCGCACAAAAAATCCTCATCGTACTCGTGCTGTACACGTGCTGATGGGAATACCACTTCTTTACGGTTCTCCACCACAACGGGGAGAGAGCGAACCGTCCCCGGGAGGGCGCTCCCCCACACTCCACTCGAGCTGCGGACAAGAACATAGTTTTCACTGCCACCAGGTACATCGTATTTGCCCGCAGGCAGTCAGATGTTGGATGCTTGGATTTCGTTCTTGCGCCATTCCCCTAAGGATTTTCCGGAGGGGAACCTTGTAAGCAGTATACTTCCCACTACAGCTGAGGGAAATTATGTTGTTAAGAAGCGCTCGTTTCGGCATTTCAAGGGGTGCGCTCTTAAATCCGGGTACCCGCTGTACCTGGCATTAAAATTTGCGCACCTCGGACAGATCATGATCCAGATGACATAGATCATATAGATCATACAGATCATATAGATCCTGTATCTGCCATTATGATATGTTGTGGAGGATCTGTATATATAAATAGAACAGATCCAACCCCGGAAGCACGTGCTAGATGATGCAGATCGTACAGCTCCCACCCGGCGACATGAGCTAAACCATATAGATCTTCCCTGAAATATCTAGATCATGAAGTGGGGGTAAATCATCTGTCCGGCCGACGTGTGCATGTTGAGCAATTTCACCCCTTTTCAAGGGCTGTTCACGGGTCGGATCGCTTTTCGCGGGTCGGATCGGGTCAGGACGACCCGGCCCGACCCGTGAAATTTGAAAAATTCAGGACCCAACATAACCCAACCCGTGAAATTCCGAACGTCTTCTGACTCGACCCGACTCGACCCGCGAGTTTTCTTGAACCTTATGACACGACCGGCAGGCTGGGTTATGAACCGTGAAAAAAACTGCCCTTTTCCCACCGCAAGAATTTCCAACTCTAATTGCAAGTGCGTTGTCCCCAACAACGCGGGTGTAATTCCGACGGGAGTAAATTTTTTCCGGCAAAAGTTCCGGCGAAACAAAGACCAGGTAGCATAAACCCAGTGGTGATCTCAGAATAGGGCGGTAGTAAGAAAGGCGACATCCCTATAAGGCGGTCCAAAACGCCTGGCACGACTGAAACCCGCAATACGGCAGTGACCATGTTCACGGCTGGCCCCTCAAAAGAGCGGTCTACCGCCATGTTGAGGGAAGTTGAGGGCTCCGCATCTGTACAGACACCCTCGGCCGGTAACTAACAAAACAAAGGTCAGGTAGTATATACCAGTATAACAGTCGTGATCTCCGAATCAGGCGGTACTAAACAAGGCGTAACCCCTAGCATCTATACAGACACCCTCAGACGGTAACTAACAAAACAAAGCCAAGGTAGTATATATAACAGAGTCGTGATCTCCGAATCAGGCGATACTAAATAAGGCGTATCCCTATACAAGGCGGTCAAAAACGCCTGGCACGACTGAAACCCGCAACACGGCAGTGACCACCATATTCACGGCTGGTCCCTCAACAGAGCGGGCTACCGCCCTATTGAGGGCAGTTGAGGCCCTATTGAGGGAAGTCGAGGCCTCCGCATCTGTACAGACACCCTGGCCCCTAACTAACAAACACAACACCCGTAAAGCGCTCTCCGCCCTGTTAGCGAACAAGGCGGTTGCCGCCCAATAAAGCGGTAAGAGGGCTCTCGCACACCACCGCGTCCTTCGGGCACTACCACTACCGTATGGGCAACCCCTATTTGCACTTTCGGTGTGCAAAAAACATCACTGCACACAATAATTCGTCAAATTCTATCTTGCACCCCGGCCCGGACCCAACCCGATCCCAACCAAACCCTAACCCTAACCCTAACCCTAACCCTAACCCTAATATTAATCCTAACCCCAACCCATCGGGGGGCTCTAGATCGGCAGGGGCTGTCCCGCGGTTCCGCGGCGTGTTTCGCAGGCGCATTTCCAAAAAAAATCAGCGGGCCGAAAGGCAGGCCTCAACCAACCAGACGCATGGTGTGCAGTCATGTTTTTAGCAAACCGACATTCAAATAGGTGCTTTCTATTGTTGTATGCACCTGGTCTCGAAGGGACGGACTGTTGTACTTCGAAGTTCCACCATTTAAAAAACAAAAATCTACACCTCGGACAGATCACGATCTAGATCACCTAGATAGATAATCTAGATCATCTACAGTACAATCGGTATCTGCCGTTATGATATGTTATGTGGGATCCGGATCTATCGAGTACATATCCAACCCCTTTAGCATGTGCTAGATCATGCAGATCGTACGGCTCCCACCGGGTAACATGAGCTAGACCATACAGATATTCCCCAAAAGATCTAGATTACCAAAGTACGGATAGCTCATATGTCCGAGGTGTGCACGTTTCCCTTCGTTTCCTTCTGCTTTCTGGGAATATTTCACGCGTCGGGCAGAAAGACCACCGATTCCCACTCGATGATCTCGATATTTCAGTGAAGATCTGTATGGTCTAGCTCATGTTAACCGGTGGGAGCTGTACGGTCTGCATGATCTAGCACATGTTTCCTGGGTAGGATATGTACTCCCATGTATACAGATCCTGCACAACATATCATCATAACGGCAGACCCAGGATCCACTGGAGATGATCTATCTGATCTATATGATCTAGATCGTGATCTGTCAGAGGCATGGGATTTTTATTAGTGATCGACGTTGAAGTTTCTGCTGCACGTTGTCGGATGGCAAAACATACAGTAGTAACAATAGTACTACCATGTTAACCAGGACCTAAGATAGAGACAAAAACCTACACATTCCCATTTCTTACTAACCATATGCGGTCCTACTATATAGGTTCCCCCGTATAATAACAATAATACAATAATACTATACCCGTGCCTGTGGCAGGTATCATGGGTGTGAAAACAAAGCCCGTTCTTGTTCATTACTTAGCGTTCGAATGATTCATTGAGAATTAGTACGGACAGAATACTTTATACCAGGTATGTACATATTAGAGAGTACATCACAAGAAGCACGTGTATATCAACAGGCAGTAGTGGAGCCGAAACGTAAAGCGAGCAGACCGTAGATATACTGTACTAAAGTATAAGGACATATAAGGGTGGTAGGAGTTCCCCAATAAGACGGTGCTGTTACAAGGCTTAGTTTGGGTAAGCTATTGTTTAACCTTTTTCAAGTGGTCAAACGGGCTAATACCCCACTAATTCTTTAACAAGTGGCGTCGGACTAATACCCTCTAATTCCTTAACAAATAGCGTCGTCGGCAGGACAATGGGTTTTCGGGCCGTGGGCTTCGAATTCCACCATCCACCAATAATAAAATTTTAAAGATTTTCCCCACGTCGAACTTGAAAAATACCCTCCCCGGTATACCCCAAGAAATGAAACCGCTTAGATATTGACACGTCCGCCCGTATATCCGGCCGACCTGCTATCCCGTCGTTTCAGGGGGGGAAGATGTTAATAAGACTTAGTTTGGGTAAGCTATTGGTCAATCTTTTGCAAGTGGTCAAACGGACTAATACCCCACTAATTCCTCAACAAAACGGTTGACCTTTTGCAAGCGGTCAAACGAGCTAATACCCCTCTAATTCCTTAACAAATGGCGTCGTCGGCAGGACCATGGGTTTCGGGGCCGTGGGTTCGAATCCCACCACCCACCAATAATAAACTTTCAAAGATTTTCCCCATGTCGAACTTGAAAAATACTCTCCTCAGCATACCCAGGAAATTAAACCGCTTGGATATTGACAGGTCCGCCCGTATATCCGGCCGACCTGCTATCCCGCCGTTTCAGGAGGGGGAGGGTTATAACGCTTAGTTCGGGTAAGCAATCGGTTAACCTTTTGCAAGTGGTGTAACGGACTAATACTCCACTAATTCCTCAACAGTGGTGTGCCAGAGCAATATGACCGCCTTATTGGGGGAAGCAGCCTTATTAATTCCAGGTTATGAGTGCATTTCCCCAGTCGCGCCAGCCGATTTTGACCGCCGTATATCGAGATACCGCCTTATATCGGGATACCGCCTTATTGGGGGACGCCTACTTTGAGCATACTACTGTATCTAGTGAATACGAAGTTATATTACAGCCTACGTATAATATAAGTCTCGTTTAGCGGCAATCACGCGAAAGCGAGGTGAACCACACCTTCATCACAAAAGGACACCTGCTATGAAAACGAGCGAGCACGAAGAAAACCAGGCTTAGATTTACAGGAAAAATAAGAAATTCGGGAACAGTTACACTGCTGTATTTAAGTGTAGAACGCACCTCTTCCCGCATATAAGTACGAAGGATCACTTTTCCTTTCCAGCTCAACTCGTATTGTAGAACAAGAGACACTTTACCCTCAGCGACCTTCTGGACAAGCCGTGGTCACTGAGAGGTGCCTTCCCTTATCTCCGCTCGGCAAATGCCTTCATTGCTATCGCGCATAGAGTTCAGTATTCTCCTTTTTCAGCTTTTTGTGCTCGTCGACGTGCTCGTCGACGTGCATCGAATTTCGCCAACTCGCGCTCATGCACGTCCGGCCTGGTAATTTGAAAGAAAGAGCCCCTTGCAAGTTCGAACCTACGACCTCCACCTCAGCAGTTACGCGGCATACGGGTACTATTGAACCGTTGGGGACGCCACAAGAAACCCAGGTTGGCGTTTATGCTACAACTAATTACGGGGGGACATCTGGTAGTAATACTGAGCACCAAACGGGGTAATACAAATATATACGGGAAATTTGAAATTCAAGTTTTTGGCGTCGGTTATAGGTCCTGAATACTATAATGGTTCCTCGTAAATATTATTACACAGTTCAGTAGGGGTCGCCCAATAAGGCGGCATCCTCATATAAGGCGCTATCTCGATATAAGGCGGTCAACATCGCTTGGCACGACCGGGGAATTGCACTCATGGTAACTTGGAATGAATAAGGCGGCTTCCCTCAACAAGGCGGTCATGTAGGTCTGGCACAGCACCGCCGTACTGCTGGGGGCCTACTGCGGTATCTGGCAGGTGTTCTGTACCGCTGTGCACAACAACCATAACATCGTACGACGTATACAGCAAACAGCAGTAGTGACTGGTTGCTGCACGTATGATGGATGTACCACGGGCCTGGACCGTGTTTGTTGCATCGGGGTGCGCATCCTATCTTCAATGCATATCTTGACAGCATAGATAGCTACTGCTGTATACAGTAGTACAAGATGGGCTCACAGACGCGACAACCAATCACGGTACGCATGAAAAGACATGCCGTCATCAAGAATGACCTGTAATATTATTGGTGGGTAGTGTGTAACAAGCAGAGAGGCATAGGCATCAGACATCAGAATAGTGGTGCATCTGCATGTCACCATAATAATATGCTCATCTTCAATGTACATATTTTGACAACTATGATATCACATGGCGGAATGGCGATACACATGGATATAATCGAGATGGGGCGTATGAACATTAACATGATGGAAGGTATCTAGTGTAGAAAGACGCACCGTCATTCATTGATCCTCGTATGATCTGTCCGTATGATACCACGTGATCAAGAGAGAAGAGAACAGAAGAGAGATTGACACTCAAGCGGCACAACAAGTTAATACACGTGAGAAACAGATGCACTGCCGAATCGTTAGCAGGTGATTACACTATAGTAGTATAGTAGGGCTCGCCCAGTAGGGCGGTGCGGTGTGGTATACACTATAGAAAGCAATATGACCGCCTTATTGGGGGAAGCCGCCTTATTCTATTAAAATGTTCTACTTGTAAACACGTCAGCTGTGAGTTCGATAATTTTAGGGTCGATATGGTCGATACCCATCTTTGCAAGCTACATGGTACACCGGCCGCTCGTTCTAACAGATAGATTTTGAAAAAAATGTATATTATCCTTTGAACACATAATATTATGACTCTCATGTACGAGTCTGATATGTGCGGATGTAGTCAGGGTGAAGATCAACAACAAATTGTTATCAACAATAAAAACAATGGACCTGTATTCATTCCGGGATATAAGAGCAATTCCCCAGTTGCGCCAAGCGATTTTGACCGCCATGTCGTTGGGATACCGCTGTATATCGGGATACAGCCTTGTTGGGGGATCCCTGCCGGATGATCGGAATTTATTCGGGTGGATTATACCGTTCGTTGGGTTTTCCGATCGTACATCGGTGACGATCATTCTTCATCCCAATATTATCCTCGCACTACCCTCGCGCTCCCTCCCAGTAGTAGTCAGATCGGGGGTCGCATAGCGGGCCCTCCTCCCCCCTCCCCACTACGGTACGTGCCTTCATTTGTTATCGCGAGAAGAACTCAGCCTTCTCTTCCCTCGTCTACTCGCGTCGAATTGTGCACATGCCTTTCGCAAAACCTGTCCTCCACATTACTGATTGTTGCAATATTAACATCGCGATGTATGTACGAGTAGCTTAACCCCTTTACAACTGGAAACCCGTTTTTGGGGACACTTTTACTTGTTTTTAGTATAGGGAGGGGTTCGGGGGCTCTAAAGGGGTTAACGCGTATTATTTGTTGTGGGGTTAACGAGGCCTTTCTGCTGCGACCAGCGAGAGGCTGACCCAGGGTTACTATTCCCGCGTTGATTATCTGGCAATCAACGCGGCACTCCTTCACAGAGAGAGTAGGCACCCCGGAAAAAAAAACACTAACAAAACCCCTGTCGTTGTCGGCGGCACACCCCGTCACCACGATGAACGGGTGGGATGGTCTGTGTCGTGGTGTAACCTCCTTCAAGTTTGGTGGTGCTGCTGTCGGGCGGCGCCGACAGCCACGCCTTGGGCTCACTCTGCACAATCTCTAAGAAACATCGGCAGGCTTTCCCGAAAAGGGGACGCCCTGATGGCGTCCCTTATCTTCTGCTTTCAGATTGCTGTTGTTGTACCTATGGGTCCCACGTACACTCTCTACCGTTACGTAAACAGATCTTCTCGTGAAGAACTGTATGAACGGTAGCCGTTCCAGAGGTGTTGGATATCGTGTCTTGTCGAACGAAAAGTGGTCGTGGAGTCTCCGTAGATTCTGGTGGCAGAGATGCGGGTAATGTTTCCCGTTGACAAGTAATCACTGTCGACGCTCTGTTTTGCCTCTGAAGCACCTCTCGTTGCCTCGAGGCACTTCTATCGTTGCCCTCGCTTGGTTCGCCGTCGAACCTTGCCCCAACCTGGCGTGTCCTACACGCTACGAAAGACAAGAAGATAAGTTGTAGCAAGTCGCGAGGCGAACCTGGCTTACACCAAACCTTCATACCTGGTAATAGCATTAATATTGCGATGTGTATAGCGTAATCCGTACCTGGTATATCGTGTTGGGGTAATGAGGTCTCTATGCGGCATGAGATCACACCCATACTTGTTGCCCCTTCCCCATTATCTCAACGTCGTCGGTCGTTTGTACCGACTTTTGCGCGAGGGTTGCTTCGCTTCCTGGCTATCCTGACTATCCCCAAACTTCCATTAACACTTTTGGGGAATCAGCGGGCAAAATCGACGCACAAAAGTGACCGATTGCAGCATCCATCCGTCGCACGAAGCAACCCGGGCTGCTACTTACGGAGTAGCGTACGAAGATGTTACCGTCAAACTCCAATGTGCATGTACCTGGTATTAAGACACGCGCACAGCTAGCACTACGGTGTGAAGCGTGCTCGCACCCCAATAAGCACCCGTTGATACTTTGTTTTATCGCTGTATGATATAATACATGGGCCCCTAAAAGCATTAATAATAGTCTCTCACGGGTTCGGCTGCCGTCAGTTGTCCCGAGGGAAGGCTGCGTACGATTCCACAAACAAACCCCTCCTACCGCACAAAGTAGTAGTGAGGCGTCTGCGTCTATGAACGCCGTGTCGCGCGAGTGCTTAGTTGCCCTTGGCATCGCCGTTGATGCCGCCACTGCTACATATCTGACGGCTACGGCCGCAGACCTCCATCCGAAGTACTCCATGAGAACGTCCATTGCCGTACCATCCAAAAGGTGGCTAACCGCACCCCCCTACTCGGAAGGAGTGCAACGTGTACCGCTTATTCTCCAATACCCGCTGCACGCAAGTGAGTCCAGAGGTTCGAGGTCTTCTGCGCTGGTGTCCGCGCCAGGTTCCCTTTATCTCCGTTTTCTAGGACGCTCGGGGACAGGAAACCTGAATCCTCCGCAAGAAGCCCACTGCATGAACGCTGCGGCCTGTCGGTGCTCAGTCACAGCGGCCACAGCGTACATTTCGCGACAACAACAATAGCAGTCGGTAATTCTTCTCACCGCTACGTCCGCTTGGGATGATTTTTACCGCACGTAGTGCACCCCCAGAGAGAAAATTGGCAATGATCCCCTCTGCCCCCGACATCTGCAACGCTTGTGCCGCGGCCGTTACCGACAGCTCGAAACCGCACTTCATCGCGTGGAATGCAACGCGAAAAATCGTCACGCCCCACACAATCGCGAAGCGCTCTGCAGTGCTTGCTCACTCTGCACAACTTCTGATATTAACATCAGGCGTGCTGCCAAGCAAGGGAGTCAGAAACAAGAGCGACGCTCAAGTAGGGGGGGGCAGGAGGGCCCAGGCGGTGGTGTGCCAGAACAAGAAGACCGCCTTATTGAGGGAAGCTGCCTTATTCATTCCATTTTGTGAGTGAAATTCCCCAGTCGCGCCCAGCGCATTTGACCGCTTTATATCGGGATACCGCCTTACTTAGCCCGCCCTATCTTACTGGGAGACCCCTACAAATTCTACTATTATCAAAACCTACTAAGAAAAAAACAGCCAGCGCCATGTGGAATGGTTGAAAAGCACCGCATGGACATAGTTAGTGCTGCGCTCCACGTCGACTGATGCGAGAATATGGCGATGCGGCTTTTCTACCCTCTCAGCAAGCCAAGACGTGATATCAAGCTGTTGATTATTTGAAGCGTTGCAGCCGTAGACTATAACACAGCGGATTGAGCTCATACCTGATGTACCTGTTGTACAGGTCATCGCTATCGCTCTAGTCTGATGATCACAAGTAACTCTGCGAAAGCTGCTGCTAAAAAAGTTGTGCAATATGATACACCTCGCTCACCCCGTGCTGTCTTGCGGCGCGATTCCGAAGGTTTGCGCCATACTCGTCCATAGCTATCCTGTTCTGCCAGATATCTGGTCGGTGGTGAGCAGTCTGCGCGTCCAGGCCAGGCACAGCAAGCAGCAGTCTCGGCAAGGAATGATGAAGCGACATGCTCACAGCAATACAGCAGTCAGTAGTCAGTGCCATTTCGTACGTAGCACTCCAGACTAAAACTTTAAGTACTTTTTGATTTAATTTAAACATTTAAACGATACTTATATTTAAGACCATATTGGTACTCTTTTTTATCCTTTCTTGTCCAATGGAAATTTAAAATCGGCTGGTTCGGCTAGTTTTTTTTCGTGCCATACTTTATCTTTGATGTTTTCTGTATATGCGGCTCAATTATTTCGGCGCTTCGGGGTTCGGGGCTATACTTGTATCGAATAAGATCACAAAAGTTTAGTTTAGTTTCAATCATTCAATCGGTCGTACTCACAGATGACGTTATTGTCATTATTATTAGTCTACTTTTTTTTAGTTCCAGGTATTGATACGTACATGTGTCACATCTCCCATACGAGTAGCCTAGATACCCAAGTGCCGCTTCCATTTTTTTCGGGGACGTTCAAAAATAGCCCCTGTACGCAAGAAGGGCCTCTGCCAGGCTTATCGATATCGGCACAACTGTGGCTGATCTCTCCTTGCGATGCAGCTCCCCGCCAATCGCGCCCGTCCTTCATGCTACGCTTTATCAACACCAACAACTATTTAACAGGTGTATTGCGTGTGGATTTTATCATTGAATCCTCGCGGGTTCTGTTACGAGTCATGTGACGGTTACAAGACTCCAACGCCCGAATGGGTACAGGGTGGGCCGCAACTGGACCAAGTCCAGCGGAAGGCTGTTCTCTCTCATGGCCGGGGTTTTTGTAAGTGGGTGAGCTTGCGCAAGTCCCACACTACCCGGAATGATGCCGTTCCGGTTGGCTATCTCCACCGCACCTGAACATCAAGGGTCAGGCCGGGTCGACATGCTCACGCATCCGTATACACAACGGTAGTAGCTTGCGCTGCCGGAGTAGTAACAGGGATCGCTGATAGGGACAGCTCACGCTATCGCTTAAGTAGGAACCGAAGGATACTTTAGCTATAAATAGCGCTGGATTGCGAATGCAATTGAGTTTAATCGACACACGACGTCTATGGAAATACGTGGAAGTGTGATGAGCTTGAGATTTATTTTGCCCCATCCGCCGGAGGATGAAAGAAAAAAAAAAAGTTCCGATCCGTTTCAGTCTTCTTGCAAACAAACATCTCTATCTGCTCAAACATCATACCAAACATTGTTGTCGAGTTGTTCCCACCAACGCACTGCTGTGACCAAGCTCTAGGCCCTACCAGGTAGCCTCTAGCGCATGCATGCCTGGAATAATGCCTGGACTGCCTTTTGTTATAGAATAGACTATTGGCTTAGTTTGGGGAAGTTATTGGTTATTAACCTTTTGCAAGATAAGTGGTCACACGGACTAATCCCCCACTAATAATACATTAACGAATAAATGGCGTCGTCGGCAGGACATGTTTTTTCTCGTTCGTGGGTTCGATTCCCACCATCCACCATAATAAACTTTTCATACTTTCCCCATGTCGAACTTGAAACATTCCCTCCCCGGTATCCCCAGGAAATGAAACCGCTTGGATATTGACAGGTCCGCCCGTATATCCGGCCGACCTGCTATCCCGCCGTTTCAGAGGGGGAGAGTACTAATAAGGCCTAGTTTGGAAGCTATTGGTTAACCTTTTGCAAGCGGTCAAACTTATACCCCACTAATACCTCAACACTTTACTACAACAACAGACGTGCCTGAACTACTGCTGTGCTGCTGATGTCGTGCGTATCTTGCCCCGGTTTGCAAGGCACGTTGGGTGTTAGGCACGCCTTCCCCTCTGCAGGCATTTAGATATATTAATAACGCCGTCGATCTGCAACAACTCCCAAATCAGGGGAAAGTAGGCCATATGCCTGGAATAATCGAATAATAATGTGGACTAAGGCCTGAACTTCCTTTTCTGGAAAAGACGTACCTGAACTACGTTTTCGGGCCTATTTTGCCTAGGTTAAGGCTCGTGTCAGGCACGCTTTCAGGCAATTTCAGGCATTCAGATATACGGGCTGGTTCACTAAACCCACATTTTTTCCCCGGCGAATGTCCACGCCGTTTTTGGGATTCAGACCCTGAAACTTTGCACACCTCTTCTTCTATGTGCCGTTACGAAGACCTCACCTGTCATTTTTTTTTGTTTTCTTTTTGTCTGATTTATCGTTCGACTTTTTGGCAAAATGTGGCCCACCTTAGACCGAAACGTTTCGGCGTAAATTTAAATAAAAAAAAAAAAAACCCGGAGGTCAGACCTCGGGATGGGCATGTAGGACACGTGTGCAAAAATACAAGGTCAATCTCTCAAAAACGGCGTGGACATTTGGACTTTTGTGCGTAAAATGAGTAAGATATGTTATTTCCTTCAAGTTACTTGGTTTTAGAGTAGGATCCAGTTTTTTTGCTAGATTCTGCTCAAGGTTGAACACAGGCAGGTCAGATCTTCGATTTTTCGCACGAAAAATTCTTTAGAGAGGCGTTGGAGTACCTCCAACCGGTTCGTGCAAAATGCGGTGCATTTTTTTTCTCGCTTCCGCTTGGAAAAAAACTGAATATTATTGAAGAATATGAAGGCCTGTCATTGATCGATACGAGCTTTGCTCGTAGAGGCAGCCCGAGGCCGTTAAATGAAAAACTGGCCACCACGTCACCCTCTTACCCTCGTACATTGGTCATGGGGGTCAGTATGATACCAAATATTCACCCTTTGACTAGATATTGCAAGCGGCATTATTCGCCGAGGAGAGCTCTCGTTACAGAATTTCGTTTTTTTTTGCCTGAGCCAGCCAATAGCTATCTGCTGTAGGCCACACAGCAGAAAACTCATGTCGTCGAAGTGTGAATTGAGGTTGGAACCAACCATGGGGCTTGGGATTTTCGTCGCCCTTGCATGCTCGGGACTAGAGGTCCGGGTACCCGCCGCGAACGGGTACCTGCCGTATTTTGGAGCTCGGACCCTACCCTACTCGCCGGGAAATACCATTTTGACGACCGGGTACCCGGGTACCCGCATTTGTGCCGGGCACCCGGCAATATTTTGACATTAATTATTGTTTCAGTGGCACGAAGATTGCAGATTGAGTGGAGAGAGTAAAGGGCCATTCCTATCGAGCAAAAAATCTCGATTCATGACATCTTGTCATGAACCGTGACTTTTAAAATCATATTCTTGATTTGTTTGTCCAGGAAAGAGTTTCCACGCAAACTGACCAAAAGATCGACCCAGGAAAACTGACCAAAACTTGTCGGTTGATCGTTTGGTCATCAGGGTGCGTCTCAAGGGTCGCCTTTGTCCCAAGCGACATCCACCCAGGCCTACAGCACGTAGCAACGTACCACAGTAAACACGAAGCAGCAGATTCTCTTCCGGGCCTCCTAGTGAAGGTCGTCTGACTGCCGTGTTGTTGTTGCTGTGCTTTTGTGACTCTTATATACTCGGGGCACCTGTACTCCCAAGTCGAGGTTGTTGATGCTTGGTGCATCGAGGTTCCTTCCTTCTCCGCTCTCCTTGTACGATGACGAGGGGGGAACGATCACTCAACACGATTTCATAGGGCTACGCCACGCAGGCCTAGCGACGTAACCATGAACCCACAGTTTCCCTTGTGGGCCGGGCCTCTGCTAGAAGTGAAAGCTGACTGCTGCTTGCGGTGCCCTCGTGAGACTCTTTTTCTTATATGTTTTTTGTACCCGTGTCAAAATCAATACCAAAACCAAACGTTGATGCTGACAAGCCGAAATAACGCACGCAATGAACGATCGACTCAGACTTGACAACGTGTGGAGGACGCAGGACGCTCACACGGCATGCCGAGGTTCACAGCGCGATGCGATGACGTAGCGATACTGCTGACAGGCGAATGTTGTACGTTGTAAACTGTGCTAGCTATGGGCTATGAAGTCATTTTTTTTTACTGCTGTCATACCAGAGGTAGGCCATAGCCCATAGTTGTGGGCAGCTTTGCTGTTTGAGTGAGCCAGCCTCTCTTGTGCGATCGGCAAGCAACGCAGAATTTACTGCAGGCTGCTCAGATAGGTCGATAAAAAGCCCAGCGTTTTTCGACCTCGCGCGAAAAAAGACGACCATCCCAAAAATTGCAGAAAATCCGACTACAATCGCCCTCCCAAAACGCGGCAATACGTTAGGTAAGAATTTCTGCTTTTGATCAATTATTAGGTCAGAATTTTCCAGCGTGGAAACCATCTAGTCTAATTTTCTAGCTTTTTCCTCGAAAAAAAAAAAGTAATGATTCGTGACATCCTGCATGGCTCCAAATATGCCTGATGAAAGCACTACGTAGCTCCCACAGCCCCCAACGGCCAACGGTATCCGAAGGCCGGTACTGGGGCATGACTGACTTTACTTCGTACAACTATTGCGGACAGTGAGCGGCTGCCCTGTCAGAAACCTCTAGGAGCGGGCTAACGAGCACGATGCGGCCACGAATCCTCGACACCTTTCCAATTTCTGGATGTTTTGTTTTCATCCTTTGGTTGCCATGTGATCTGCATCTATAACTTTTCAGGGTGGCCTAATGTAATGGAGTGCTCTCCGTAAAATGGATAGTCTATAGATTCGACATGAAACCATGATATCACACGACGCCAAGTGTGATATGACGTGGTGCCGTAAGGTGTGAGGGAAGGGACGCAGGAGTATCAGCTTCGCTTGGAGACAGCACCGGGTCTTCTTGATAGATTTTTTTTTACTGGCGTGGAGTTATGAGAAGCTCGATGATACAGGAAAGGAGGAGTGAGACCTTGGGGGGGTGAGACTCACAAGGTTCGCTTCACCGCAGCACTGCTGTGCTCTCTTCTGGACCTTTTTCTATGGAACGTACAAAGAACGATATCATAGATGCTCTACTTTCCTACTGGCGCGCCGGGCATGTCTGTGGGGAGGTCCAAATACGGGAGTTTATCCCTCAGGGGGGAACCGTCCGGTGTGTCGCTAGAGGTGCAGGGGCCGACGGCGAGGATCTTGTGGGGCCCCGTCCAATTTAGGCGAATTTGGTCTTGAGCACCTTTGCATCCGCGCCAGCTTTCGCGCCTTAGCGAATAGTGGAGGCCGTATTATACAGCCAAACCCAATTACGCACAACGAAGTTGGGGACCTGGTGCAAAGTGTCCGAAAGGGTTGAGTTTCGCCGTTCCACACGGGAAATTGTTAAGGCATGCATCTCGCGGACAATATCATTGGCGTGCTGTTGGCATTCTGACGCCTGGTCTCGGTATGCGAGGTGGTCGCGGGCCAGGCTCTGATGGCCGGCGACCATAGAGCTGTCGAAAATAGTGAGAGGTAGGCGCGGGAACCTGCCCGTGCAAACCTCGTTGGGGGCGAGGCCAGTGGCGGCGCTGCCGAATTGTTGTAGGCGAACTCCACGTGCGGCAATTGCGCATCCCAATTATCTTGGCGGTCGCTGACGGCCATAGCCAGCATTTGGGTCATTGTGTGGTTAACGCGCTCCACACCACCGTTACCGCTTGGATGGTAAGAGCTGGTGGCGATTTTTCGAACACCAAGAAGCTCGTATACGTCGTTGCTTAACTTGGAGCCGAACTGGAGGCCGTTGTCTGAGAGGATGCTACGTGGACACCCCCAAAGGGGAACGTAGCGGTTGATGAGGATGTTGGACGTGCTTTCAGCTGTATATTCAGCGGCGGTGACGGTGAATATGTCTGCACGACGGCTAAAGCGGTCGGTGAAAAGAAAAAATTAGGTGTTACCCCGGGACACGACCGGAAATGTCCCAAAGCAGTCCACTCAAGCAATGCCCTGTCCTGGAGGGAGGGGAATCGAAATGCCGGGCCAACGAACTGTCAGTCGCGGTGTTTTCCGCGCTTGGCATTTCAAGCAATGTCGCAACCACCAGCGGGTGCATATGCTCATTCCTATCTACCAATAGAAACGCTCGAGCGTGCGAAGTGTGCGTGCCGTGCCTAGATGGCAGGAAGTAGTCGAATGATAGGCTTGCATGATCCAAGGACGCATGAGTAGCGGCACGTAAATACGGATTGGTTCATCCCCCAAAAGGCAAGACGCGCGTCCCTCAGGCCGTAGGGAATAGTGGGCCGGGGTTGGATTACGGACGAGGAGGACAATGCCCTCGTCGGTAGTATGGAGGCGGCCTTTGCCAGCGAGCTCCTCGATCTCCGAGAAGGGGGGGCGCTGGTGTCAGGGGAAACGCGCTAAGACTTCGGCGGGCAAGACCAATGGCCGGCCGAGAAGAATGTATTAGATAGCGGCGTAAAGCGTAGGCTCTGCGCGTTGCTCTCTCTCCCAGACGGCGTGCGAATAATGCCCAGCGGAATCGCCAAAGTGTAGTTCGGCAGAAGTGCCGAAGGCGTCCAAATCGGCCGTAGGGGTGGGGGGAAGAATCCGAATGGGGGGAGATCCCTAAACGTGGGGCACCCAAAGGCTCCGCTCGGTCGCGGTCGGACGGGGTGGGTGCCGTCGGGACAGGCGTTGGGGCCCGAAATGTGCTCGGGGTGGAAGCCAATGGCAGCCGTGGGCGCGGAGCGCGCGGCAGAGGGTCGACCCAAGAAGAAGACGTCCGGGGAACCCTGCCGGGTTCGAAACCATATTCAACGGCAGGCTGTGCGACACTGGCAGCAGCGGCTGTTCTTCGGCGCGTCCAAGTGGAGATGCGGCCCGCAGGCGGCAGTACCACTGAAGCCTCCGATGGGCGCGTAGGGGCCCGCGGGGGTAATTTCGCGGAGTAGCCCCGAAGGGCACCGCGAAAACCGGAGTGAAGGTGGCGTCGGCGGCAGGCCAAAGTGGCGCGCGGCCGAAGCGGTCATCACCGGTACCGACGAAAGCAAAAACATGGGCGACGAATCTCCCGGTGGGAGCAGAAAGGTCGTCAATCCTCATACGTGGCCCGTGTGCGCGAAGATCAGTGAGGGTAAGGGAGAGCCCACCCAAGACGGCGCTGTCGGGTTGGGGCACCAGCCCACCCAAGCCAATGCCGGGGACCAATGTGGAGGGGGCGAGCAGGCCGCAAGCCCTGACGAGGTATATGGCCTCATCGTCGACAGAGGTGAGGTGGGTAAAACCACTGCGGTCGTGCTCACTCAATCGCCGGCTGTGGCAATCGCGAGAGGAAGTCAGCATTACCATTTGCGCTTCCCTTTCGGTACTCGAGTGTCTAGTCACACGCGGTGAGGTGCTCTTGCCAACTCTGGACTCGCGCGTTGTGGTCCCCAACTTTTCCCATATTTTCCAGAGCCTTTTGATCCGAGGAAATGCGAAACTTCGTACCCCAAAGGTAGCCTCGAATGCGCTTGATCCCCCATACGATGATTCTTGCTTTCGAATCGAGCGGCGTCCAATGTCTTTCCGAGTCGAGGGTGGCACGGCTAACGTAGGCAATTGGCCTTACAGAGCCGTCGGGCTGTTCTTGTTCCAGCTGAGCACCAAAACCGTCAATGCTGGCGTCGCAATACACCCGAAAAGGGTGGGAGCCGCCCTCCACGGCGTCCCAGTCGGGAAAGACCAGGACCGGTGGAGCGGCGAGCTCCGCGAGCATGTCACGCACGATGGCTTCCATGCTCGGCGTGAACGAAAATTTGACGCCCTTCTTGAGGAGGGCCGTGATTGGTCAAATCCGTTTGGATATATCTGGCAGAAATTTTCGGTAGTACGAAAGGCCACCCAGGAGAGAGCGCAGCTGGTTTAGGTCGTGGAGCATGGGCATGAGAGTCAAAGCCGATTTTTTCTCGGCGTTTGGGCACACGCCCGCGGGCGACATGAAGTGGCCCAGAAAATCGGCGTTCGTCGCGCCGAGTCTGGCTTTCGAGAGGGAGAGCTTAAGGTTGTGCTTGCGCAGTCGCTCGAACAGGGCACGGATGGTTTCGACGTGGGCTGACGGATCTGAATTGAACGATGACATCATCTAGGTATGCCGCAACCTGTTCCGAACCCTTGGTAACGTCGTTGATCACCTTCACCAACCAATCAGGCGATGCCCTGCTGCCATGAGGCATAACCAACCAATCGTAAAGGCCCGTTGGGGTGCAAAATGCCGTGAGTGGGACTGTGTCCTTGTGAGCGGTTATCTGGTGAAACGACGACACGAGGTCGAAGAGGGAGAAAACGCGTCCCTCGTCCGAAGAGTCCAGGACCTAATCCACGCGCGGGATCGGCAGCTGGCTAAGTCTGCTAATGTCGATGAGTTTCTTGTAGTTAACAGTGATCCGAAAACCGCCAGAGTTTTGTGGGACGACCACCAGGGGGCTCGAATAGGGCGAAGTCGAGTGTTGGAACAGACCGGCGGCGAGGTACTGATTGAGGGTGGCGTCCACCTCTTTGGCCAAAATCGGGTTGATTCGATGTGGCCGGGAGGTGACAGGCCCGCTGCCCCCCGGTACCGAGATTTCGAAGAACATTGGAGAGCAGGAGCCAAATCCGTTTTGGAGCTGAAAAAAACACCCGGAAACTCGCAGAGAACGTCACCTAGTTCCTCGATGGCCGCAGGGGTCCACTCCGGGCTATGTAAATCGAAAATTGTGTCGCGCAGATGCCTCGCCAGGCGGTGCCAGACGCTCAGGAACGAAATCCGTTGTTCGGGTGTCAAACGCTCGAGCAAGGCAGAAGAGGGCGAGACCGTGGCTGCAGCTGCTGCGAGAGGGTGCCGAAATGGCCGCAGCCTCAGGCGCGTTCCTGGGCGGGGAGACGGCTGGTGTACTGTTCGTACCCTGGAAAACGGCAACGGGTGCGCGCATTGATGGGGCGTGGGTGACTCCGAGAAGGTCGCCGAGATCAAGGTCGGTTGCGCCCATGATGGGAAGAACCTGTCGCCCTGAAGCGGCAACATGTTCTTCGGCAAGAAGAAGATGCGGCTGGGGCAGCATTTCGACGAGACAGTGGCCTGTAAAACCTGGTAGGCCGTTATTGCGGTCCAAGGTAACAGCGAGAAGCTGAGGCTCGTCTGACAGAGTGAGGCGATCGGCGCCATCGCAACGGAGGTGGGAACCTCCGCCAGAGGCGAGGGGGTCGGGTACAAAAGCCGATGCACCCGTGGGGGCATGGTGAGATAGCATCAGGTCCCCGAAAACCCTCTGGTCAGAGGGGCGGGGAGGGAAAGAACGGAAGGACCTGGTGTTAAAACGCATCAAGCTATCGCGTCCCAGGAGCACCGCGTGTTGCATAACTGAGGGCGGAACGACGTCGGTCCACACGGCGAGAGAGTTCGTCGGCTGCTCAGCCCGGAAGAATTGGAGGCTCAAGCGGACGCTGGTCGAAGTTCGTAGGGGAGCGGATTTGCCGAATCCCCCCCAGGGACGAAGGGCATAGTCCTGCTCGCAATTAGCGGCGGCCGCGCCGCACGCAAGCATCTGCTCCAAGACGCCACGGTGGATGAAATTCTAAGGGGAGCCCGTGTCTAGGAGCGCCACACAACCAAAAACTGTAGAGGCGGGGGTTCCACTATGCACGGTAATTTTGGTGGTAAAAGAGGCGTCGTCGAGCGTAGTCGTGCCTCCGACGCCTAAAACTCCGAAGGAGGACCGGGGCAAGCACGTGCTGAAACTCGAAGGCGCGTCAGCGGTGCGGGGTTAATCTCGTGGATTCCCTCGGACAATATCGGAGTACAGAATTAAGGAGAAGAGGTGGGGTGTGCCAACCCGTCCGTATTATGGCGAAGGAGGTCGCGGGCGGTAGAAAGCGACTGCCCGAGTAAATTCTTTCCTCGACACAAGTGGGGGTCATGGGTGTCGGGGTCGTCCGCCCGGAGGTCAATGCCCCACACGTGATCAAAAGGGCTTCAGCTTGCTACCAGTGCCCAAAAGGTTGTGTTTTATCTCTGGGTTTTGCGAAAAAATTGGCAAAAGTCCCAGCGAGAACGGGGTCTTTGCGTTTCCTCTCCCAAATGTCATTGTCGAAACCCCGGACGCTCCGTCCGATGCGCTTGTGCGATTGGGGTTCCGACGTGCTCAGTATGAGTTCCAGTGCACGGTGGTCGTGGAAGAGGCGTGCCTTTCCGCCATTATAAATTGCTCTGCGCAAGAATACGAAACGTCGTCGACGACAAACGCCGACGCTGTCCATTACGAAAAAATCGAGGGGGGCTGCCAAAACAACACGACGTTTCCCGTGGAATACTCGCGTGTAGGGTTAAAAATCGAAGGAGCCGAGCCCTCGGAGGGTATGGTTGGGGCGCGCGGTGCAGTCCTTTGGGGGCACTGGGTCGCCGACCCTACCGGGGGGCGGTTTTACGGTCACCGGCGGTGAGGCGTTATGGCGCGTAGGCAAAACGTCGCCAGAAGTGGCTCTCTCAGCGCTCATCGATTGGGGGTCAACGGGGGCACGGGACTCGGAGCCAGTTCTGCTTGACGCAACAGCAGCGACACAGTGATGCTGCAAAGAGGTCGAGATCTATTTCAGCGGACAAACATATATCATGCGGACACCTGAACAAAAAATTACACATCCGGGACAAATCAAATGCGCGGGCAATATTGCACCCACGATGCAATACATGCCGTCCCGTCGTCCCGTTTATGTTGGCCCTGGCAATATCCAGGCGGTGACACTACTTATATAATACATCAACAGTAATGCCCCGCCGCTGTGTGGGGTCGGGGCCTTTCACAACAACAAAAGCTAAATACATACTTCGAAGTATATTCTTGCGGCCGGCTGAACCAGAAAAAAATGGCAAAATATCAATGTCATGTCATGTCAACGGGAAAAAAATTAAATGCGCCGGGCACTACAAAAGTATTCCGGAATGCCGTGCCGCTGTAAACTACAGAACTCCGCATGTAGACATACGTCGTATGGCCGGCAAAACTAAGAAACAGTAGCAAAGGGAACAAATCTGATGCGCGGGCAAACGACAGATAGTGCAGTGCTGCAATGAACGCCGTCCGTTCATCCCACTGCGTCTCTGTTGACCCGCTGGCACTGCCCAGGCTGCGACGCTTATATGCATGTATGTGATGCCGCTGCGATATCGTGATCTAGCGCATGAACTAAAGGAAATCTTATCCATGCGGTGCACCCACCACCAACCAACCCACTAAAGCAGTGCAGCAATACGTACGGCAGTATACCGGTACGCGAGGTTGGCAGATCTAACAACGTAACAACGGGAACGAAGCAAATAAAAATGCGCGTCCAGTCTCTGTTGACCCTCTGGCATTACCCAGGGGAGTCACTCGCCTATGAACCTGAAGCAAGATATGTCGGCCTTTGGAATGAAGCTCGAAGGGTGACGAAAGAATGCACAGAAGGCCGGCAGGTCGTTTCGACGGGTAGAAGGAGGGAGCAGATTCATACATGCGAAAATGGTATGACACGGAGAGACGCAGAGCTGCAGAGCGACACGCAAAAGGCCGCGGCAGCGCCATCCACCGTCGGCATCTCTAAGCGGCCCGTCGGGGGGGGGGGGGGGGGGGGAAGGGAAAGGGGGTGGGGGGAGGGGGGAAGGGTGGCGGGGTGGGGGAGATCCTGCCCAAGAGACCGAGGTCTGGGTCTGGCCATCATCGTCTTGAAGCTTGCGGGCCTTCCAATGGCCGTCGCAAGTTAGCAACGCCGCCCTGAGTTATTCGCCTCGTTGCGTTCTCCCTCCAGTGCGCCATTGGTGCACTTGATACCCTCTATGAACCCAATGCCGTCTTTAAGTTCATAAGGTCTGCTATTAATAGTATGGTGCTTATTCCTTTCTTCTTCTTGTTTCCTCTTCTTTTCTTTCCTTTTCTTTTCTTTCTGTCTTTGATTTTTTTCTTCTTTTTTCCAATTGACTTGCGTCTGACGTCCGTGTTCGTAGTGATAGGTACCACGTGCAATATATACGTGGTAGTCTTTTCTGGGTGGCAAACGGTGTAGTCGGTTTTTTCAGGCGCGAGTAGTGCGACTTATGTACCGATATGGACCGGGCACATCGTACCGATATGGACCTGACACATCATAGGCTGACTTCCGCTTCCACTTTTATCTTTTTCTGGCGGGAGGCATAAATTGCGTCAGCTATTTGTCTATATACAAGTATGCGTGTGCCACACTTGTTTTTTTGTGTGTTTTTTTCCTGGGTTGGGGTATTCCTCCACTCCAGAGTGACTGGAACCTGTCCTGTGACCACGGACTTGATTATGCGAGTTACAACAACAACTATTAACGGTTGTTGTAGAAGTAACTATACATCTTGCTGGTTGACTATCCAGTTGACTATCCGTCTGTACACGTCCTTGACGGGGAATGTAGAAGACGTCTAAGCAGTATGCGAGTGCACTGGCTGCAATTTTGTATACCTGGTAGTAATTTTGTAATTTGCTACCTGTGATTTCCACACGTACGCGTGCAAAGCTACCTGGCTGGTCAATATTTCCATCCTCTTGTGTTGGTGGATGGTGTGTTCTACGGCATCTTGAAAGAAAGCCATAGGCGCGTTCTTCGTGTACTTAACTTTTCTCCGAGTGAGCACAGTGCTAGACTAGAGCGGCATCTATTTATCGGTGCCATTTTATCTCTAATAGTGATGGTATGTACATAGTCTATATGTCAAGTGTGTACGGCAAGTGTCACTTTTTACTCGAAACGGTGTTGTGCGAGTGCCAACCTGCGATGATAGCTGTGGGGTGGGGCAAACAGCGGGGCGCCGGGCGGCAGGGCAACATTGCTCTAATCACATACATCAAACCTCCACATGAAGGCACAGGTCACTGGAGGAGCGCAAGGACAAAAACCGCTTGAATGTGTGCCAGCTATCCATTTCCGCTGTGCGAGGAATGGGCTTCTTTGGGGGCTGCGTATAGGGAGGGAAATGCGTAGTAGTATAATACCTGGTATGGTACAGGTATGATTCTGAATTCGGGGGGTCAAATAAACGTACCAAGAATCACGTTTTCGGTTGCAGACCCTGGGTTACACCTAGTGGGATATTGCACAAATATATGCTTCGAAGCATATCTTATTGCCCTTCGTGGCCACTCTCCATCTCTTGGCAGAGCGATCGTTTTCTCGCTGATACGATAAGAGTCGCCAAGAATGCTAAAATGAATTACGCAGCACAACATGACCCTTCCACACGCCGCGAAAAAAATATCCCACACTACAGACAAGCGGTCTGTCTTTAAAAACATGAGCGCAAAACTACTTCAAAACCTACACCACCCTAAATCTAAGTCGTTTGCGCCAAAAGCGTGGGTGCAGTTCTAACGCTGGGTCGGGCTCACACGAATTCCCATGCGAGGTAGGGAGCGTCCTACATTAGTTCTAGCATTAAAAAAAAAGTACCAAGTCTCTGTTTCGCGCACAAAAGCGGAACCAAAAACCACGCAATTTCGTAAGTGCTACCGCATCATACTCTCCGTCGTCATGTTCAACCGCATCGCGTTCAATAAACACGCACGCAGGCAGTAGTTCTAACTAATCGTCAATGGAAAATATGCTGCCTGATACTCTTAATTGGTCAGGCAAGGCAAAGGGTGCTACGCACTTCGGAAATGTGGCCCGCAATTGGACTTTATCGCTCGATGCGAAGCGGTGCAATAGCGTTAACGGTCAGTTTGGCTCGTTTTAGCTGTGGGGTAGGGTCAAGGTGAGGGTCAGGGCAGGAAGTATCTCCTAGCTCCTAGCCCACAAAAAAAAACTGGTTGTCCTTGTTTTCGCCCTTCCAGCAGTACTTCCGCGTACCCGGCACGACCACTTGTCACTCGTCCAACGCGCCGTATTCTCCGCGCCACCGCATAACATTGCACCGCACCCTATTCCAACGCATCGTGTTGACAAACACGCACACAGCACGCTGGCCTACTTTTCCTTTTTGTTTCGCCCTTCACCCAAGTGTACTACCGCGTCCCCGGCACGAAGACAGGCGTCGAGGCCGTGTACTCCTTCCAATAATTCGATGCGCCGCATTCCACCGCACCCTATTCCACCGCATCGTGTTCAACAAAACACGCATGAGCGCCAACCACTAATCGTTCTTCTTTTCGCCCTCCTTCCAAGTGTACTGCCGCCTTCCCGGCACGAATAAAGGCGTCGAGGCTGCGTACCCCTTCCACTATTTCGACGCTCCGCATTCCAACGCATCGTATTCCCCCGCAATCGTATTCCACCGCATCCTCTTCCACCGCATCATGTTCAAGAAGTACCAATTAACCCAGGCACGCACGCCTAATTGTCCTTCTTTCCGGCCTTCTCCCAAGTGTATTGCCGCGTGCCCGGCACGAATACAGGCGTGGAAGCGGCGTACTCCTTCCATTCTTTCGACGCACCGTATCTCTCGGCCTGCCTCATCTCCAGCCCGCCCGTGGCACGCAAAATTACCGACACGATCTGGGTGGGGCCGAGCGTAGCGAACACCCAGTGATACCTGCGGGATGGAGACATTGCGTTCACGTATCGAGATTTAGGCTGGAAAGATGGATAAGGGCTAGGGTTAGGGATCGGGTTAGACAAGCATCTACCGTTTCGTACATACGTGAATCATCCCAGGGTACCGGTGGAGCGGAAGTTTCTGAGCGCCCAGCATAAGGAGCTCAACATCTCACCATCTTCATCATCCATCATCACCCGAACCATGACTTCGAAGGCGTTCGCTCGCGCAATCCGACCAATACTTCCATGCTCTAGTCCTATTATTAGTCCCAAAACAAACAAACATTCGTAAGGGTATCAGTTACTGATGAGCTCAAACGGCCAGAAACGTTTGACTCAAAAAGCGCAATCCCCACCGGGGATAAGTGATGTGCTCACTTTAACTCACTCATGCCTACGGGATGGAGACAATGCGCTTTACCTTCCGAGGGTTAGGGACGATGCGGTAAAGCAGTAAGGGTTAAAGCTAGGGCTAGGGTTCGTGTTAGACTGGTCCGCCACTTACAAGATTCCCCTTCGGCATGTGGTTTCGCTTAAAAAAACGGAGGTGCCGCGAGCTGAAAATGTGGAGCACAGGCGTCCCTACGAGCTATGCCAAGTAAAACAAAAAACACTCTCTTGAAAACTACAGTATATCTGGCAAGTAGTTAGCCAGCGCGAAGGTAACAGGGCAGGCAACACCGACCAGTCCAAACCATTTTATAGTTTAGTTTATACTCGTAACGCGTATGGTATGAGATTCCAACGATACAGGGTGGCTTGTTGAAAGCTAGAGAAAACTTAGCCACCACGCAACTAACCTGGCAAATATCACCGGCCAGCCCAAACGAGTTTGAAGTTCAGTCTATTTGTGTACTGTATTGAATCCTTCTACTGTTAGTCTTGGTGGTTGCCGGCACCGTGAGAGACTGGAACCCAACATTTAAATAATTTCGAACCGAAAGTACAAAAATCCGCTCACCATTTGGAGAAAGCCGGGGTTGCCGCAAGCCACACTCCGCCCCAAAAAACCGCCTCGCCGAAGTAGTTTGGGTGTCGACACAGCCGGTACAGGCCGCTGGACGTGACAAAAAAACACGGGGCCGGGCATGATTGAAACAGTCCAGAAGACGCAAAAAAGGGGGAGTTTTTATTCTCGAAGTCTACAATAAATACACCTACTAGGGTTTTGTTGTAGATAGAGAATGGCCTTTAAACGAGCAAGTCTCAAAAAGCGTGATCCAACGCATGGCAGGCAGTGCCCAGAGCAACCATTCGGTAGAAGGACGAGTGCACGGTGCAGCAGAGATAGCAGACTGCACAACCATAAGGCACTACCGTAGCCGTCGAGCTAGCAGCTATAGCGCTGATGCTGTAAGTTGTTGGGGGTGTCGGGATAGGGGCGACCAACAAAAACAACGATAAACATATCACTGAAAGCAGTAGAGATGCGAGTCGACCGGACTTCTGGCACGGCCAGTTATTTGGTTGAGTGGGAGAGTAAAAGCCAACTAACTGATTTAGTCTTCACAACTAACGGCAAACGTCGAGCCACAAACGCGGAAATCAGATGCAAATACGCAGTACCAGGTACACCGCGAAGGATGGAGGCTACTTCAGGGGTAGCACCCACGTGTTCTGAGGCTCCTCACATGAGGGCCTCTATAACTCACCCACCGATCTGTACAACCTAGAGTAGGCATATTGTACGTTCGACGCGTGGCAATTATCTCATACACATCTGGCGCCGAAAGCTTGCGGTGTTTTCCGTATGTCCCAACCCCCACCTATCTGTGCGATTCAGGTGAGACAACTCACAGAAAGGGGTCTGTCTATCGTGTGGAAAATCGTCGCGTACCTTGAGCAGAAGTCATGCGGTGAGTACTTCTCCTTAAAGTGCGACTTTTGCAGGTCTGCCACTCCCTCGATCAGGAGTCCCGCCGCCATAATCGCAAGGCCGGCCTGGCTCACTCCCATCCAGCCCTAAGGATGGGGATTGAGGTCAGCGAAATACATGGACGGTGTAGGTGTAACAGGTGTAACGGGTAAGGCTGTGAGCTGGCTGGACTTGCTAATTAATAGTTGGATGACGAAGGAATGTTGGGGCGGCCAGCATAAAGCACGGCATTATTTAAAAGTAAAACAGACACATGCTACGGCAAAGATGCATCATGTTTTTTCTAAGGCTACCCACTTGAGGTCTGTACCGCACCCAAAAACGCATTTTGAGCAAACTGATAGTGCAACCCTAAGAACAAATAAAACCAATGGCCTAGGTATAAAAAATATATTCATATTGCCAAACGACAATAACATTCCGACGATTTGGGGTTAGTACGCCCCGTCATTCAGAAAATGTGTCAGCCAAAAAAGGGTATACCTATATCGTAGCGCGCGTCGGCAGGGTAAGTCTCCCCCCTCCACCTCGCAGTATGATAGCCTACACCAATTTGCCCCCAAAACACAAGGTAGTAACAGATACCGCTAGCTGTGAGGTAGTCCCCGTGCATCATTCTCTCCAAGCCCTTCGGTTAGGGCGGTCAGCGCAAAATAAGGCTGGCGCAACAGCACATGGTGCGAGTGTAACAGATGGAAGTTACCTCTACCCGGCAGCATGATAGCCTATACCTTCTTGAGGTGGGCACTCGGGTCTGACTTACGAAAAAGAGAAGGAGCCGGAGAAAAAGTGAGAAGCCCATATCGTACTGGTATATGGGATGGGGGGGGGGGAAACGTTTAAAACAATACTTTCTAGCCGTTCTCACCTGTGCCGGGGGAAGACGGCGCAAGGCATACACGCTCGGGAGAGCCAGGAGAGCGTAGAGCATCGAGACAATGCCCCAGAAAGGGTAGGGGCGCCCTTTCGCCTTCGTCGTTGGTTTGGTCAACCGCCTTCAAGCACGCGTAAACGAGACAGGGAAAGGAGGGAGCGACCGCAGCAGTTAGATACAGATGCTGTAGTAGCTGTGATCACCCACAGGTGTGAGAGCGGAATGCGACCGGTCAGTTACAGCCGACTACCAATTAAATGTGTGGTCACCCTCTCGCCTTGGTCCGTTGGTCAGCCGCCTTCAAGCACGCGTCAACGACACAGGCAGCAAAGAAAGGCAGCGATCGCAGCAGTTAGATAGAGGGATGTATCATACGCTACCAGTTTTGCGGTAGCTACCGCTAGCAAAGTTCGTGTTATATGAGGTTTTGTCGTGTTTTTTGGCGATGCGCACTGGACTATGATAGAAATCTTGTTTACAGTCATATTGCAATATTGCTAAGAGGCAGATAGGTGTTTTCAACCGCAGGGGGTGAGAATGGCGCGACTTGTCTACCACATCCAGGCAGCAGCGCCATCATTTCGGCGAGTACATTAAATTGGCATACATTACACGACGCATACCTGGGACGTATGGTGAGCTTAACCCCCTTGAGACTCAAGGGGTGTATTCAGTATGTGCACGGCCGTAGTCGTATGACCATACGCCCTCGCATACCTACTGTGCCGGGACGGAACACGTCGGGTTTTCATCAACCAGGCAGATATTGCACCAAGCGCGAAGCGCCGTGAGGTGTTCGGCGAGACGCATGAAGGGTGAACTGCATCCTTCCAAGAACCGCTCGTAAGAAGACTTCGGCACATTGTGCCTACTTTCTTGCTTATGGATGACAGCGACCAATGAGTTACTTTGTTTTCTGGTGTGGCCACTCCAGAGACAACAATGGGTTTTACTATGTAACTGCCTCGTGGTTGCCTTACTTGAGACGTACGGGGGGGGGAATGCCGCAAAAACAGGACAATTACCGCACCACCCCACTCGAAGAAACGCCGGCTGCGGGGATAGAGGATGATCGGTTTGTTTTCCGAACTACAATAGAAAGAGCTTCAAGACACGCGTGCAGCATGACACAACGAATGCTGCGGCGCGCTCTCGCCAGACGGGTGTCATTAAGGCCGCAAGTCTCAATCGTTTTCGTCCCGTTTTCTGGGGCCTAAAAGGGCTAAGCTTCATCTCTACATGGTCACCCAACCGCCGGAGGATGAACAAAATAAACAAAATCGAGGAAACAGCACCCGAAATCAAATTCCAGCAACAAAAACTGACGAACTGACCGGATCCCGTCGAAAATACTTTGGAATAGGGGTTCCAGTGGCTGCGGGGGGGGGGGGGGGGTTATTATAGGCAAAATGGTCCCCCGGTCACTATATCGCTAATAATAGTCCACGTAAAGACGGGAGCAGGAGGGCCGTAGGTCGTCTCGCTGAAACTATGTTACCGCTACTATATGCTGCCCGCTATTACATGTTGTACCGCTACCTTTTGCTGTCCCGCTACAATATGTGGTCCCGCTACTATAGGATTTTCCGCTACAACACATTTTTTTTGTCCAGAGCTCCACAGCATGTTGTTCCGCCACCATTCGTTGTCCCAACAGTATGCTGTCCCGCCACCATTTTGGATGTTATCCCGCTATTTATCACCCGCACATATGCACGCACACAGCTGCTCTACTGCAGACCTTGAAGACGCCTCCGATGATGGCTGCACAAAAGTGCCGCACAGACCCGCAACATATCGACAGCTCTATGATAGGCGAACTGGCCCAAGGGTCGCTTCAATAGTCGACGCAGAGACGGAAACAGGAGTGCCGCATGTTGTCCCGCTACACAACAACTGACGAACGGATTGACTTCCCCCGAACAGTTGTGCTTTGGGCTCCAATTGCTGACAGACTAAAGTGGAAGTCCTATAATAGGGAAACTGGTGCAAGGGTCGCTATTATGTATTACTAGTTGAAGCAGGGGCGGGAGCAGGAGGGTCGGACGTTTTCATGCTATCCCGCTATCATATTGCACCGCTATCGAATAATATCTTGTCCTCCTAAGATATGTTGTCCCCCTACAATATGTTGTCCCGCTGCCAACTGGCCCGAGGGTCGTTATTAACAAGCAGTCGAACCAGCGACGGGAGCAGGAGGGTCACCAGTTCTGCCCTTCCGCCACTGTCCCGCTAGTTGTCCCAGACTTGATTCTAGCGACGAATTCATGTGATGACTACCACAACTACTAATCTAGCGGTCAAACGAACTCTACTGAAGACTGCAGCAATGGGAATAAAACCCGCTTCAATCTTTGTTATTACCGCAAAAGATGTCCCACGCTAACTGCAAGGAGGTGTTTGACCCCAAAAACGTCGGCGTAGCTCTAAAAGGGTCAAGAACCGATTATCTTCTAGGACAAATAGCTCTTACGAACCACAGCACTCACTTTTTAGTCTCCTCGCGCTGACGCGTGCTGCGATAAAGGGAGAAGGTTTTGGCTGAAACGTCTTCAAAATAACGGGGTTCCTTAACCCAACCAACATCGTCGAAATTTCGTTTTTTTTTTGGAGTAATTTTCGATGGATACTTAGGCCATGGGATTGTTCAGCCGGCAGCGCCTTTATTCTTCCCTAAATCAGTTTTTGGGAGAGGTATATAGAGACCTCCTTAACAATTCCAACTCCTAATATTATCCTGGTCTAACTCCAAGTGTTTTGTCCCCCATGTCGGGACTGCCGTGCTAAAAGGATAAAGGAGTCCCAGCAAAAAGAGGCGCACCTCTATCGTAGTACTAGTGTAATATCTAGTTCACCTAGTTCCTGTTTCTTGCATTGTGTTTTCCTCAGTCGCGTCTGCTCTGGCACCATGTTGTACTATTCAACAACGTATAGGACCCTAACGACGACAGCACCCCCACGAACTACCGCAGACTGCACTACTGTGAAGGAATACTTAACTTGCTGTTAGGTCAGCGTTAAGTACTGATATATTTCCAGAACGAAATCCTTCTGCGAGTGCGGGTAAGAAATGCTACAGTAGCATACCAGGTACCAAATAGGCTCCATGTAGTACTACTCAACGTATAGGACCAACTCCGCCATCGGGGCACAGCACTAACTCTAGCGTTGTCTAACAGCATTGCTTACTTGCTTCTTCTGCCAGTTGCGCGTGTTTTCCTTACTTGCGTTTGTTCTGGAACGAAGACAGCGAGTCCCTCCAGCGGCAGAACAGGACCAGCCTCAGTCCGTAAGCCACGATTCCAGCGACGTGCAGAGCCGAGAGCATGTGCAACCCATCGCGGAAAATCCACGCGGCACCAGCGGCCTGAGCACAACCAGGACCGAAGGCAGCGAGTGGCGCAGTACGGCATGCGAAGCGCCACACGGCATATCGCAAGGACTTTAGCGGGGAGAAGGCCAAAGCATTGCCATTAATCGAAGTATGTGATAACATTATATACCTGGTACTGGTCGATCACACTTACAGCCTTATGTTGTTTAAAGAATGTTTTTCTAGACAAGGCTCATAAGGGTCAGCCAAGGTCAGCCCGTAAGCCACTATTGCGGCGACGTGCAGAGCCGAGAGCACGTGTAACCCATCGCGGAAAATCCACGCGGCACCAGTTGCCTGGGGTCATGCAATAACGCCGCCCATCGCATGAAAATACGCACCACGGTTGTAGGGAATGTGAAGCATGCCAAACGTTTCATGGGAGTTAGCAGACATACTGCCAAAACATTATGTTGTCGTATGTAATTAAAATAAAAACCGCCGAGAAGAGGATGCTGTCCCGGTGTCAAATTATGCCGAACTTTACGTGTTGGTCAACTACGTTACTGCGGCCAGACACCGCCAGGGGCAACCGCACCCCCCCATACGAGCCAGGTAACCCCCCCTTGAATTCATCGGGGGGGGGTCGAGATGATAGCGCGTTGGTGGAGTTGGTGTTAGCAGTAGTGGTGGTCGTCGTGGAGGTGTCAGTGGCAGTGTTGGTGGCGGTGGTTTATAACGGTGTCGGTAGAAGTGTTGGTGTTGGTGTTGGTGTTGGTGTTGGCGTCGGTGCCGGTGTTGGCGTTGGTGCCGGTGTTGGCGTTGGTGATGTTAGTGGTGGCGTTGTTGTTGGTGATATACAGTGGTAAAAAGTAATGGTGTTAGTGTTGGTGCTAGTGTTGTAGTTTTCGTGGTGGTGGCGGCGGTGGCGATGTTGGTGGGGGTCGTGGTGTTGGTGGTGTTGGTGTTGGCGTCGGTGTTGGTGGTGTTGGTGGGGGTGGGTCTTTGGAACGCGGTGGTGTTGTTGGTGGTGGTGCTGATGATAATGGTAGTGGTGGTAGTGATTGTGAACGTGGGAGGGGTGGTGGTGGTGTTGGTGTTGGCGTTGGTGGTGTTCATGGTAAGGACGGGTGGTGGTGTTGATGTTAGTGGTGGTAGTGGTAGTGTTGGTCGTGTTGGTGGTGTTAGTGTGGGTGGTTGTTGTGGTGTTGGTGGTAGAGGCGGTAGTTGTGGTGGTGGCGGGAGCCAGGTGTTGAGCCATGAATGGTGAAATAGATTGCGATATTGTGTCGGTTGCTACCAAAAATACCGCTCTACTGCAGATACACAGGACCAGACGGATTAGGTACCTTCTTTCACCACTTTATGGTTGGCGCTTTCTTCGGTTTTTCGTCGCCATGGTACAACCGCACACAAGGCAAGGTCAAGGATATAGGACGACGACTTGAATGAATAAAAAACATGGTCTCATGCGATAATGTTACTGTTAAGGGATATATTTTAATCAACATCGATATGTCGTGCTGCCGACAATTGGCGCAGCAAGAGCGTATATATCACGATTGCACTGTCAATTTGATGGGGTTGGGCAGACCCAGAACACATGGCAGCAAGCTCTGAATAATCCCGAATTCGTGATATTTTCTACGAATCGTGAACATGAACATAAAAAAACAGGATTTCCATCAAGTACACGCGGAGAAGGAGAAGAGACTGGGTGAGTGATGGCATTCAGGGGGTGGTTTCGATAGCTTTCGCGCAACGCACTTTCGAAAAGGAAAAACGAGTACTCCTTATGTTGGAACAAACTGCATATGCATTGCGCTTCGTCGGAATGGAGTCGAGAAAAAAAAATATGGAAGCCATCGCCATGCTCGTAGCAATATCGTCCGACACGGCGACACGTTCCTGACGAGGCTACGGTAGGAGAAGCACGTTTGTTATACAGCAAAGCATTTCAGCAGCACCAGGGCCATTCGTGCGAGCGGCTACCCTATCGCTTTGCATGTCTTAACCTTTTTCCTTTGCAAGTTTTAACCATTTGTCCTATATTATCTCGCGAATTATGCGGCCACCAATTTGTTCGCTATGCTGCTCGGAATGAAAGAGGGGTGTAACATCCCCCCTGCCGTGGTCTTGGTCTCCTGCGCGGTTCTTGCTGTGCTCACCTGCAGTGCGACCGAGAAGCCGTACCCGTAGCTCACGAAGTGCTCCCTCACGCGGAACCCATCTACGGACATGAGCATCGACAGCAATAGCCCCTGCCACAGCACACAGGCCACCACAAAAGGACAAACAGACAAGCAAGGAAGCACGTAAGGACGTAATCGAGGAAGGAATGAAGCAAGCATGCAAGCAAGCAAGCAAGCACAGACGGGGGGGGACGTCAAAACTAGACGGCGATTATGGCGTTATAAGTCACACGAACCAGCTCTGGCTGCTCGAGATGACACATGCACAAGGTTCGAACTGAGCTACACGGCACGTACGCTGCATGACGCTATATACGAGGCAAAGCAGTACGTACATTTGAAAGTCGCACCTTTGGGTGTTCAGTACGGTTGGCATTGCATGGCTAAATCTCCATACTATAGTTAAGATGTTTGTCTCTGTCTGTCTCGTAGTTTGTGACAACGGAGCTTTTCTCTCTAATGATGGCCAATCAACACGGACATTGAGCATACTGGGTGCCAACAGGCGGAATTGACAGATTAACACAAGAACAATCACACGCTTGCACACACCTGGACGAAAATAGCTGGCCCCGTCGTAAGCGCCGCCGCCGTCGGCATCGAAATAGAGGACAACGCCTCCGCAGCCGCGCTGAACCCTGGTATACCCATGGCCGGACTCCCACCCCTTAGAGTGGTCACCGTCTTCATAAGGCGCCCCCGCGAGCCCGCATGCAGCAAGTCGGCGCCATCATCGCCGCAGCTCCCGCCGATGTGAGCCGTGAACTGGCTGTGACCGCCGTTGGAGCGTCCACTCCAGCCGAGGGTTGCGTCAGGAGTAGCAATGGCTCTCGTGGCGAGGCTGTTGGGCAGCGCTAAGAGGGTTGCGGCGTAGGCACTGGATGGGGCAACTAGAAGGACCGAGCATAGGGCTGCATTCGCGAAGAGCCGGGCCCCGGGCAGCCTTGCAAGCGCGCCTTGGGCCCTCATTGTGGTTGATCTTTGCTAGCCTTTGGAGGTATGTGAGCTCGTAGCTCGTGACACACGTACGTCCCTGCGCAAGAATGTCGAGGGTCTCTCGGGTCAAGCGTTCATGTTCGACTGCCCGTAAAGGTTCAACACTTTTAACATTGGCACTCCCGTTTAGGGAACAAAATACTTGGAATTGATAGAGCTGTGCGTCGGCACGACTCAAGTCACCAACTATTAATATATCAGTCGGACTCATAGTTATTGCGGGAGACCGCACTGACCAGTACCTACGATAAACACAAAACGTACATATTGCCCAACATTTAGAAACCATAATTGGTCCTGATTACTATGTTCCCCCGTAATAGTGGTTTCCTGAAGGTGCCGACAATCCGACTTATTGGGTTTCCATACTTGTATGAAGGATTGTTCCATGTAGGTTTGGGCGGGCCCCCCTCGGCGGGGGGGGCTGATTCGGCTCGCTTCTGACTTCAGTCGGCAAGTCTGCTGGCCATCAGCCGGCGTCCCCAGCCGTTTTGCCGATCGAAAATCGCTTAGTCGGCTAACGGTACCCAACGATTAGTTATTCGCTGTCAAATCCTGCCGACTCACAGCTCTAGGAATTAGACTACGATAACTTTAGGAGTTGGGAGAGTATAAAGTGTACAAAGCAGCTTACATGCGGCCTGTGAGGGATCGAACTACGACAAAGCACCAGCAGACACGTTCCTACATACCTGATACCATGATGGATGGGCATAAAGGACCGTTTGAGTACTAAAACGAATACCAAATGATCCTTGTATTTACGCCCAGAGTGGCATGTACAGAACTCGGTGTCAGCTGCGAGTCTTGAAACGTATGTACTAGTATGGGCCTGATACGTACCTACGCTGACTTCCGATCCATTTGTATTTTTACTCTAGCTTGATGCATAACTTGCTTCAGATAAGATACACACGAGTGTATACTACGGTTGGGTTTTTCTTTTTTCCCTAGGGAATTATTCAACTCCAGAGTGACCAGAGCTTGTCCTGTGACCTAGAACTTGAGTATGCGAGCTAATGCGAGAACAACAACTGTACCAAGTAGAAGCACGACATACACCCTATGGAAACATATCAAATTGGTTATGCACAAGGGTTTAACGCGAAGGAAGCACACCAGAGCACGAGTACAACCGAATCCCGACTTCGTTAACGTTAGCGATGCTGTGGCGCAAGGTAACCATTAACACTTCGGATGTGATACATTAGCCCCCGGGGGCATTTCTGTGAACGATGCCCCCGGGGACACTATAGCGTAATGCGCCCCCAAGACGTATATAAAACATGCTATAATTAGCGATCACGGCGATCCTAGGATACCAGAACTGCTTGAGGGTTGTCTACGGCATGTGCTGCAGCCGTGAGGGCAGTAGTTCAGTCGGTCATCCTCGTTCGATATACAGGCGTGATTGTATTTTCTACTATCTTGATCTCCGCCCATTCGGCTTAAAGCGACCTCGAAAAACAGGACATATTCATATTACTACCATGCGTGATGACGGCAACCGAGGGGAAACAGACCTGCCTGAGGGTTGTCTACAGCATCTACTGCTACGATGAGTGGCGCGATCTCCGTCGATATTCGCTCTCCTCGTTTGATATACGGACTTGGTCGTGTTCCCAAATCCTAAATCTCATGATATCCCAAGGACATTCTATGGAGGCCCACTATCATGCGCTTGAAGTTCCCCCGAAAACAGGAAATATGAAGCAAGATACCACGCGTGATGACGGCCGAAGCAGGAAGCTAGACCTGCGGCAGGAGAAGCTGTATACGCTCAAGCAGGTACAAACAGTATACTACAGTCGCCGGCATCGCCTGTAGTATATTGCGTGCATTATAATTTCTATTTTGCGGGGCGCTCTTTAGCCGAAATGTGCCTCCAAAAAATGCTCTTAATATATCACAATGTAGATTTTAGATAACACAACAACGTCTGTATATCGAGCGGAAGCGATGACCGCCAGAATCAGTGCACACACGCGGGTAGTAGATGCTGTAGGCAACCTTCAGGGAGATACAGTATGCTACATTCGCCGTGATCACCCGTGGTAGCGACCAATAAATATTCTAATTTTGGGGGCGCATCAGCGTAAATGTGCCTGCAAAAAAGGTATCAAGATTTCGGAGAACATAGCCACGCCTGTATACCAAGCGGGGAACGACGACCGACGGAAACAGTTCACCCACGGCGCGTCCTCGCTATGCTGCCGCGAGTTGTTTGTGTCGGAGCCTGCCATTTGTCATCCCACCATACCACATATTTCTGCTGTGCTGCCGCTGTGTGCGCACGTCCATAGCATGTGCACACATCGCACCACTTTGGGCATAAATATAGGGAACTTTGTAATAGTAATTTATAGACAAACTCGTCCTTACATTTACGTCCACAGAGACAATTTTTTCGCGTACATAAAAGGGGTAATGTTTTGTGTCGCAGATTCTGCCCATACCACAGATGGCAGGCACCAGAGAATATGCGGACAGCACACCGCTACGTGCACAACCCTGACGCACAGCAGCAGTAGGACACATCATGTACGTGCGCGTGGCGTGTTCTCGCTATGATGCGGCGAGTTGCTTTTGTCAGAACCTGTCATTTGTCACCCCACCATATGCATACCGCATATTTCTGCTGTGCTGCCGCTGCGCGGGTGTGCTCATTGGTCGCGTAACTTTGGACGGAAATACGGGGACCTTTGGAATAGTAACTTAGATACAAACAAATCATTTTAGTCCACAGAGGCCGTTTTTTACGTACACCAATTTTTATGGAGATTCCTTGCCCACGTCACAGATGACAAGACACCAAACAAAATGCGGGAAGCACGACGCCCTGTGTACGACCCTGCCGCCAGCAGCAGCAGCAGCAGGCAGGGCCATGTGCGCGTGCCGTATCCTCTCTATACTGCGGTGAGTTGTGTTGGTCATAGCCTGTCATGTATTGTCCTCTTGCTGCGCCGTTCTCAATATGTGCCCTTTACGTTCTATTCTACAGCAAACCACATCCCACGCCATCAGTGAGGGTCTGTCATACCCCCCCCACACGTGCCCCTCCTCGCTTCCTGGCGATCCTTAACCTAGCTGGAGTTCGAAGCGTGGCCCTCTCCTCGGAATCATACATACCTACCATACAAACGGTCTCAACATAAATGTTGCGTTTTGAGAGTGTTTTCTCAGCAACGACAACAAATCGCGGCCATGGGCACGTCTATCAAATACCCAAAAAGTGCAAAAAGTACTGCTATTGAGTACACTCACGAAGTACTGCGTTTAATACTTTTATAAAATGCGAAATCGATATTTTTGTGAACAATTTATTTGGTATGTATAATAAATGGTCATCGCGTCCGGCAGTGATAATAATGTGTCCTTGCGCAACTCCCTTTCGCACTTCCCGGAGGGGAACCTTGTATTCAATATTGTTCCAAACATGATGTTTACTCAGATTCTCCGCCGAAAACAAAAAAGACAAAACATCCCGCGTTATCGAGTTCATGTTACAGGTTTCTTGATCTCTCCCCTCTCTAGCTGTTCTGCGTGCCCTCTCGCTCTCTCTGCTCTTACGCCGTGAATATTGAATGGCTTTCGCAGTTTAATGAGGCGTTGTGGTACTGGCACCCTGGTATCCCCCTCAGCCAGTACAGTACTACTGGCAGTACATTCTGGACAAGGGCCCAGCCTTACAAATTGCAAGAAGTTTGTCCCCAAAACCGTGAGTGCAGAAGGGGGTCAGAGAAGCGACACATGAGCTAGATCCCCGCTCATGTGCTACCGTTTGGACTGATGCATGCCATCTCGTTATCGGTGAGAGAGCGCGTGAAGGATGGTATGGTGTATCGTACCAGGTATGTAATCATGCATAGCTGCGAAAGCTGATAGAAAAATATTGTAATTAGCAGTGGAAACGTGCCAAAACGTGAGCTACGATCGGCGGGCACCACGTAAGAGAGGCACAACACATTTATTGGTCTGGGGGCAGAGATATACATTTTTGTGTGCTTCAACCATTTCACCCCATTGACGTAATTAGGGGGCAATCATCGGTATATTTCGAATGGGTTAGGGTTAGGGTTAGGGTTAGGGTTAGTTCCATCCATTGTGAAAACACAAAAATGTAGGACACCCTCTGGGGGCCGGGGGGGAAGATACCTACTCTTCATGTTAATCCGGGCCACTCAGAGTGCGGGACATCATGAAGAGCTGAGCTGCTGCTGCAGCTGCACTTTGGACTCTCATGAAGTTGCATTGGCAAACAAACGGATCAAAATAGTCACCATGAAAACTAGGGCAGTGCCAAGACATGCGCCACGGCTATCAAATCAACATAACAGAGACCCATCACAGAGAGGTCTAGTGTGGGGGGGGGGCACTACTCATGTTAAAAGTCAGTTATTGAGAGACGTGTTTATGGGAGCAACATCACACCCTGTTGGTGGTTAGCTATGGCCAGAAGACAGTTATCGGAGGCAAAAAGCGAGATAGGGAGAGCGGGACTGTCTTGTGAGCTGTTTAGAACTTGACGTATCATAGGAACACAAACAAATCAAAAGCTCAGCCGTGAAGGGCGGAAACATGAGCGACGGTCAAAAGACACGACAAAAGGCAGACACGTCACAACATCGGCAATTCAGCAAGGATAAGACGCACTCTACACACGTGCTAGTGCACACCTGATGTGCAGGCTCTGCTCCTCGCCACACGGCTCTCTGCCGGAGAGGTGGTACGGTCGCTGGCCGTACTTCCGTACTTGCAGTATCGTGTCCAATATGGGCTGAACTTTAAGGACCGTTATATCTTAACATTAGTATAAGAGTTATCCTTATATTTTAGTCTTTTTTGTATCTTGTTGCGCCAAATCTTGCACAGGCGTTTTTTGACAGGGCGTGCTCTCGGGACTGTGAGGTTTTGACTTGTTTTGAAGGCCAGGGACCGCATCCAGAGCAGAGGACGCAGGACGCAGGACGCAGGACGCAGGGCCTGGGACGCAGGAGTTCTGCTTGACTAAAATAGCAACGCTGCCTTCAATCTGACTAGTACTGACCAGCTGGCCGAGCTGACTGTACCGCCCCCTCTTCGAGATGCTTGCTGCCGGCCGGGGCTACGGCTTGAGGCGAGCGGCGCTGAGCATCTCTCAATGCTCTCGCTCAACCGCCACCGCTTGTAAACCTTTTGTCTCTCTCAGTGCTGCAGCTAGAGTGAGGCCTGGGAGAGGATGCTTAGGCGCCACCTCAGCACAGCCCGTGCGGTGTTGTAGTGAAGGCTCGGTTATAGGTCGTGGTTCTCTGACATCCGAGGAGGATGGGATTGGTGAGGTTGGCTTGGTTGCTGATATTAGTGCTTATGATGGTACTCTTGAGGGCTCAAAATTGGCTGCGGGCAGAAGCAGCAGCAGCAGCAGCAGCAGCAGCGACAGCAGCAACAACAGCAGCGGGAACAGCAGCAGGAGCAGCAGCAGCAGCAGCAGCAGCAGCAGCAGCAGCGACAGCGACAGCAGCGACAACAACAGCAGCAAAAATGGCAGCAAAAATAACAGCAGTAGCAGCAAAAGCAACAACAGCGGCAGCAGCAACAGCAGCAGCAACAACAGCAGCAGCAGCAGCAGCAGAGGGGGCAATGCCACCGCAAGAGCAGGGTTGCAAAAGCGCGAGTGGCTAGAGTACCAAAAGGCGATGCAGGGTAGAGCGGGGCTCCTCCGACGAGGGCCGCTGACCCAAGGTGTCGGCGGTGGTGGCCGCCGGCATACCAGTGCCAGCGCGCTATGCAGTAGGTTTCATACCGGAACACGAAGCTCATCTATCCCTGCTGGAACCGCGACCACTGCTGCTGCTGCTGTTGCAGCCCCGGTTGCCACCCTTCGCACTGACCAATTCCAACAATTCCCTCCCCAAAAATGCGGGTGCAGTTTTGAGAGGGTCAATAGAGTGAAAGCACGGACAATTTCGATGAATACCGACGGGCAGAGAGGACAGACCGGAGGGAGCATCGGCGAACAGACTACGCCTCGCGAGCCCTCCGGAGACGATTCCCCTCCTATGTCCCAACTGGAACTCCTGTTCGGAAAGCCTGTGTCGGCACGGGGGCACGCCCAGCGCATAGCCAATGACGAACCAGGGCATGTTGGTTCGAAGTTGGGGACCCCCAAGTTGGAGAGGGCGAGGGGAGAAGGTGGGTTGCATCGAGGGTGGGGGAGGGCGGGGGGAGGAGGGCTGCATCGCGCGGGCGTTGGGGCGGCTGCTCGAGACGAGAAGGATCAAGTACAGCGCGGTCAATCTCAATCGAGCTTCAAGGAGGGCGGAGCGCGGGTTTCTATTTCTCCTGACATTTCGGGTGTAACGTTGGGAGGCGCCGCAGATCAAGAAGCCAGAGCCCAAAGCTTGGAGGGGGTTGGTGGGGAGGGGGGCGGGGTTGGGGGGGTGGGAGTCGGTGCGGAGGGTGGCGGGGTTAGTGGGGAGGGGGGTGGGGATGGGGGAGGAGCGTCGCACTCCCAGCAACCGGGATCTGCGTGGCAAAACGTGCACGCGAAGGGGAAGCTCCGGCTCCTGATGGCAGGGCTGGTGAACGACTACGGCCTGGAGGAACTGCTCAGCGGCCACCACATCGTCGGGGTACGTTTACTTGTTGTTAATCCTTTGGAATCCATGTGTATACCTGAGTATTTACCAAAAAAAAACGACGAACACGGTACTATCAAGGGTTATTATAACATTTGAGACACCGGTATATACCGCGACGAAAAATCGATGAGTGCCGTCGTATTGAGCGTCTGGGAAACGCGTGCAACAGTGCGAGTATGACGCATGCTACGTACGGTAGGGGCGTACTAATTATCTTCTGAGGCTCCTCACTTGAGGAGCTCTGTATCAAGTACGTCACCCAAAAGCTGGTTTTGAGTAAGCAAAAAACAACCCGGCGAGCAAATCCCATCGCCTACGAGGTATACGAACAAACTTTTTTTTTTTGCAGGAATAAGGGCATTCCAACAATTTTGGGTTAAAAAGCCTCTCGTCGCTCAGAAAAGATTTTAGCCAAAAAGTGGTATACCTTACTACCTCTATGGTCGCACGTGTTGTCTTATCGTCATGCTGCATGCGTGCCGCACTTCCCCCTTTGCGCTACGGACACGTATTCTGCCCCAGCAGCCCATGGTTGCTTCGTTTAGCTGATGAAAATGTAACCGTCACTTGTTTCTACGTTTTTTTCCCTCTGCACTCTCAAAAGGGCTGAAACTTACCTGGTAAGATATGCTTCAATCATTGTGTCGGAGCTGCGTCAATATCTATACAAACCCTCCTGTACAGAATGAGGGTCTCCCTGTAGCGCCGGTATGTGCCAGCTAACAGCATCGGCAGTATACCGGCGGTAGGCACTGTTCATCCGCCACTGTAAAGAGAACAAGGCAGTCGCGACCGCTCAATGTCTTTTACGGCTGCTGCTCAGAAATCCGCCCGTTTCAGGCGTTGCACCGTGTTTACTGGCAATGGTGTTAGGTCTCGAGCATTCAGTCCTGCTGCGCTCTATGACGCTCCACAGAAGATAAATTTCTTCGAATTTGACAACCATTCTTGCCCCCCCCCGCGCCGTGCATGCCTCGGCCAATCTGTATCATATTACCCGGACGTGCCCACTCCTGTTCGTATCGTCTTGACCCGTTTGGGACTGCACTTACTGCTGTACGCTCTGGGAACCAAGGGTTTGGAAAAATTTAGTTGGATCGTTTTTTTTTGTGCAGCAGAGGTTCCCCAGTAAGGCGGTGGTGTGGTGTGCTATAAAGGGCAATATGACCGCCTTATAGGGGGAAGCCGCCTTGTTCATTCCAGGCTATGAGTGCTATTCCCAAGTCGCGCCAAGCGATTTCGACCGCCTTATATCGGGATACCGCCCTATTGGGGGGACCCCTGCTGTGGTAACAAAGTGTTAGCCCTTGTAGAATTACACTCACGTGTTGGGGACAAATTACTTCAAATGTTTAGTTGGATTATTGGATTATGTTGTAGTGCCAACCGGGTTAACGGGACTTTTCCATTTTTTGAAAACTTTTCCTCATTTTATGAAAACGTTTTCGTTGGCGGAGTCGCCACTGTTGACCCCCCCCCCCTCCCCCGTGCTTCACGCCTCGTGCTATTCGCTTCTGTGATCTTGACTGACCCCCACCTCTCCCCCGCGTGCATAACGCTTCGCGCTATTCGCTGCTGTGTTTGATGCATCGCAACGGTGGAACAGACAACGTTCGACAGGTTGCTGGCGCTGTTCCGAGACTTGGTTTTGGACGACCCTGATGAGGCTTTTCTTGGTAAGATAATTATAAAAAATCTGGTAAGAAAATATGAAAACGCCTGGCTTAAAAAAAAAGCACCTGGTAACATAACAAGAAAACACCTGCCAAGCAAATGGAAAACACCGGGTATGAAAAAAACGCACCCACCGCCCACCGCTATCGCTTGAGAGAGGAAAACTAACGAAAAGATCTCTACACTGTGTATAATCGAAATTTTCGATACGGTTTTCAGCACTATGGTACATGCTGTGCGCTCCGCGTCTCCTTCCCCGCGTCTCCCTCCCCGCCCGCCGCAGGTGAGGGCGGGCAGGAGACCCAGTCCGCTCTCTCGGCCCTCTGCTACCACGGCATCGTTTATTCGGACGCGGTGATATCCCGATGTATCGAATATTTCGATATTCTGAAAAATTCGATCAGACGATATAATATATCGAAACTACCATCGATACGATACCCAACAATATTCGCTCTGTTACGCCCCCACATCTCCCCCCGCTTGAGCCGCAGGTACAGGCGGACTGCAGGTGCAGTTGGCCGTGTCGGCCCGCAGCTACCACGCCACCTTTCGTGCAAACGCGGCGGTATTTTGATATATAGAATGTTGCGATAAAATCTATTTTCGATATTGTGAAAAATCCGATAAGACGATACGATATACCGAAACTACCCTCGATACGATACCCAACGCTATACGCTGAGTTACTCCCCCACATCTTCCCCAGTTTGTGCCGCAGGTAAAGGCGGACAGCAAGTACAGTTGGCCGTTTCGGCCCTCTGCCTCCACGCCAACTTTCATTTGGATGCGGTGATATTTCGATGTCGAATTATTCGATGTTTCGATAAACTTTGTTGAGATAAAGAAGGAAACAATATCTCGATACATTGATATCGAAAATAAACGATATTTGAATGCATCAAAACTGCTTTCGATGCGATATCTAAGCCCTGTCGTTTCGCCCGCATCTCCCTCCCCGCGCACCGGCCGCAGGTGAAGGCGGACAGGAGGTGCAGTCGGCCGTGTCGGCCCTCTGCTATCACGGCAACTTTCGGGCGGACGCGGTGATGAAAAAGAAGCCTATCAAGGCAAGGGGTACCTCCGGCCGCACGTACACGTTTGCCGTGCCTTCCGCCGGAAAGAAGGCCGAACGGAGCGGGCCGTTCGCCAAGGAGCGCAAGGAGCTGATAACGAAGATGTTTGTTCCGAGGTGCGATGGGGCACGTACCAAAGTTTTGTTTGTTGTTGTTCTCATATTAACTCGCATAATCAAGTCCGTGGTCACAGGACAGGCTCCAGTCACTCTGGAGCTGAGGAATAACCCAGGGAAAAACACAAACAAACCAAAGGCGGTACACGCATATATCACGGCTGACGCAATTCATGCCTCCACCAGAAACATATAACAGTGAAATCGGGAGTCAGCCTACGATGTGCCAGGTCCATACTGGTGCATACGTCTCACTACTCGCGCCTGGAAAAAACCGACTATACCGCTTGCCACCCAAGGAAGACTTCCACGTGTATATTGCACGTACCGAAGCATGAAACACCAACGCTACGGTAGGGGGGAATGTTATGTTGATGTTATAATAATATTATTTTATTTTTTTCGGGGCTTGTTTTGCAGTGGCTCGGGGTCACTCGCGCGAGTGACACCCCCCCCTGTTAATTTTTTTGTAAGTATTTGTGTGTTTTTTCTTTGCGTTATTGACCGCGGCAATGGAACGGTAAGCTACGCTGCGCCAGCCAAATGGCCTAAATTACTTTTGTCAGTGAGGTGCAGAGTCACTCGTGCGAGTATGATAGTATCATAGTATCATAGTACCATAGTATCATAGTATCATAGTACCATAATATCATAGTATGATATGATAGTATGATAGTATGATAGTGTGTATGATAGTATGTATGGTATGATAGCTCAAACACACTAGTGAAAATCGGGGTATATCATAACCGTCGCAACATCCCCCCAACGAATAGCCTACTAATAGCCTACCGTACCCTTGGTCGAAAGGGGTAGCAATTTTCGGCCAGAATACTTCCTGACTGGCCGGGCTCCTGAAGTGAGGTAGATTTCACTCAATACCGTTGGAGTGCCTCTTTTTCTACCATTATCAGGGTGTTTGCGATTTCTAACCTCTGTTGGATTGGATATATTGTAAAAGCAATAGTGAAAACGACGAATAGCCTTGCCCAAGGCCAACCAACGAAAAAGTAAGGTTAGATATTGAAATCAATGGTAGGAAAAGCGCGTTTCTTTTTCTTTTTCCAATTTTGTTTTGGTGGGTTGGGCCGGCCTTGGAATGTGACGTTTGACGGTTTCAATAATAATATTAAATGTTTTCTACCCAGCTCCTACCCGACCAAAGTGGGTAGTTCGCAAATACCGTATTCGTTAGATACCAAATGTCGTGGCATTTTTCATCGGGTTGCACACTAAAAACTGAAGATGGTAGGAAAAACGTAGTTCAGGAACCTCGTTTTTCACTATTTTTTTTTGGTGGGTTGGGCTGGCCTTGGAATGTGACATTCGACGGTTTCAATACTAGTATTGAATGGTTTTTACCCAGCTCCTACCCAACCAAAGTGGGTAGTTCGCAAACACCGTATTCCGTATAAATGCCTACCTGATAGGCCATGGGATTTTCATCAGTTTGCACTTTCGCTTATTCCCGACGTTGGAGTTGTGGACGAGGTGCAGAGCTCCTCAATGAGCGAGGAGACTCAGAAACAAATAGTTCGCCCCTGTTTTAGAGCCGAGACCCTACTGTAGAGCAGAGATGTCGAATTGCCGCCAAAATAGCTTGTGCTTACGAATTACCCCGAAAAAAAACATGTTGACCTGCTTAAGGGTAACTACCAAAAAGTCCAAAGGTGGCAATGTGACAGCCGGCGGAGCTGCCCACGGGAGAAAATGCAGGGTTTCCCCATATGAATATGCGACTTCAATGAATAGGTTACGGCAGCCCAGACCAGTTTCTTCTGCTTGCGGGTAACTACCAAAAATTCCAAAGGTGGCAATGTGGCAGCCAGCGGAGCTGCCCGCGGGAGAAAATGCAGGGTTTTTCCATATGAATGTGTTACTTTAATGAATAGGGAACGGGGGGTGTCACGTAATTACGGCAGCCCAGACCAGTTTTTTACCGCTAAATTAACATCGCCGTGATGCCGTGATGCGGTAACCCGGCGGCTTTGCTGTAGAGTGCGTCATGCGGTGGCGGAGGTGGTCGAGATCGTTTTGATGTTGCCCACATCGCACAGGTTATCGTCTGCCTTAGATAATCTGTACTACTCGCGATCTAGATCGTTCAGATCCTACAAGCTGCCCCTTCGTGATGTGGTTGGTTTCAAGTCCCGGGGGGGTGTCTGTCGCAAGTTGCGAAAAGGGGGACAAATCCTAGAAAATATTGACGGGCGATCGATATAGTACGCAGCTTGCAGAGATGAGTATCGACCCTAAATTCGTCGAGCTCACAGCTGACGTGGTTGAAATAATTTTATAAAATCCTAGAAAAATCTGAAGCAAAAAAAAATTAGCCACATGGCAAGTAACCCGGTCAAGTGGCACCCACCAGCCCATACGAGTCCATAGCTTCGTCTTTGTGCGTACTACCTGTATGCCGTCGTGAGTTGTTGCTGAGGGCTGTTCCGAGGTCAATGATAGAGTGGCGGAGGTGTTCGTTTTTTTTTTTAATGTTCCGCACATCGAACAAACAGATTACAATCTAGGCCATCTATGAATAGATCTTATATCTGCCGTTGTGATGTGTTGCGCAGGATCTGTATGGAACATATCCAACCCAGGAGACACTCTTAATATAAAGTACTGCTATGATTATGTGTTGTTTTTGTCTCACGTTAACTCTTGTAAGTAATGTAGAGTCCGTGGTCACACAAAGGTGCCGGAGCCCTAGGAAGATCCCTAAAAAGCATATTGAAATCAAAGTTCGGCCTGGAAAAAGTACGCTTTCCCACTGGCTTTTCTTGCCAGTACCGGTAGCTAGCCGTCAAGTTCAGACAACCCACACGACCTATCGATTTATTTTTGGTTGGAACAGTTGGTGCGTGGTACAATAGAGGTAGCGCTTTTTTGACTTTTTTTTCCCTTAAGGACGGGTCTTCTTAACCCTATTTCGTCGGAATGATGACATTGCTTCCTGACTCCTAGAAGCGTCGCTGGGCAGCGCCACTGCACAGACAATAGCTAGGGTGGTGGAGAACCCAATGGGTAAGCAAATAGAACGTGTAGATAATTATTACTCAGCTCCTCACGTGTATGGACCTCACCTACATGATTTAGCTCCTCTCGAGTATCAAGGGGAAGGCGTCTCGTGAAAAACGAAAGCGGCGAATTAGACGGGACAGATCTTCGACATCCCGGTATCACGATACGACAACGCCAATCTATCATTGAAATTCCTATCTCCCATTATCATATCTGTATCAAGTAAGGACGTATAATCAATAGCTCTTCTTGTTTTTTTATCTGAATTCTTGTTTTGTATACCCAGGCCATGGGATTGTTCCTCCGGTAGCACTTTTAGCTTAGTCTATTAATAAGTCATTTTGTTGGGTGAGGTATACCAACCATTGTTTTATCACGCCGAGAACCTTGCAGGGCAAAAAGCAGCAATGGTTGCTGCATCCCCACCGTAGCATGTTTTGTACACCCAGGCCGTGGGATTGTTCCTCGGGTAGCACTTTTAGCTTAGTCTATTAATAGGTCCATACCGGTGCATACGTCTCATTACTCACGTCTGGAAAAACCGACTGTACCGTTATTTATACCATTGGAGTGACGTGGTATTAATGCCGCGGAGGTGAGTTTCTCGGCGGATGGGGGGGTTCCCTCACAAGTGTTTAACCCGACACATCAACTCTGAAGAGCTATTCGCGCTGCTCGGCAGAGCTGTTGAGCGCAACCGAGACAGCTCTGACGCGCGCAGCTGGTGATGGGCGCAGACATCCATGCCGTGGTGGACGCGTTCACACCCACACACGGGTTTTGAATCGGATTATTCCAGCTAAAGGTAGACCAGGGTTTCGGGCTGTCTCTGCGATGAGTACCGACGGCAGAAGGAATGGGGGCGAGTCGGGGTGGGGGTGAAGCAGGGACCTCCGTCGGTGGCAGTCCAGCTGCGTCATCTAGTGTGGGATATGCGCCGTCGCACACAGAGGCTGCCCACAGCAGCAGAACGCATCGCATTGATTCGGAAGGTGGTCGTCTTCTGCGTGGCACTCTATACACAGAAAAGCGCGGTATCAAGGTGTCGGTAGCGGTTGCGTCGCAATTGTTGCAGAGGAGGGTAGAGATTTTTTTTTTTATTGTCTGTTCGGGAAGATGTTGCGAAGTTCCTCCCAAGCAGTCGTGGTGAGGAAGAGCCCAGACTGCCGCCAAAAGTTGCACGGTCGCAGCCGTGGTAGAGTACCAACAGGAGGCGGAATCCATGCACTGGTCACTGGCAAAGGGGTCAGGAGAACTGTTCCGGAGTGTTATAGGAATGCGAGAATATGATATATCTGGCGTTAACGCCGGCGCAGATGACCACCAACCTCCAGACCCATTTGCGGGCGGCGTGCACGGAGGACATGAAGCGGTACACCGTGCGCTCTTCCGGGTGGGAGGGGCGGCGAGTCATAAGATCGACCGTACGGCCATGGGCATTCTTATGGAGTACGTTGGGTGACAGTCTGCAACCGTTGCACGCACAGACACATAGGGTTAACAGCGTCCGCCGCCGTGGCGGGGGTGAAGCGTTCTCACGAAACGGCGTTCATAGAGGCGGACGTCCTGCAGCTGTCCGCGAAGTTTGCACGTTCGTACACAGCGTGTGCACGGGACTATCGAAGCCGAATCTACTAGGGATCAAGGCACTGTAGAAGTTTGGGTATCATCAGGACGACAATAAACCCGAAGAAAGGATGCCAACAAGAGGCAAATAAACTGCGCCTTGAGAGAAGGACAAAGGGGCAACAAGTATGGGATTCGTCTCATGCCGCAGCAGAGAGGCCTCATTGATCCCAAACTATAAAATGAGTTAAAGCGTCGGCGAAATGTTAAGAGCAGTAATCTTTGAGCAAACCCCGGGGACGGAAGAAGGCCGTCCCAGGGGTCGAAGAAAAGCCTGATAGCTGTACAGAAAAAGCAAGACGATCCCACTTGCATCGTCGGCTTCTGTACTGCAGCTCGAGAGAGTAGGAAGCGGTTAGGGGAAACAGACCATCCCGCCCATCATTGTGCGCGAGACACGCCGACAACGACATCAGTTTTATTTTGTAATGTTTATTTTTCCGGGTCACTACTCTCTGCGCCGAAGTGTCGCGTTGATTACAATCGAATCAACGCGGGGGTAGCAGCCCTGGGTGGGAGTCTCCGGCCGATCGCAGCATAGAGGCCTCGTTGGTCCCAAACGGTGTACGAGTTAAAGCGTCGGCGAATTGTTACAGCAGTGACAACAGCATTATTTCCTTTGGAGGCTTTTTTCTGGCAGACTTCGTTTGGAGACAAGCTACCTGGAATCAACATGGAATCGCTTTTGGAAACAAACTTCCTGGACTCAATGTGGGATCGTTTTTGGAGATAAATCACTTGGAATCAGTATGGGATAATGTTAGGGGTAAACTACTTGAAGTCAACGTGGGATCAGGTTTACTGATGAACTACTTGGAATAATGCGAGAGCAATGTTGGAGATAAACTGCTCGGAATAAATGTGGGATCGTTTTCAGATAGAGACTGCTTGGAATCGACGTGGCACCATTTTAGGAGACAAACTACCTGGAGATGATGTGGGACACTTTTTGTAGGTAAACTACTTGGAGTCAGTGTTGGTTATTTTTTGGAGACAAACTACCTGGAATCAAATGTGGGATCACTGTTGGAGATCTACTGCTTGGGATCAGTTTTGGAGATAATTTTCTCGGAATCCATGTGGGATCATTTTTAGAGGCAAATTACTTGGGCTCAATGTGGGATCCTTGTTGGAGACAAGCTACCTGGAATCAATGCGAGATTAGGTTTGGAGATAAACTGCTTGCATCAATGTGGGATCTTTTTTAGAGACAAACTACTTGGAATCCATGTGGGATCATTTTTAGAGGCAAATTACTTGGGCTCAATGTGGGATCCTTGTTGGAGACAAGCTACCTGGAATCAATGCGAGATTAGGTTTGGAGATAAACTGCTTGCAATCAATGTGGGATCTTTTTTAGGGACAAACTACTTGGAATCAACGTAGTATCATTTTTGGAGACAAATTACCTGAAATCAATAGGGGATCAAATTTAGATACAAACTGCTTGGAATCAATGTCGGGTCATTTTTGGCGAAAAACTACCTGGACTCAATATGGGATACACTGGAGGTAAACTACTTGGAATCCATGTGGGATCAGTTTTGTTGGCGAAAAACTACCTGGGATAAATTTTGGAGGTAAAGTACTTGGAATCCATGTGGGATCAGTTTTGTTGGAGAAAAACTACCTGGACTCAGTGCAGGATCATTTTTGGAGACTCAAGTACCTGGATTCAATGTGGGATCAATTTTGGAGACAAACTACAGTACCTGGAATCTGTGTAGGATCTTTTTAGGGATAAACTACTTGGATAAACTACTTGGGATCAATGTGGCATCGGTTTTAGGAGTGAAGTACTTGGAACCAATGTGGGATCTTTTTTGGAGTCAAACCATTTGGAATCAGTACGCGATATTTCTTGGAGACAAACTACCTGGGATCAATGTGGGATCGTTTTTGGAGACAAACTACCCGGACTCAATCTGGGATAACTCCTTGATATGAACTACTTGGAATCTGTGTGGGATCTACTTGGAATCTGTGTGGGATCATGTTTAGCAATAAACTAATTGGAATCAACGTGAGATGATTTTTTTAGACAACTTATTTGAAATCAACGTAGGGCCACTTTTTTGGTGTAACCACAGCATTGTTTCGTGTGGGGACTTTTTATTTTCTGGCCGACTTCGTCTTCCTTTGCTTGGAAAGGTTGGTGGAGCTAGCGCAAGAGAACTTCCCGGAGGAACTGGAGAACCACGAGCGCATCGCCCGGATTGTCGACTTACGAGATCCGCAGCACTGGTACCCCCTCGCAAGGCTCAGGAAACGCCGCATCATATACCACGGAGGTAATGAATGTGTCGTGTTAGCGTGTTAACCGTGCTAGGATTGCAAAAATCATGCCACATCATGTTCCCAGTACAGACCAGACCAGCGATAGGGGGCCGGGGGGGGGGGCGTACACGATATATCAATGCATGCGGCCGTAGTCGTATGACCATTGTGGTATGTGGTGTGACCCTCGCATCCCTACAATGCCGGGACGGAGCGTGTCGGGTACTCACTGACGAGGCAGACATTGCTTGCACCAAGCGCGAAGCGCCGTGAGGTGTTCGGCGAGTCGCATGAAGGGTGAGCTGCATCCTACTAAGAACCGCTTGTGAGGCGGGCTTGCATATGGATGACAGCCTCAGTAAGTTAATTTATTCTCCGGTATGGCCACTTCCAGAGACAGCAATGCGAGTGCTTTGTCACTGCCTCGAGGGTGCCCTTAGCTTCGGTAGGGGGGTTATATTGTTTTTGGGGCCTTCTTCTGCAGTGCCTCGGGGTCTCTCGCGCAAGCGACACCCCTGTTCCTTCGCGGTCTTGAGTTTCCTCGCTGTTTTAATCTTGTTTTAACTGTGCGATCTGAATCCGCAGTGGAATTGCTTAGCTACGCTGCACCAAGCAAATCGCCTGAAGGATTTTTGGTCGGTGAGGTACAAAGTCAATCGTGCGAGTATGATGGTATGATAGTATGGTATGGTATGTGTGATAGCTCAAACACACTAGTGAAACTGGGGGTTTATCATAACCGTCGTAACATCCCCCCTACTAATAGCCTACGGTAGACTTGGTCTGGAGTACGTTGTCCTCGAAAAGCGTGGGTGCAATCCTAAAGACGCGCTTTTGGGGGGATCCAGTTGTAGAGACCTAAGAGTACGGAGAACGTGGTCTTGTCGACGGTGGAAACTCAATGTTTTTTGTTTTGTTTTTTGTTTCATTTTTTTGGCCGAAAGGGGCTTGTTTCGTTTTTTGGCCTAAGGGAGTTTGTTTCTTGTTTTTTTTTTGCTCGTCAACAGCGGCGTGTGTGCGTGTTTTTGGTTTCGAACGGTTTTTGTTCAACAACAACAGTTGTTCGTTTTTTGGTCAAAAGTTTTTGTTTTTTTGTAACGAAAGCGGTGTCGTGTAACAGTAATCTCATCAACAGTGTCTTGTTTTGTTTTTTTAAACGAAGGTGGTGTCTTGTAACAATAATTTCGTCCACAGCTTCTTGTTTTTTTTTTCAAACATTTGTTTTAAGCCCTGCATTTCTTCCAGCTAAATTGTACTTTCCTCCGTGTGTTTATCAGTTTTTCGCCCACCGCTGCTTTCAAAAACATGCTCTGCAGGTCCGACGAACTCCGGCAAAACGTACCAAGCTATCGAACGCTTGAAGAAAGCCGGCGCGAACAGGAAACCCGGGGATGGTCCCTCTGGAATTTTCTGTGGGCCTTTGCGACTGCTCGCGCTTGAAGTGTACGAGCAGGTGAGATGGATGTGTGTTTAGTTTTTTTCACACTTGTATTATGCAGTGAGTACCCCCATTTAAGAGCACCACGTGACAAGCCGAAACAGGCGCTCTTAACTACACATTGCTCTTAGCTGTAGTTTGCAATGTATGGCTTTTAGCATGGCGGGACGCGCCTATTTGACCGCTCTTAAGTCCCGAATGCCCTTAAATCAGGTGCTATTAAATCGAGATACCCACTATATGTACAAGCTGCCCGGTCGGCATGGGTTTGAAAATTGTTGTGAAGCCTTTGAAAACGCCTTGAAACTTGTTGTGAAGCACGCCTCAGTATTTTTGTGGATGCTGCAAATAGGCTGAAATCCTTTCGGCGCATTCTTCCTTTTTTTAAAATGTTGTTTGCTGGATAAAGAGCATAAAAGAAAAGGCTACCATGTATTCCCCCAAATACGTTCGTTAGGCTCGAAAAGAGAACGATTGTGCTCTTTGTACGGTGCACTTGGCACATTGCAACGTTGCACGAGGGAAGCGGGAGAACGAAAGAGAGACGGAACGTCAGAAGTTGTGGCGGTGGTCTCATGGCGTGATGCGATGTGATGTGGATTCAAGCTTTATCGTTGCACGAGCCAGGGAGAAAAAAGAACGAAATGGACCCTCGACAATGACACGAACGTGTATTTCATTTTTCTTTTTCAGTCGTTGCTTTTACTCTGCAGCTCAACTCGTGACAGGTTTTACCCTCAGCAACCTTCTGGACGAGCCGTGGTCATAGATGTTTTCCCTTTCTTCCCCCCAGTACTTGCATCCTTTTTTGTCGCGCATAGGATTCAACATTGCCACTTTTCAGCTTTTTATGCTCGTTGAGTTTCATCGAATTTTGCTAATTCATGCTCTGGCTCTTTCCGCCCTTATCGTAGGGGGCCTGTCGCTGACGTCGCTCCACCCCGCCCCCTCTGACTTCCCCCCTCCTCCCCCAGCTTAACAGCCAGGGTGTGTACTGCAGCTTGATGACGGGGCAAGAACGACGAGAGGTGCCCTTTGCCAGCCACGTGTCCTGCACGATCGAAATGGCGAGCACGACGAACGAGTACGAAGTGGCTGTGATTGATGAGATACAGATGCTGGCAGACGAGCAGAGGGGGGCCAGCTGGACAGCGGTGAGCTTTTTTACCGCGTAACCGACACATCCCATTGATTGGTCAACCCATTCATTGGCCGTTGATTGGTCAACCCATCATTGGCCATTGATTGGTAACTCCTGACGTTTTGGGTTCTTCAAGAGTCAACACACGAACGGAGGAGGATAAGTTGGACCTCGATGAGTTGTGCCATTTTTTCGACAAAGCGCAATAATTTGTCAACTACTGTAGTGTCGGGGTGTTTCATTGGTCAACACGAGCAGTGGGGGGGGGATAGCTGGACCACTGAGCAGCAAGAGCGGGCAGCGCTGCGGCAGGGGGGAGGGAGGGGGCGCGACTCCGGTATTTGAAGAAACAAAAACAACGATTGTTCTTGCCGTGCTGCGGTTGTTGCTGTGTTATACATGTTACCATGTTACAAATCAAGATTTAGTTTTTTACACACTATCTCCCTTTTGAACTCCTTTGGGAATTGAGAGGAGGGAAATGATGTAGTTTTATAGACAAGCGCAGCGTCGCGAAATGTGCGACACTCCCAAAGCACGATGATACCTGTACTGCTGCATCCTCTATGTAAAAGGTTGATGTATGAGGCCGCTCTTCTGTATTGGTATGATATGCTGTGACAGTACTCTTCCTGGGTTCACAAAGAGCTGAACCGGTTGCTTAAACGCCTTTACAACTGGAAACCCGTTTTTGGAAAAAAATACTTGATCCTAGTATAGGGAGGGGTTTTGAGGTTCTGAAGGGGTTGAAGAAAGTCGGTCAGCTTTACTGGTTATTGTAGTCAGTTAGTTAACTGGTTACTGTACGTTGTCAGCCAGTGGACTGGTTGCTCTACTGTCGTGAGCAGTGTTATCTGGTTACTCTAGCCAGCTAGTTAACTGGTTACAGCCGTTGTCCCGCGTTAGCGCGATACCCTTGTAGTGCGGGACCCCAGTTTAGTGCGGCGAAAATCGCGTGGTACGACCTCATCCTACAGCGTACCGGTCATAGCACTATCCAGGAATAGTGCGAGGACCCACTTTAGTGCGGTTGTTGTCGTCTCGCAAGGCACCGCACTCTAGAGGGAACACGACTGTACCCTAGTCGGCCGGCCAAGGGTTACTCTAGTTGGTTGGTTAGCTGGTTTCTCTCGGTCAGTCAGTTAGTTGACTGGTTCACACATGGTACGGTACAGGTGTGCACCAACCGTTGTTTTTTTCCCTCTGCAAGGTTCTTGACTTGATAAACTACTCTATACCTCGCCCAAAAATTGGCTCTGTTTGAGCGAAAACTGAAAGTTCAATCCGATGAAAAACAACCGTGGGGCCCAGGTAGTTACCCAAATGAACAATCATTTTACCGAAACGAGAATGACGTTCCGTCGATTTTGGGGTTAAAAAAGAAACCTTCGTCATTCAGGAAAATGGTTTGGCCCAAAAATTGGTATACCTCAACACCTCTATCGTAGCACGCGTCGAAACTCGGTGGCTACAGAATAACCCCTTTCGGGCTTGTGAGGGAAACGGAGCCGAAAAAAAATGAATGACGGTTAGGGCATGGGCTACGTGAAGCAACCCCAGCTATTGGGTCGGGGATGGAACCTGCTGCGATAGGGATAGCACTTTTTGACTATTATAGTATAGATTATTTTCTGGATTAGCCCAATGTCGTCGGAATTGTCGTTCTTGTTTTGCTATGTTTTTTTTCTCCCTCGTTTTAAATGTGGGATTGTTCATTGGGTTGCACTGTCATTTCTTGTCAATGTTTGCGTTTCGGGTGGGGTTTAGACCTTCTCAACTGAAAATCCTCGGAAAAATGAGGTCCACCTTCTGCGGTCGCGTGTACGCGTCGATGCGTCTGAACTGCAAGTTATGGAGATGCGAGACACGCGCGCAACATGGAACATTGTGATGACTCGTGCTGTTGTACTTCTTTTTTTTCCCCTGGGGTATTCTTCCACTCCAGAGTGACTGGAGCCTGTCCTGTGACCACGGACTTGATTATGCGAGTTAATGTGAGATCAATAACAACAACGTACGATAATCTGTCCCTGGACGTTTGACAATATCTAACTCGTGATCTCTTTGGTCGCTGTACACGTGTCCCAACGGGGTTGTCTGGTTACTCTAGTCAGCCAGTATGTTTGAACCGATTCAGATAATGTTTCTCTTGCATTATCTTCCGTTGCCCCATCCAGGCTGTACTCGGTCTAAACTGCCCGGAGATCCACGTCTGCGGTGGAATGGAGGGAGCAGTTCTCGTCGAAGCCCTGGCCAAAGAGGTACGAAGTCTTACGTTGCGGCACGTTACGTTACGTGTGGTTACGTTGCGTTTCGCTATGTTGCGCTATGTTACGTGTCGCTACAGATAGTATGCTACGGTTCTGAAACCTTGTTTCCACATGGGTGGTTATTGTTGTGGACGCGCCTATTCGACCTCTACAGTTGCTTGCTTGCTTGCTGGCTGGCTGGCTGGCTTGCTCGCTGGCTTGCTTGCTGGCTTGCTTGCTCGCTCGCTTGCTCACTTGCTCACTTGCTTGATTGTGCTCCTACCGCTTTCTGATTTGGGGTGCAAGTGTACTGCTGCAACGCTACATTTCCAAGGCTTGGCTAACAAGTTACTTTTTGCTACCAGCATTGTGTAACGGCACACCAAAACTGCTGTTACTATTTGCAGTTCACAATTCATTTTCTTGAATAATTTGTTACTTTTATATGTTTAATTTTAGATAGGGGGATGAGTTCGAGCTCCAAGAATACCAGCGGGAGACGAAGACAAGGGTTTTGTGACACATTGTTACGGCAGGGATGCACCAATTATTTTTCGTGCAAGGCAAGGTTCTTGACTTAAGGAGCTCTATACCCCTCTCAGGCAAAAAGTGATTTGGAAAAAAACGAAAGTGCAACCCAATGAACAGTCTCATGTCTTGGCTGTAAAAGTGAAAAAAAAAGCATGCGAAAAAAATGGCGTGCCAGAGATATCCGGTTAAGGAATCCCGAAATTCGGTACGTGTTTTTTTGCCAAAAAGTGCTACCTCTATCGTTGCGGGCGTCTAGTATTATATACACATATATACATATATATACTATAACTGACTTGGCCCCGGAAGTCGATTTCTTTTTTCATGGATGTAACGACGTACCGGTAGTCTTGAAAGTTTATATTTTATACCAGGCATTTTGTTGCTTCCGATATTTTTTTTTCGTGCATATTTGTTAATTGCAGACGGGAGATGAATTCGAGCTTCGAGAATACCAGCGGAAGACGGAGCTCGTCTGCGCCAAGGAGAGCCTGAACAATAACTACAAGAACGTCGAAGCAGGTAAGGGCTGGAGACGACATTTCTTCAAGTGATTGGACGAATGCTCCGCGTGTGTTTATCCCCTGTGCCCTACGTGTACTGGTACTGTTGATGGCGGTGGCGGTTTGCCCTGCCTGTACTCATGCTTGTGATGGCGGTGATGGTGGTGATGGGGGTGATGGGGGTGATGGGGATGGTGACGTCGAACAGGCAAGAGCTGAAGAGGACCTGTTTTCTGTTATGAATTCTCCAACGATGCTCAGCGAGAGTTTAGCCTGCGTGTGTTACGTTACTCGCTGTACAAACGGCGCTGATATTGGTGGTGGTGGCGGCGGTAGCGGTGGTGGTGAAATGTTGTTTTTCGTAGTGACGTTAAACCGTTATTTCTACCGAACACCAATCAGCACACCTAAATCTCAAACTGAGAAACACCTAAAGTACGTTCGATTGTGATGGTGGTGGTAATGGTGATAATGGTAGTGGTGGTGATGATGGTGATGTTGATGCTGATGGTAGTGATGGCGATGGTACTGATGTTGATGGTGGTGGATATGACGATGGTGCTGGTGCTGGTGGCGGTAGTGATGGTGGTGGTGATGATGATGATAGCAGTGATTTTGGTGGTATTTGCGGTCGTGGGAATGGCACTGGTGAGGGAGTCATCCCACGCTAGGGGTGCAGCATATTCTAAGAAGTTTCTGAGCTCGCAGCAGTAGTTTTTGAGCTCGCAGCAGTAGTTTCTGAGCTCCTAACATGAGGAGCTCAATATCAATACAATCATGACCCGATACATGACTTCGAAGACACTCGTTCGCGCAGGCCGACCAACATTTCTTTGCGCTGGTCCTAAACCAAATATGACCTGAAAATGGTCATACCTACCGATAGTTCCACACTTCAGGATCTCAACCGGTCAGATACAATCAGTTAATCCAGCAACTACAACCCCTACCGTGGGATGACCCAAGGGTAAGGGTAAGGGTAAGGGTAAGGGTAAGGGTAAGGTGATGGTGGCTGTGGCAGCGTTCATGTTGGTGGTGATGGCAATGATGGTGTTGGTGATGGTGGTGAAGGTGGTATTGGTTATGGTGGCGGTATTGGTGATAGTAGTGACGGTGATGGTGATGACAATGGTGATGGTGATGATGGTAGTGATAGTGATGGTAACAGTGGTCGTGGGGATGGGAAAATACAACGTGCGGTAATGGGGGTGGTGGCAGTGCTGATGTTGTTGGTGATGGCGATGGTCATGTTTAGTGACGGTGTGATCATAGTGTTGGGCGCGGTCATGGTGACGGTCGCGATGATAGTGCTGATAGTGATGTGCAAGTGCATTTTTGCTACGCTGGCCCTTCGATTATTCGATATACGACGTATACATAAATAGGTTTGCATTTTTTTTTTCGTCGACGTAATTCCGTTGCTCTTCTTGTACTCCTTTCCGCCAGGCGACGCGGTCGTGGCCTTTAGTCGGCGTGACGTCTTCAACATCAAGAAGGAAATCGAGGCCAGAACTTCCCACAAGTGCTGCGTCATCTACGGCTCTCTGCCGCAAGAGACTCGCGCCCATCAGGTATGCCCGTTCACTCGTCCGTTCATTCGTCCGCCGACCAGTCGTTCTCTCACAACCTGGATCTCTTATTTGAACAAGGATGCGTTCTACACTAACTTCAGTACGTTGGCTCCCGACTTTATTATTCCTGTAAAAGTCAGCATAATGATCCTTTTGGTGCTCGTCTTCTTATTACGTAGCCGTCCTGGACGGTAGCGTATAAACGGGTTAACCTTTGGAATGTGCCCTCGCGGCCTTCCTTGCAAGTGCAGCACGCCTAGTAAGAAACAGAAAGACTGACCTAGGCTGGGTTTCTTGTATGGGATTCAGCATGCCGGGTTGCTTATTTGGGAGTCCGTATATCGGATCCAAAGTTTATCATTTCTCTGTAAAGGCCAGCGTGGCTTTCTTGGTGTTCGTTTTCTTATTCTGGTAGTTGTCCTGTTCTGTGTCGTGTGACCTTCGCCCGCCCCCGCCACTGACACCGTTGCTATCTGCCGCCATTGCTTTCCGCACAGGCTCGTCTGTTTAATGCCGAAGATACGGGCTACAATGTTCTTGTTGCAAGCGACGCCATTGGTATGGGACTCAACCTCAACATTCGGAGGTGAGATTCCAATGGTACACACAGGCCATTGGCATGGATCTAAACCTCCACATTCGACGGTAACATTGTACATTACAATATTTGCGTTACGCAGCAGTGGTTGCGAAGTGCTAGTGTTGGATTGGTCTTGGGTTTGTATGTTGCATATCGTAGGGTGATGGTAAATGGAATACATTCATAGTAAAGTCAGTTTCAATGGCGAAGATATGGGCCACGATGTTCTCGTTGCAAGCGACGCCATACGCATGGGGCTCAACCTCAACATTCGAAGGTGAGATTACAACAATGCGATACACAGTTTTACGCAGTTGTTGTTGCTGTACGCATGAGGCTCAACCTCAACACGCGAAGTTTACATTACAACAACGCGATGCACAGCAGTACGCAGTTGATGTTGCTGTTGCTGTTGCTGTCGTTGCTGTTGCTGTTGCTGTTGTTGCTGCTGTTGTTGCTGCAGTTGTTGTTGTTGTGGTTGTTGTTGTTGGTGGTGGTGCTGTTGTTGCTGTTGTTGTTGTTCTCACATTAACCCGTTTGGGGCTCATATACACATACAACACGAACACTACGAAAAAGCCGTCTTGCCAACCGTCTAGTCCAGTATGAGCGCGGAGTAGTACGAGTTGTGTCGTACGTTCCTTCAACCGTCGCTCAGACACAATACCTGTTATCACCCTACCCACCCGCCCGCGTTAAGGCAGGTGACGGATGCTGCAATCGTTATTTTTGTCCTAATGTTTCCCCTTTGGAATCCGGAAGGGGTTAAGTCATCGCCACAAGCTAGTCCATGGTCACAGGACAGGCTCCAATATCTTCGCACTTGTGCTTTCTCTCTCTTCCTCCCTAGACGTAACTCAGATCCAGGGTCGCTATGCAGGCTTTTCTTCCCTCTCCTCACTACGGCACGTGACTTCATTTTTATATCGAGAAGACTTCATCCCTTTCTTCCCTCGTCGACTCGCATCGAATTGCGCTTAACCACTCTGCAAGGCGCTCTCAGCAGTACAGTACCGTTTGACTGGGTGTGGATTTATATCTGAACTGCGCTTTGTAGGATGGTAAAGTAAACGAAGTTGTAAAGAGATTCATGTTGTCTGCGCATCGTCAGCTTCTATACAGCAGGGGTCCCCCAATAAGGCGGTATCGCTATATAGGGCGGTATCCCGATATAAGGCGGTCAAAATCGCTTGGCGTGACTGGGGAATTGCACTCATAACATGGAATTAATAACGAGACTTTCCTCAATAAGGCGGTCATATTGCCCTCTTTAGTGTATCGCATACCACACCACCATCTTACTGGGGGACCCCTATCATACTGCTTCAATGCCAAACGTTTGATTCGAAAATCGCAAGCAGAACATATACCAACCAAACCACTTGCTCACTGTACGAGTGTTCTATTAACAAGTCGAGTGTGTTTGAAAAAACGCTTACTATTTTATCTGCTGTACTTGTACATTTACATACCTGGCCCGTATTGTGCGTACTTGATACATACAAATTTACACTCTGTTGTTACAAGCATTAAAAAATTCCGCTAGCTCGCTGTGCATGTTTTTTCTGCGTTGCTATTCGAACCCCGTGCATCCTTTGGCACACCGCCTGATTCCATAAAACACTGGATATAATATATCATGGTGCCGTACGAGGCACGATTACGTATGAATAAGGATGCAAACATTTAAAAAAACTTCGCTAAAAAAAAAGTATAGTTTCTATCAAAACAAAAATATCTAAGTACAGGGGCCAGCGGTTGGTTGTACATTGCAGTGCCGTAGTCTACGATACAGTCTAATGCCTGTATCACCCTTCGTGTATATACCTGTATAACATACGTAATTTTTTCAAGTCTGAAAAATGCATGTCTCCACCCAACCTTAAATATGAACACCTGGGGAAAAATCAGGACAACGTCATGTAATTAGCGCTGCACTACCATTAATGTGCATGTGTGAAAGTATCGCAGCGCGAGTAAAAAAAACAACCGGGAGAAAAAAAAAGGAAGGAAAAAAAAATCGAAAAAAATATATTTCCACCAAGCGGTTCCGGAGGGCATCGAACCCTCGACCTCGCGATTAACAGTCGCACGCTCTGCCACTGAGCTACGGAACCACACTTTGTGCTTTTAGGATGACGACACGGCAGAAAATTCAGCTTCTATACTTGCAACAGAGTATTTCGTGTATTGTATGTTATTCGACACTTTTTTTATCCTTCGATGCTATAGAAATTGCGCCCACGTACAAACTACGTGGAATTAGTTAGTGGGGGAATATGTTTTTGCAGTAGAAAAATACTCCCATGTTGTACAGCAGTACAGGTATGTACGAAGGGTGATACAGGCAGTAGACTGGTACTGGTATCATAGACTACGGCACTGCAATGTACAACCAACCGCTGGCCCCTGTACTAGATATTTTTATTTTGATCAAAAACGAAACTTCCCAAAACTTGCTATTTTGGCAAGAAAAAATTTGCGGCACTTTCCAAAAAGACGACAAAACGTTCTATTGCGAAATACTGCGCATTTGGCCAAGTTTTCAAGTTTTTGGCAAGTTATGTCATCATAACGCCCTCAGATTTTATTCAAACCCCTCACAGTAGCAGCAGCAGGGAGCCAACGGCACGCCGGCGCCCTCTATGGAGTATATCCTGGCGTAGAAAGGACTCCAGGCACAGCCCATGTACCTCAGAGGTTGGCAGTCCTTCCGGCCCGGTCAAATTCGCCTGGGAATAGCTACGTAGGGCGGCTGCTGTTTTTTATTATGCTTCAGCACCCGCTCAAAACGACCCCATGTGGCATCCGCGCGGGCCTCACGGCCTGTGTCGCCAGGCCTATCATAGCTGCTGCCAATGACATCGTGTATCCTCCATACCTCCCGCTATTGCAGAAGTTAGAGCAAGTCTAGCGTCGGGCGTCGTGGGGTAGTCTGGTTTGTACAACCTTGCGTCGGCGTTATTGGCCTGAAATGGCAAATGAAATGGCAAATCTCACTTTCCAAAAACTTGCCAACGAAGCGGAACGGAAATATCCAATAATGGAAATATCCAATAAAAACTTTGGCAAGTTTCTTGCTATTTTGTCAAGTCCAAATTTCCAAAAACTTACCAATTTGGCAAGTTACCAAATTGGCAAGAAACTTGCCAAAAATGTGTCGTTAGAAATGACCCTTATAAAAAGCGAAAAACGTCGGCTGTGATTGCGACCGATTGAATCGTTGAAACTCAACTTTGCACGCTGCGTTGTACAACTATATTTCATTTATGATACCAGGTACGAGTATGGTATTTATGAATCAAACCTACGTCACGGTTGTTAATACACAGTATTAATAGTTCTGTTGCACTTTTTTTACGGAAGGTCTTTCGCGCGTGTTTTTTTTTCAAATCCCGTCGAATTCGCAGCTGACATATTTCCAAAGCAATGTCCTTCTAATAGCTAGGTACTGCTGTATGCAAGACACAAATTGCACAATAAATATTGCATGCCGACTATTTTGGGCTAACGCCTTTACAACTGGAAACCCGTTTTCGGGGACAATTACTTGGATTAAGTATTGGGAGAGGTTTGGGGGCTCTGAAAAGGTCAAGGAGCCCTGTAATCCAGGAAAAATACTTTAGCCAAAAAGTCCTCGTGCGAGTACCTACCCTAATTTTATACAAATTACTCTCAACAACCTAAGCTGTGAGTCCGACAAATTTAGAGTCGATATTCGTCTTCGCGAGCTGCGTACTACTACACCGGTCGCCCGTTTTTAGTATGTTGTCTTGAGGCAAAACCTAATCGGTAGGAACAATGGGCATTAAGCCTGCAAATAAACCACGATGATGGCTTTAATAACGTGTTAAGTGACATGAAAATTATTATCAATTGCAATACGAGTGAGAAATAGGTTAGCACCCATCGCTATACGAGCAAGTACAGCAGCAAAGATGAGTACTGGTACCGGGTATCGACCATTGAATTGATGGAGCTCACAGCTGCGAATTCGACAAATTTAGGATCGATAGTCATCGTTGCAATCCGCGTGATACACCGGCCGCTCGTTTTTTACGGGTGTATTGTCCTCTGAATGTGTGCATGTTTGAGTCCTATGCATGTTGATAGGGTGAACATCAACAACAGAAAGTTCTCAGTAATAAAATATGGTAATTACAATTCATAACTCTTGCGTCCTAACATGACTTCAGGAGTTCACTTTTAAGAGGGCAAAAGGAGTTCCTATAAAAAATATTTCAAAGGAACAGTAACGCCTCCACAGCGGGGATACCACAACAGACACCAAAAACGATGAGTGCGCGATTTTACCGAGCGAAGGAGGTGTACCACACAAACAGTCAAGGGAGTTTGCACGACACAATCAATCCAAGGAGTTGTACGACACAATCAATCCAAGGAGTTGTACAACACAATGAATCCAAGGAGTTGTACAACACAATCAATCCAAGGAGTTGTACGACACAATCAATCCAAGGAGTTGTACCACACAATCAATCCAAGGAGTTGCACCACACAAACAGTCAAGGGAGTTTGCACGACACAATCAATCCAAGGAGTTGTACGACACAATCAATCCAAGGAGTTGTACAACACCATCAATCCAACGGGTTGTACGACACAATCAGTCCAAAGGAGTTGTACCGCACCCGCTTTGCATGCAGCATGATACTGCTCATCTTGCAGCGCGCTCTCACAAAAACGGTTGATAAAGGCCGCGCATCTCAATTTTTTCGATGGCGTTTTGTTTTGGGGGAGAGGGGTCCCGAAAGGGTTAGGCCTACGGCCCTGCATGGCAATGAGTACCCGTCTCCTTTTTTTTGTTTCTTTATCCCTTTTTAGTACCCTTGCACTACTCTTGCCCTCCCTCCCAGTAGGAACTCCCAGTAGGAACTCAGATCCGGGGTCGCATAGCGGGCCCTCCTACCCCCTCCCCACTACGGTACGTGCCTTCATTTTTATCGCGAGAAGAACTCAGCATTCTCTCCCCTCGTCGACTTGCGTCGAATTGTATTGGGATGAATTAATTCGAAGCTGCCATCCGATATGCAAGAAAGTGCGCACAAGGTGCGCAAGTCCGCCTGACAAGTGGTTCTTGGTAGGATGCAGCCCACCCTTCATGCGACTCACCGAACACATCACGGCGCTTCGCGCTTGGTGCACGCGATGTCTGCCTGGTCGGTCAAAACCGAAGTGCTCCATCCCGAAACTGTAGAGATGCGAAGGTCTAATAGCTATAGTCATATGACTACGGCTATGCATGAAATGAGCACACCCCCGCCCAATACAGCCAAGCATGAAACGAATGCACCCCCCCCCCATCGTGCCTTGTCTGCCGCTCCGCGTACATATGTTTGGAACTCTCCGGCCAGGTTGTATACGATTTCCTTGTGTTCATTCCCTCCCCCCCCCTCTCCCCCCCCTTCCTATGCCTGGAACTCCCCCATGGTGGTGTTAAAAAGAGTGATCTTCCACAGCGTGTCTAAGCGGTCTAACGGCGGTAAAGGCATGGTCAAGCTTCCCCCGACAATGCTCAAGCAAATCGGTAAGTGACGCCTGCCATATACGACAGACGTAGCAGTTTTTTTGCGAAAAAGTTTTTGTGCATGATGGAGTGTTCCTTAATCCAAGATTTCTGAAATCGTCAATTATCGTCAATTGTTATTTTGCAGTTATGTGTGTTTTTTGTATACCTACAGTAGGCCATGGGTTTGTTAGTTCGTCGGTTTGCATTTTCAGTTTTACTCTAAATCGTTTTGGGGGGGGATTGGGTGAGGTATGGACCCTCCTCAAGGCAAGAACCCTGCAGGGAATAAAAAACAATTGTTGCTGCACCTCAACCGTGGCTTATGCCATATGCTATTTACCAGGGCTGTTTCACGGGCCATGGTCCAGTCCGTGGGTCAGGTCGGAAGGTTCTACGGGTAAAAAACTCGCGGGTCGGGTCGGGTCGGGTCGGGTCGGGTCGGGTCGGGTCGGGTCGGGTCGGGAGGTGTTCGAAGTCTCACGGGTCGGGTCGGATCGAGTCTGGCGGGTCGGATCGGGTCTGGAGGTCCTGTCAAACATCGCGGGTCGGGCCGGGTCAACCTCATCCGATCCGACTTGTATACCGAGGAGTGATCCGGCCCGGTTAAAAAACGCTGCTATTTACCCTTTTAGGACATGTGTTTATCAAGAACGACCCAAGAACACAACGAGCGCGATCGAAACAAGCATGTAGGAGAAGCGTGTAGCCAGAGTCATCCATCCCATGGTATTGTAAGGTGGCATTTGTGTTGCGTTTTTTGGGGCCAAGACGTTTCTGATCGGTTGATGATCTTCTCACGTGTGGAACTGTAGCACTATCGGTTACATGGCGTTTTTACTAGATTTGTTCTTGTTTCAGGGCCTAGAGCATAGAAAATGTTGATCGCGGTGCGCGAACTGGTGTCTTCGAAGTAATGTTTTGGGTGATGATGGATGATGATGATGATATTGACCTCCTCGTGTTAGGAGCTCAGAAAATTATTAGAATCTGCTGCACCCTTAACCTAGCGTGGGATGAGTCAGCAGTTACACGCGTGCCACGATTGAAATATTGCGTTTGGTGCAAGCGATACCTGTCTGGTCGGTGGAAAACCCGACGTGCTCCGGTACGGCGATGTAGGGGTGCGAGGGACTAAAAGCTACTAATAGCTATGGTGTATGCACGAAATCAGCGCACAAATTATCGTTTTGTTTCGTTTGTGTTCGGCGGTGTGGCAGGAGGTAGGGCCGGTCAACATGGAATCCTTATCCCCTCCGCCCTTCAAAATGAGCAAAATAACGAAGAAAAGAAAAGCATTGCATTTATGAAAAAGGTATTGTGTACCATCAGCCGTTGACCTGTAGCCAATCGACTAACTGAGGGGTTCTTTTCGGATTCGGATGGCCCTCAATAAAAAAACGCCATCGTATATCATCACATCTTGGTAGTGGATAGGGTTTCAGTGGGTGCCCCGTTTTTAGAACACCCGAGTTAATAGCATTCGGGAGTTCAGAACGGTCAACTCGGCATGTCCCTCCACACTAAAGGCTATATATTACCCACTACAAGTAAGAGCAATTTGTAGTTAAAAGCGCCTGCTTCAGCTTGCTTGACACATGATTCTCTTAAACCGGGGTACCCACTGCATGCTCTGTAGACACTATACACAATTTGTGGTGAGGATACATATGCTACAGCATACCTGGACCAGTGTCTGGTAGGTATGTTATTATATTTGTCGTTATTTACCTGAATCTACTTATACTTGCCTATTATATAGTGGGGGTCCCTCAATAAGGCGGTATCCCTATACACGGCGGGGTCCCGATATAAGGCGGTCGAGTTCGCTTGGTACGACTGGGGAATGGCACTCATAACCCGGAATGAACAAGGCGGCTTCCCCCAATAAGGCGGTCATATTGCCCTCCATAGGACACCACCGCCTTGATGGGGGGACCCCTGCTGTACGTATCTGTGTTTCGCATGCACTCAATTGGCCCTCCCCCCAGCCCGACAACGCCAACTTACCCTGACAACGCCAACTTTTGCTGTGTGTGTTTTTTTGTGTTGTTTGTTGGGGACAGGAGGCCGGGCCGGCCGGCACGGGAAGCAGTGGGAGTACGGCGAGGTCACGTGCCTCAAAGCTATGGACATGGACTACATGCACCACGTGAGCCTTGTCCTTCGCATCCGATGTGTTTTCCGTGATTTTTGTAAATGCTTTTTGCTACCATGTGCCAACCACTCTCACTCTGCCCGTAAGTTGAAGGAACCTTTGGGTATTACTGTATTGTAAGTATCCAAAAGTACTAGCTGGTACCAAGGGGAGCCGCCGACCCATATCCTTCATGAGGACATACACACCCACGTAACCCGCGCGATCACAATATGACACACAGCTTGCAAATATGAGTATCGACGAAATCCTCGATTATACAGCTGTAGTATTGTATTTTTAGTTTGTCATGCAGTTATAGGCCAAACAGTCCTTACATTTTTCAGCAACATACAAGTATATATAAATGCTTTGCATATTCTTGACCCAGATTCCCGACACAGACATGCCTCATTCCCTACCAAATAAGCCTCACTTTGTTGCTACGTTTTCATACGTTCACAGACACACCTATCCTTTTCTTTGTTTGCGGACACTACGCTCTGTATGTTTTATTTATTTTTGTAGTTTTTTTTTTTTAGTCGGCCCTTTTGCTCTCCAGCTCAACTCGTTAGACGTTTTGCCCTCAGCGACCTTCTGGACAAGCCATGGTCACAGGTGTGTCCCGTTCTCCCCCCCCCGGTACGTGCCTTCATTCCCACTTTTCAGCTTTTTATGCTCGCCGATTGCATCGAATGTACATGAACAGGTGATGAACACTCCTCTGGAACCCATCCCTCAGGCGGCGATTTTCTCCACCGTGCAGCGCATGCAGAAGTTCTCCAACTGGTCAGTGACATGTTCATGGGATATGGTTTATGATGAAAAAAAAATGAAAATACACTCCAGCTATGAGATCGAAGATTTCGTCGAAACTCGTCTTTGCCAGCTGTGCGTGATACTCCGACCGCGCGCGTTGCTGGCTGTGCGTCCTCATTAAGGATAACATATCGTAGCACAGCCCATTGTACCGTTCCCTGGCGTATTGGTGCTGCGGTGCACGTAGTAATTTGTGTTTTCGTTTTTTTTGCCCCTGGAGACCTGCAGTAGGCTACGGTAGCGGGGGTACCCTCCTGTTCAGTGTCGAGTTTTAGGGCCACTCACACACACGAGTGGGTCACGAGTGGGTCTGTACGTCACCGACCAAATACTCTAGGCCAGTTTCTTGGCGCAGCCTGTTTCATCGCTCCATTGCGGATTAATCTCGCAAAGAACAGAACGGCATGGAACCTTAAGACCGCACGGAAACAAGGGGGGGTCACTCGCTCGAGTGACCCCGAAACGCTGCGAGAAAAGACCCCATACGTGACCCCCGCACTGTACCTTGGGTCTGGGACGCTTGTGGGTCCTTAGAATGTTACAAGTTTTCCCCTTCGGGATGCGATTGGCTTGAAATCCCCGGGGGGTTGTATTGAAATCCCCGGGGGGTTGCCTTGGATCCCCGGGGGGTTGTCTTGAAATCCAAGCGGGGTGTCTTAAAATCACCGGGGGGTTGTCTTGAAATCTCCGGGGTGTTGTCTGGAAATCCCCGTGGGGTTGTCGAAAGTTAAACGGGGGAAACCAAAGCTCAAATTAAGAATGGTTAGCCACCGCGTACGGTATGAGATTCCAACGGTACACGGTGGCTTGCAGAAAGCTAAAGAAAAATCATTAGCCACCGCCCAACTAGCCGGGCAAGCAACACCGACTATTCATAGCTAAAACGGGTGCATAGTTTAGTTTGTACCACAGCCCGTAGTGCCGTTCCCATGGAGGTTAAGATTGATAGCAGGGAAGAGGAGTCATCCCACGATAGGGGTACAGCAGATTCTAAGAATTTTCTGAGCTCGCAACATGAGCTCAATATCATCATCATCATCATCCATCATCCATCATCACCCGAAACATGACTTCGAAGGCATTCGTTCGCGCAACCCGACCAACGTTCAGTTCTATGCCCTAGTCCTAAAACGTATACCTGGCACTAGTAAAATGATCATGCTAACCGATAGCTGTTCCACGCTTGAGGAGTTCAACCGGTCAACCAATCAGAACGTCAGAACGTCAGAAGGTCAGGAACATTAGTTAACCCAAAATGATGCAGCAACCCCCAAGGTGGGATGACGCTAAATAGCTAAGGTCCCGCTGCCCCCAAAATGTGACCCCTTCCCCCTCTTTCTTTCTTTGTAAATGTTAGCCTTGACAACACCGAGCCGGGTGGTGCGCAGTCGCGACGACGGTTGGCCGAGACTTTCGCGACGTTCGCGGAGAAGGCTATGGTAGGGGATAGGTGAGATCACCCCCCCCCTCCCCTCCCCCACCTCTGTTCCCTCGATATGATAATAGCGAAAGGAATTATATGTTCTATGAAATAAACAGTAAACTTTGTGAGCGCCCAAGTGTTGGAAGTGTCTCCATTAGGAGTAGGAACGGTGCTTCGTCTCGAAAGGGACGCGTGGTCAATGGTCAGATGACTAAGGCAAGCAACAAATGAGTACCTTCCCCCCCCCCCCTGCGTTCCCTCGATAAGATAAGCAAAAAAAGGTGAAATTTAGTAAAATAAACTTAGTGAGCGCGCAAATATTGGAGGTGTCTCTGTTGGAGTAGAAACGGTTCTCTCCGTCTCGAAATGGATGCGTAGCCAATTACCTAAAATATATCGCAACCAAAAATGAGTATCCCCCCCACCCCCTTCATCCGCTGAAACTGCGATTTCGCGTAGGGGACCTGGACCTACCAGAAAGGAGAAAGAGATATACCAATAGTGGGGAGGAGGAGGACGTGGATGCACACATGTGCCCGTGTGGCACAACAACAGAGAGTAGGACTCACTTAATAGGAGAATGCGAAATATACAAGGAGGAACGGGATGCGTTAAAGGAGATGAGGAGCTTAGACGTATGTGACATAGAAGAGTTTGCTAGACTAGAGAGTAGCGAGGAAACGATTGCTATCCTAGGAGATAGATGGTGGCCACAGACGGCGAAACAAGACGGGGATAGGATAAGCAAACAGTTTCTATGTAATATATGGAAGAAGCGTAATGAGCGCCCAAATGTTGGAGGTGTAGGAGTAGGAACGGTGCTCCGTCTCGAAAGGGATGCGTGATCAATGGTCACATGACTAAGGCAAGCAACCAATGAGTACGCCCCGCCCCCCCCCCCTTCATCCGCCTCTTTTATGCTTTTTCCCCACGCTTTAATAGTTTAAGGAAATTCTAGGGGGGGGGACAGGGTAGATCACCCCCCCCCCCCCCCCCCCCCCTCTTCCTCGCAAGCGGTTCTTAGTAGGATGCGACTCACAGTCCATGCGACCCACCGAACCCCTCACAGCGCTTCGCGCTTGGTGCATGCAATGTCTGCCTGGTCGGTGAAACCCCGACGTACTCCGTTTCGGCAATGTAGAGATGCGAGGGTTGATTGTCTGAAAGACTACCTACGGCCATACAGGACATTGAATACCCGACATGTGGTACCCGACATGTGATACGACAGATCAATGCTAAAAAGTAAGGGAGTTGCCCTTTTCTCCCTGCCGCCACTCGCCCTACGATGTGACTCTTTTATGTCACTGACCGAAATACCTTAGGAGATTTATTGTTGGCGCGAGTGTAGCTACTAACCTATCCATTGCGGTTTCTTATCGCGAAAAAAAAAAGCAGCCCGAAAAGGAGCAGGCGGGGTGGTTACTCGCACGAGTGACCCCGAGAGCTCTTGGAAAACCAACAAACCAACAAACCAACAAACAAACGTGACCTGCCTACCTTAACCTTGGTCGCTATAGGTACAGCAGCACTAGCGGTGGTGTGCTATAGAGGGCAATATGACCGCCTTATTGGGGGAAGCCGCCTTATTCAGTTCGGGTTATGAATGCAATTCCACAGTCGCGTCAAGCAATTTCGACCGCCTTGTAAAGGGACACCGCCTTACTCAGACCGCCGGTTTGGGGGGCCCCCTACAATATTTTTCTGAAATGACGGGGCGTCTTTGCCTAACAAACACGACCCGATACCGTCGGGACATGTTACTTACGGCATTTACCATGAATTTTCACGGGTCAGGTAGAGTCGGGGTGACCCGTCTCGACCCGCGACATTTAAAAGCCTCCTGATCCGACCCGACCCGACCTGACCCGACCCGACCCGACCCGACCCGACCCGACCCGACCCGACCCGACCCGACCCGACCCGACCCGACCCGACCCGACCCGACCCGACCCGACCCGACCCGACCCGACCCGACCCGACCCGACCCGACCCGACCCGACCCGACCCGACCCGACCCGACCCGACCCGACCCGACTCGACCCGACCCGACCCGACCCGACCCGAACCGAACCGAACCGTCTCGACCCGACCCGATCCGACCCGTCTCGACCCGTCCCGTGAGATTTCAAACACGAGCTGACCCGACCGCACTCGACCCGCAAGATTAAGAGAATCTCCTGACGTGAGTGGAGTGGGTCGGGCCATGACCCGTGAAAAGCGCCGTCCCTTGCATTGACCTGCTTAGTAGAGAGGCAGCTGCAAGGGAGTTAGTTGCCTGTGACACGTGCTACACGGTACACGTGCACCTTTTTTTTTCGTCCTGCAGGCTTGTAGGCTTGATAATTTACTGTATACCTCGCCCGCAAAGAATGATTTTTGAGTAAATCCGGAAGTGCAACCCTAAGAACCAGCAAAACCAATGGCTTAGGTATTAAACTGTTATTGATAATGCCAAAACAGAAATGAAATTCCGACGATTTGGGGTCAAGGGGGGCATGGGGGTTCCGCCGCACCAGGGGAGGATAGGGTCCCATCCCCGGTTCAAACATCCCTCCGTATATCTTCACCAACTAACAGCATTCTTACCTGGCCGACTAATTACTAGTTGGCTGACAGCACCTATTGTAGTCGTCGTTGTGTTCTTTCCTAATCGCCTTGCAAGCCCCAAGCAGCCCGGAGGGCGTCAGAAGAAACCAAACGGCCATCCGCTTTTCGCCCACTTCGGCGGCTGCGGCTTCAGAAATAGGAAGCCGCCTGTGTCGGGTATATTGTGTTGTCCTGATTTGCTTTCATGTCTCGAGGCATTTCCTGGCGACTTCAATTGATACCTATTGATAACAGATGGTATATCCTCATTATTATTATTTTTTATGCTCCTGTTTTTGTTTTCGCTTTTTTTATCGTTGCTTCTTGTTATGTTCCTGTTCCTGTTTCTGTTCTTTTTCTTTTTTTGTACGTGTCAGGTATTTCCTGGGAACCCACGACCAGCACCAGGCTCTTGCAGACGCCTTACACCCCATCGAAAACCTCACGCTTGAGGAGAGATACTCCATCTCCATGGCCCCGGTCAACGGCAGGTGTGCGCTTTTTTTAGGACTAGGGTTATAGGTTGCCGGCTCGTAAATGTGAACCGCGAGCAGAACCGAGTACCCGTTCGTCGTTCGACAATTTTGTTCTTGCTCGACATCCCATCTCAAAAATCAAATCCTCCAACCCATTCATAGATTTTCACGTTTTACGGTAGGGATTTTTTACCGGGGGCTCTCAGCACGGTTTACCCGGTCTGTGTGGGGGTATAGTGTGTGGAGGACTACTACGAGTATACAGACCTTGGTCCAGCTTCGAAAACAAAATTGAAATTAAGGTTGACCTTAAACCCCAAGATGAACCCTAGCTCCTTCTCTATGGCTCCGGTCGATGGGAGGTGCGCTCCCTTAGGGTTGGGTTTGGGTTTTGCCGTAGACTTTGGGTTGAGGGTTAATCTTCGGACGGGCTGTACATGGCGGGTGGGTTAACTCAGGGTAGGGGGTAGGTATATCGGAGAGTTCGGGTTGGGGGCTGGGTCCGGAGGGCTGCTACCGTATACGACGGCTTATATCAGCCTATACGTTGTGTACCACACCCCCGCTGGGTCCGGAGGGCTGCTACCGTATACGACGGTGTATATCAGCCTATACGTTGTGTACCACACCCCCGAAGTATACCACTCGAGTGATCAAATAAGTAAATCCCAGAATAACAACACGATTTATCACCGGGGTACGTTGTATGCCACACCCCCTGTGGTGTCCTGCATGCCTCATAATCACTATGGCACCCCCAACATACCACTCGGGATAGTGTTCGGAGGGCTGTATGTGGCAGGTGGGTTAACTTGGGGTTAGAGGTTGGTTTATCGTAAGGCGCGGGTTGGGGGCTGAAGTTTGGTGGTCAGTTATGTGGTAGCTTGGGGTTATTAGAGTTGGAGGTAGGGTTGAGGTTGGGGGACAGTGTTCGGAGGGCTGTATATATCAGGTGTGTTACCTTAGAGGTTAGTTTTGCCGTAGAGTTTTGGGTTGGGGATTGGGGTTCAGAAGGATGCTATATGGCAGGTCAGGGATGGCACGTTAGGGCTAGAGTTGGAGTTAGGGTTGGGGTTTGGGTCGGAGGTAATTGTTCGGAGGGCTGTACGTGGCAGGTCGGTTACCTTAGGGTTGGGGTTAGGTTTATCATAAGAGTTTTGGGTTGGGGGCTGGGGTTCGGAGGGCTGCTACATGGCACTATATGGCAGGTTAGAGTTAGGGCTGGAGTTAGGGTTTAGGTTGGGTTGAGTTTGGGGTTTGGAGGACTGTCTAGAGCTTGGCCCAGTTTGGAAAAAGTGGTTGAAATACGATATACCTTAACCTTAACCCTATGCGTGCCTCGACCATGGCATTCTTTTTTTGGCATTTTTTTTTCGTTAATGGTTCAAACACGTTGGCTGTGGCTTCAATCAATTTAAGGGTCAAAACTCATCTTTGCAAGCTGCGCCGATACTCCGGCCGCGCGTTTTTAGTCTTTAAAGATGTACTTCGAAGAATGAATCCCCTGGATTTTGTCTAAAAGGCGATTTCGATCCGTAATCGTTACCTGCGCGCTGATACTACAGGAAAAAGTGGACAACCAAATGGGAGGTACAAAAGCTGAAACTTCTGCAATATACCCATTTTTTTGCACGTTTTTACTCCCCACCCGCCTGGTGCAAGCAATGTTTGCCTGGTCGGTGAAAACCCGACGTGCCCTGTCCCGGCATTCATGGGGTGCGAGGGTCTATGGCCTTACAGGCTACGAGAATGCTTGAATATGATTACATCCCCTCCCGCTCACCGCCGCCCATCCATCCGTCTTTGCGGAACTCTCCATCGACCCCTGGTGACACGGTTGCGTGGTGCGAAAAGGAACGCGCTTCTGGTGCGCGCAATTTTCCTGTTCGCGAAGGCGCACGCGGCTGGCCTCCCGGTGTTCATCAACATGCGACTCCCGCCGAAGGGGGTACTTCCTAAGTCGGTGAGAAAAAATGGTCAAAGGTGTCTATGTTTTTCTATCCCAGCTTGCCTGCTGGGTCGCTGTAGAGCGTGGCATCTGCATATGTATAACAAAGTAATACTGTTGCTACTACTACTGCTACTGCTGCTACTAGTAGTATACTGCTGCTGCTGCTACTGCTACTACTACTACTACTACTACTACTACTACGGCTACTACTACTACTACGGCCGCTGCTAAAATATTGATACTGCTGCTGCCGCTGTTCTAACAGATGCACGAGTTCCAGACCCTCTGCTCGAAGCACAACGTGCTAGATCTGTACAAGTGGATGGGTGTCCGGTTCCCAAGCATAGAGTGCTTTGCCGAGAAGAGCGTCGCGGAAATGTGAGAGCTCCGTTACATTTGGGATTACGGTTTTGGGTTGAAGTTGCGGTTGAGGTTACGGTTACGGTGTTACGTTGAGGTTGCGGTCGAGGTACGGTTGAGGTTGCGGTTGCGGTTACGGTTTGGACTTGCATGATGTGCTAGATCTGTACAGGTGGATGGGTGTCCGATTCCCAAGCATAGAGTGCTTTGCCAAGAGGAGCATCGCGGAAACACGAGGAATTGGCTCTAGGTTTCGGTCGGGGTTACACCGGCGGTTACAATTTACAGTTACGGCTACTGTCGGGTTACGGTTATGGAGTTGCGGTTATTTTTAGGATTTACATTCGGGGCTACGGTTACTGTTATGGTTATGGTTGGGGTTACAGTATTGTTACCGTTGCGGATACGGTTGGGTTAGGGTTTTCTAGTCACGGACTACGGTTAGGGTCGAATATATATATTTTTTTATTTTTTTTTGGGCGTCAGCTAGGAGATATACGTGTACCACTTTTGGTTTGTTTTAGTTTTTCCCCGGGATATTCTTCGACTCCAGAATGACCGAAGTTTGCCCTGTGACCACGGACTTGATTGTGCGAGTTAATGTGAGAACAACGACAATATATCTACTACTAGCAATGACGGCAGTTGCGGGATGTTACGAATGACGTTTTTCGTTAAAATGGGTGTGACGGAGGCTTGGTATTAATAGCATCGTACCTTTCACGGCAGGTTGTTAGGTGTGGAACGCGTCTGGCGTACGCCCGCAACCGATGCTAGTTTTGGCAACGGGCCGTCGTTAGACGTTTTTGGTTGGAGTTCTGGATATGGTTGCGGTTATGGTTGGCGTTGAGATACGACAACTTTTACGGTTACGGTTATGGTTACGGTTATGGATCGAGTTACGGGTGTGGTTACGGATAGGGTTACGGTTATGGTTGGCGTCGGTATACGGTAACGGTTACGGTACTTGTTACGGTTATGGCTCGAGTCACGGGTATGGTTACGGATAGGGTCACGGTTATGGTTGGCGTTGGGATACGATTACTGTTTCGGTTGCGGTTACCGTTACGGTTACGGTTACGGTTATGGCTCGACTTACGGGGAATGGTTACGGATAGGGTCACGGTTATGGTTGGCGTTGGGATACGGTTACTGTTACTGTTACGGTTACTGTTACGGTTACGGTTACCGTTACGGTTACGGTTACGGTTATGGTTCGAGTTACAGGTATGGTTACGGATAGGGTTACGGTTGAAGTTTCGGTTCGGACTACGGTTGTTAGAACGGGAACAGTCCCGGTTGACGTTAGGATTCCGGTTGCGGTAATGTTTTGGTTAGCTTTGAGATTGGCGTTAGCGCTATTATTTGAGTTCGGCGTAGCTGGGGACGACGTTTTGGCTCTTGCTACAGTTCTTGCCATGATTAAGCCTTTGACGCAGGGCATGGGCTGGCCCTTTCACGGCTGACGGTTGATTTGTGTATGACACGCGCGAAAACTTCGCACCCCCCCCCGCCCAAACGCGCCGTTTCGAGCTTGCTAAACAAATTCCCCGCCGCCACCCCCCCTTTGAAAGACAACGGTTGGAACTGGAGTCGATGCTCAGTCGTGCGCTAACCCTCTCTCCTGCCCCCCCCCCCCCCTCTACTCCTACCACCCGCTCTCCTCCTCCCCTCCCCGGGGCGTGCTAACAACGCTCCCCGCCACCCCGCCCCCTAAACAGGCAACGATTGGAACTGGAGTCGATGATCAGCGGTGCGCTTAAGCGAAAGATTGCGGTGGCCGGGCCGGATGTGCAGGTCAACCATGATACGTTCGACTCCAGCGTCCTTAAGGCGCTGAACTCCCCTGATGGAGGCGTTGATTGCCATCCCATCGGGGGGAGGGGGGAGAGGGGGGGAGATGGGAGGGGGAGGGAAGAGGATGAGGGGGGAGAGGAGGACGAGGCCGAGATGCGAACAGCGTACTTGTAGGAGAGGGGGGTGAAGGAAAAACATGTTGGGGGGGGGGGGGGGCTTGCCCTGAACTCCTCCGATGGAAGCGTTGATTGTCATCCCATCGGGGGAAGGGGGCGGGCGGGCGGGAGGCCGAGGGGCATAACAGTGAGGGTGGGGGTTAGGGCTAAGATTAGGGTTCGAGGGGGACGAGGCAGTGGCAGGAGGCCTGCCTGTGAGGGGGGGGCGGGGGGGGGGGGGGGGGGGGGCGGAGAGACGAGAAGGGGAAGGAAGATTTGCCGTTGGGGTGTGTGGCTAGTGCTGGCCGTAAGGGGTGGGGGAAGAAGAGGAGGAGGACGGGGGCGCGGGGTGGGAGCGTGCCGGTGGGAGGTGGCTGGTATTGATCGCGGGGTCGCCTTGGTGGTGGTTGCGGTAGTTGCGGTGGAAACGGTGGTGGTGGTAGTGGTGGTGGCGGTGGTTGTGGTGATGGAGTTCGGTGTTTTTGTGGAGCCTGGACGATATCATACCGTCTTTGTTAGGTTCTTCCAAGTTTGGGTGGTGAATCCGTATTGTTTCTGGCGCTATTTAACGTCGACAGTGCATCGACTGCTGGATTCAGCGTCTGCACTTCACATTGTCTGTTGGATTCGAGCCCGATAGTTTTGGCTGACTGCCAATTGCTGCTAGTTTCGGCCGCGGCAGCTGATTGCCTGCAGACTTTAGCGCCCGAAAGTTCATTGGCGGTTAGATTCAATGCCGGCCGACAGTTCATTGGCTGTTAGACTCGGCCCCGGCGGTTCATTGGCTGCAGGATTTAGCGACGGCAGCCCGGTAGCCCGTGGGCTGTTAAATTTTGACACCGGCTGTTGATTGTATAATAAGATTAAGGCGCTGTTACAGACACAGGCCACCCTTTGCAGGTTTCTCTACTAGGCAGGTTCCACGTTGGTCACTCACTTGCACAAGATAAGCCCTTGTATGAGTTCCACACACGCCACGGACGAACAGATTTGCGTTCGGTTCCGCGAGGCAAAAGGCAAAAGCATCATCCCCTTTTTCTTATACGCACATGCCTCCGAAGGCATGTGAAACCCTTTTATATCCGGCCGTATCCCATATCCTACGCTTTGTTAGGCTCCCAGGGGATACCATAACACTAGCCCACCCTGATGAGCCGTATATGCAGAAATATGGAAGATTCGGGAAGCACCGGTTCCACGATCTACAAGATGACTCGAAGATGTGGCTCTTCACAACCTGCTCCCACACCTCTACCCTCCGAGGCTACGAAGCCTCACGGAAAATGCTACAGCAGAAAACCTCAAAAGAAGAACGGAGTACGGAGAAAAGGCTACTGAACACTCTAGCGAATGACATGATTGACAGGCGCGAGAGCTATCACTTCCACATATAGACAAACCAGTCCTGCCGACGACGCCATGCATAGTAAGAATAAGAGGCTGTTACAGACTCAGGCGACCCTTTGCAGGTTTCCACGTTGTTCACACACTTGTACCAGAAAGCTCTTGTATTAGTTCCAGGTACGCCTCGGACGAACAGAATAGCGTTCGGTTTCGCGAGGCAAAAGCATTATCCCCCTTTTCCTATACGCACATGCCTTCAAAGGCATGTGAAACCCTTTTATATCCAGCCGTATCCCATATCTTGCGCCTTGTTGGGCTCCCAGGGGAATACCATAACAATTGTCTGCAGGAGTCTTAAGCGGCGTCCCTCGGTTGCGCTTGGTGCAACGAACAGTGTATCGGTTTTTGTAACGGTTTTCGTGCCGGTTTTATACCGACCGGTTTTCGTAACGTTTTGTCTTTTTTTTGCTGTATAATGACGGTTTTCGTATCGGTTTCTTCAGTAGTAACGGTTATGAAACGTTTTTGACTTGCCTGGTACTGCTTTAAAGGGAATGGCGGTTTTCGTATCGGTTTCTTCAGTAGTAACGGTTGTGAAACGGTCTTGTCTTGCCTGGTACTAACAGTGCTTTAAAAGGGCCGGCAAGGAATTCCAGAACGCGAAACGTGATTTTTGAAACGACCAGCACATATTAAACACCCTGCATTTATTTGTTTTAGCCGACCAAAGCGTTGCCCTAAGAGCCCAAACGCAATTGAAATATCGCCTCGTGATGCTGGCAAGAAGTTGGCGTCGTCGTGGTAGGAGGAGACTTGACCTATGCTCCCCAGGTCGCCGGTCGCCGGCTCGGCGACAGTCTCGCACAAAAGACGCTCTTGAGGTTAAACGCCGCGAGATACCCCATGTGACCCCACCCTGAAAGGCTGACCGCGATTTATTTGGCGGAGTTCGGGGTTTCCGAATATAATAATCCAAAACAATTAATTGTGAGAAACCCGAAAAAACAGCAACGCCCATGTATGTGCGCATGCTGGCATCCATAACGGACTGTGCAGACCTGCTGTCCCAAGAGAAGTCGAATGCAGCCGATGGAACCTCCTCTACAGTACCGTTGGGTTTATTATCTAGGGCAAAGTACGAGTGGAAGTCGGGGAATTGTGTCGCCCAGTGTGCTTCCAGTAAATACATTGGAAGGAAAAAATCAAAAACTGCGCTAAAGACTACTTTAAACCCTGATAACCCCCTTGCCAACCCTACCCATTGAACTTTCTTTTTCTTCGGAAATTTAGTCGACCACATTAAAAATTACTCCGGAGTACATCATAAATATTCCCCGATTTCCATACACCGTACTTCTGTCTTGGAATAAAAAAATTAATTATGTCTCGTCAAAAAGCTGCTGAGCCTAGCCTACGAAGCGAACTGCCAGCAGGGAGCACCGGCCCTGCCAAACAACGGCTTTGATATGCGAGACGGTTCGTGTAATCCCCACGTACAGATTTTCGGCAGAGGAAGAGAGCGCGTGCAGCATCACAGCAGCAGCACGCAGTAGACGGTGTGTTCGGGTGGCCCACGTAGCTCGAAGGGTGGCCCACGTAGCTCGAAGGGTGGCCCACGTAGCTCAAAGGGTGGCCCACGTAGCTCAAACACGTACAAGGCGCCTGAGAAACCCGGGGTCGGAGCGGACCGCTTTGTGCGTCGGGTGCAGGCATCCGTCGTGTGGTAGGATTGTAATCTATCGTCGAGGGTCATTTGAGGGGGAAATGCGTAGGTTCGGAGCTTCTGCCATGACTTAGCACACGAGCACTTTCTTACGATTGGGCGGGCAAATACCTTTTACCTTTTTTCGTGGCTAAGCCCCTCAACAGGAATATCGGATGGAAAAATTTGTCGGTATCGGTGTCGGTATCGAAGGTAGTATCGATGCCGACATCGGTATTGATCGGTATTGGCGCCAGCATCGGTGTCGGGTACCGGGTATCGGAGTACATCGGACAATGGTGTCGACATCGATGTCGGTATCGGTGTCGAAGTTGGTATCGATACCGGTATCGATATAATAATCGGCATTGGTGTGGGTATCGAGAGTAGTATCGATGTCGGGATCGGTTTCGATCGGTACCAGTGCCGGTATCGGTATCGGTGTCGGGTATCGGGTATCGGTAAATATTGGACAGAAAATAGTGTCGGCATCGATGTCGGTATCGGTATCGAAATTGGTATCGACGCCGGTATCGGTATCGAAATTGGTATCGACGCCGGTATCGATATTTTAATCGGTATTGGTGTCGGTATCGAGATTGACATCGACATCGGTCTCTCCCGCTCCTCGGCCCCCGTTCGTATTTCAAGCAACAGGCAACAACCTCCATTACACTTTGTTAATAACACCGCCACCGCTGCTGCTGCTGCAGCTGCTTCTGATGCTGGTGTTATATCTGTTAAAGCAACAAGCCAACCGTAGCGCAGCGTACTAATGATAGTCCCGCTGTAAAAAAAAACAACAGGCAACACAGACGCAGCCTGATAGGTCCAGAGACCGAGAAAAGGATAAAAAAGGGGACGTCTATCAACACCTCCCGCCCCTCCCCAACCCCCACGCAAACCAAGGAAAGAGAAACCCGAAAGCGTTTGTACCGGGGACACGTTCGTAGCGTCCCCGCGTTCAAAAACCCCTAGGTCGCTGCTTCTACTCTATACGCGCTACAGGTAATGCAAGTCACGTGGCTTGACGATACACGCCGCTTCCCGCTCCAACAACTCCCCCCCTCCCTATCTCCCTCCTTCTCTCCACCCTCCCCCCCTTAGGTCACTCTGTCCACCCCCCCACCCCCCTTGGCTTATTCCTCTACCCTCTCTCCAGCGCTCGCTCGCGCCCTCCGAACCACACGAGTGACGGTTCGTCAAGGCTACACTAGCCGACCCTCACGAGTGACCATTTGTCAAGGCTACAACAGGCACCCTCTTAGAGTTCTTGCCGCCTGGAAGGAGAGGCGATCCATCGGCCGCATGGTGACCGCCACCAGCACTGCTGATGCCGGCACTGCCACCGTGATGTTTCCCCCCCCCGCCCCCTTTTCCGTGCTTCCCCCCGCCCGAGCCTGCCCCCCACTTCCCCCCCCATTTACCGCCTCCACCCCCCCCACCACCACCACCGCTACCACTGCCGCCACTATGACCGGATTTGCCCCCCCCCGGAGTACCGTTGAGCTCTTTGGAAGGACTGGGGGAGGGCTGGTGGAGGTTTTCCACGCCACCGAGGCCTCCTTGGGGGAGGGGAACGGGAGGGGTTGTCGTGATGTCGCACAGAGACCTGTTGCATGGCAAAAAAAAGGGGCGAGGTAAGGGCAAGACAGGGCAAGATAGGGCAAGACAGGACGAGATGGGGTAAACGACGGGAGGGAAGGGTAAAACACACACAACGGCCAAACACGGGCAAAAAACGTGAACAATTAAGGGAGATGGAGGTGTTCCATGCCACCGAGGCTCCCTTGGGGGGGGGGCATGTTAGGGGGGGGGGGGGAGGGGGGCGTACTCATTGGTTGCTTGCCTTAGTCATTTGACCATTGAAAACGCATCCCTTTCGAGACGGAGCACCGTTCCTACTCCTAATAGAGACACCTCCAACATTTCGGCGCTCATGATGTTTTTTCCATATATTACATAGAAACTGTTTGCCTATCCTATCCCCTTCCTGTTTCGCCGTATGTGGCCACCATCTATCTCCCTTGGCAGCGATCGTTTTCTCGCTACTCTCTACTCTACCAAACTCTTCCACGTCACATTCGTCTAATTTCCTCATCTCTACCAACACATCCCGTTCCTCCTTGGATATTTCACATTCTCCCATCATGAGAGTCCTACTCTCAATTGTTGTGCCACAAGGGCACATGTGTGCATCCACGTCCTCCTCCTCCCGACTACTGATATATCTCTTCTTTCTGGTAGGTCCAGATCTACGCGAAAAGGGGCGGGGGGGTCGCCTTCACACCGTTTCGGTCGTGTCGACCTTTTCGGGTTTGTTCATGGTTTCGCTTGCAAGCCAACGCAAATCAACCCAGCCCAACCCAACTCAAAAAGAAAAAGAAACCCAAATCTAATCCAAAAACAGCAAAAATCTGACATCTCTCCAACTGCCAGACAAGGATCCAGGGGAGCTTCATGAGTAGGCACACCCCCATCGCCAGCGCCCCATCAACAGCCTCAACATCAACCAAATGCCTCTGGATCCAAAACAATTCCTTCCATATTAAAAAGCATGCCAAAAAACCAATCCAACCCAGACAAACCCAAAACAAACCCAACCGAACCCAAACAAACCCAACCCGACATAAACCAACCCAACCCAGTGGGGAGGGGGAAGGAGTGCCCGCTATATATCGTATAGTACATGACAACGGATCTGAGTTAAGAAACGAAAATCAGCTGGAGAAGTCGGGCAGAGATAATAGATGGGATACAAAAAATCAACCTGGAAAAACTAAACTAAACCGCAGGCGGCCCCCTCGCTTACCAGACAAGGTTCCACGTGAGCTTCATCAGCAGGCCCACCCCCATCACCAAAGCTCCATAAACAGCATACACATCCACAAGGTTCCTCTGGATCCACGACATTTCCTTCCACATCCACTCCGGTTCATCCGGGGACCACGACAGGCCTTCGGGGGGGGGAGGACGTTCAGGCACCGACCCCCTCGGCGAAGAACAGGCCTCGCGCCACTCGTCATGCCATTCCTCGCACTGTTCTTTGAGCCGTTCCTCACGTCGGTCGTCGCACCCTTCTTCACTCCATTCCTCACTCCACCACGTGGAAAAGTCATCTGATAGAGAAGGCTGTCCATGGTTATACCCAGAGCGGCGTTCGGTTATGGCTAGATGTGCCCGGAGCTCGTTCTCCAGCTGGCAAAACAAAACAAAAAAAGGCGAGGATTTCGACTGAGGAGAGTTCGAGAAAACAAGTGAGTCAAAATCGAAACAAAAATCGAGGGCACTGAAGAAAAAAAGTCCAACAAAAAGTCATTCCTCATTCCACTACGTGAAAATGTCAACGGAGAGAGAGTGCTCTCCATTGCTGTACGCCCAGCGCCGCTCCGTCATGGCTACGGTAGATGGACACGGCGTTCATTTTAGAGCTGGCAAAATATATTTTTGAGGAAGAGTCAAGGAGATTCCAAGAAAAATATACGAAAAATGGAGGGAAATTAGGGGAGAATTTAAGGGAAAAATGCGAACAAAAAATTGAAAATTCCGACAGCGTTCTAGGAAAATTCGACAAGCACTTCAGTGACACATCGGGCGGAGACGGCGCCGGTTCCAACCTTTTACACTATAAATCGAGGTGCTAAAAAGACTGCATTAAATCTATTCGGCCGAAAAAATGCCACACATGACTTGCACAAAACCCTAACCAAACCACTCGTGTTCACCAACTCATCCTGCCCGGCCGACACCCCCCGTCTCGCGAAGGCCCTACCATTAATAGACTCATTTCGCAGACGAACACAAGCACTCAATTTTCCGAAAACCCCGCAAAACAAAAAACTCGAATCCTTCTAGCTCATTCATCAAGTCGGTCCATACCAAGACAGACGTCACACTTGCACTTGTGACAAACCTCAGAAAAAAAAAGCCCGACACCCCCCTCCCCCGTCTCGCGAATGCCTGCCCTAGACCCATGTCCCTGACGAAAATTACACAAAAACCTGCACACGTCGGGCAGATAGGTCACCGATCCCCGCTGGATGATCTAGATATTTCAAGAAAGATCTGTATAATCTAGCTCATGTTACCGGGTGGGAGCCGTACAATCTGTGTGATGTAGCAACTGTTAAAGGGGTGGGATATGTAGCCGACATTCACAGATCCTGCACAAACATCTCGTATAGACAGCTATAAGATATACTGTATTGTAGGTGATCTAGATTATCTAGATCGTGACCTGTCCGAGATGTGAAGGATGATCTAGATCGTGATTTGTACGATCTATGATTTAGATCGTGATCTGTCCGAGATGTGAAGTATGATCTAGATCGTGATCTATCCGAGATGCTAAGCATGATGTAGATGGTATATACGATCAATATGATCTAGATCATGATCTGTCCGAGATGTGGAGTATTTACGCTCACCAAGTCGCTCGCCCGACTGACTCCCCCTGTCTCACGAAGAGCAGCGCTAGACCTCAAGGCTCCCCTCCTCCACTCCGTACCGTGTGCCGTAACGACAGCAGCGGTCAGAGCGGTCGCACCGCAGGGGGGGGGACATGTCACCCCAGCCCCGCTGTAAACAAGCCGCGCTGCCGCCTCTCTCTGTGAAAACCCGCACGACAAGAGTACATTGGGGATAAGCACTAGGATAGGGTGGGAACAAGTGATACTTAATTTTCACCATCATGGAGACTATAATGGAGGGCGGGGGGGGAAGGAAGTGAGTCATAACACACGCACGCTAACGCGGAATGTACCATAGTCACAACTCAGCTGCAGTCCTGAGGCGAGCTGAGCGGAGAGGGAAGGGGGCAGGGAGGGCGGGGGGGATTAGAAGCAGGCTAAACGCAGTCCAACTGCAGTCAAATTGGCAGGGACAGACAAACGGCATGTCCAACATTTGGGCGCTCAGTACGTTTCTTCCATATAGTACATAAAACTCCTTCGCATATATTATCTCTTTCCGAGAGGGGGGGGGGGCTCATTTCATGCATAGCCGTAGTTAGTCTTAACCCATTTGGCGTCCGGGTATAGCGACTACAGCGACCAAAGGCATGACATGTGCAATGTCATCCACCGTCTCCGTCGTCAGTGCGCAGCAGTATGAATGGGATCGTGTCGTGCGTCTTGCTGTTGTACTGCGAAATATGAATTATTTTTGTCTGGAGAATGTATCAACAATATACAAGCAGCCCGCGCTGCTTCGAATGGCCGATGCTATGAACGTTAGTTATATTGCTCAATTTTTCATGCTTCGCTCTTAAGTCCCCAAGGGACTAAGGCTAGGGTTAGAAATCAACAAGAAATAATCATGATCGATCACGTTTTCAAATCATGATGTCTTATCACCATCAAATCAACTTGTCCTTGATTATTTGATTCTTCTAGCTTTACTGTTTTTAGTGTGGGATACTAGAACGCCATACAAAAATAAAAACTATGGTTTTTAGTATCGTATACTAAAATGCTTCGTATACAAAGTGTATGGGCTGTAGAATGCCCATTATAAAATCTACACAAACAAAACATGTGTGTCTTGTAGTGTAAATCATATTGGTTTCAACATCACCATACTGAAGTACCATGAAAAATATATACATATAGGTTTAGAATGCCACTACTAAGCGCCATTCGAGACAAATACTCAAAACAATCATCATGAATCAAGTAAGAAACACCAAAAAAATCAAAATTAAGCCAAGCCCGTTTTCTGGGTGATTGCTGGCTAGTGATTACCAACCCTATTACTAGTAATAGTTAAGACCGCTGGCCGTCGAATGGGGGGGGGTGGGGGGTTAGAGGCGGCTGTCTGCAGTCCAAGTATGACGCATTTAAACCGAAACTACAAGTAAAACACAAAAAAAACACACACAGCTCGCAACACAACAAAAAAAAACGCACAAAAGTTTCACTTTTTGCGAGCATTAGGCAGTTGACACGGAAAAAAAAGCATTACCAACGCCCGTCTCGACATATAACACTGACTTGCCTGATCTGGGGATGTGGGCAGCACCACCGGAGGCTTCCCGTGCCACAGCGCTGCCTGAAGGGAGCGCACATCTCCGTCCGTGACCAAAACCGTCACAAGCCGGTGAGACATGACTCTGCTATTTCATCAGACGCATCAAAATAAAAATCGGGTTTTTACATTGGAAGACGGCAGGTTGGGGTGGGAGAAGGGGGGGCGGGGGATGGGATGGAGGATACATCAACTTGATAAGTATGGGGGAAACGTGCTACGGTCGGTAGAGGCGACATCAACCATTGTTTTTCCCCTGCAAGGCGAGGTTGTTGGCTTGATGAACCACTCTATTATGCCTCACCACAAAACTAATTTTGAGTAAACTTGAAGTGCAGACTGATCAACAAACCATGGCACAGGTATACATATTATAAAAATAAAAATACACTCCAGCTGCGAGATCGAATACTATGTCGAAACTCATCTTTGCAAGCTGTGTGTGATACTCCGATCGCGCGTATCACGGGTTGTGTGTCCTCATTAAGGATATTGGTCGGCGACTCCCCTTGCAACTACAGTGTAGCTATCAGGGTCAACAGGGTGATGTTAGGCAGTCTGTGCGCGGAAACTATAAAACCCATTTCTGAGGGGGACAAATCTGACAGCTGTGGAAGGAAATGCATCAGTTTATCAAGTGAATCCTGTCAGTCGAGTTATATAATATACATATATTAGAAGAATATACAGGTATATATATATTTTGTCCCCCTCAAAAACGGGTTTTATAGTTTCCGCGCACAGACTGACTAAAAACATAACCCTGTTGACCCTGATAGCTACATTGTAGTTCCAAGGGGCGTCGCCGACCTATATCCTTAATGAGGACACACACCCAGTGATACGCGCGACCGGAGTATCACACACAGCTTGCAAAGATGAGTTCGATTTAATCTTCGATCTCACAGCTGGAGTGCATTCTTTCTCACGCTTGTAATATATATTAGAAACAGTGAAAATTGCACTCGAGCTATGCGACCGAAATTTCAACCAAAAGCCATCTTTGCAAGCTGCAATATATACACTGCAAAACAAGAAAGGCATACGTAATTTCCACCATTTGGGGTTAAGGAGGAAAAACATTCATTCAGAAAAAAAAAAAAATGGCAAAAGGGCTGCTCTGTCGTAGAACGTGTCCGGGTGTGTGTCCCGCTTTACCGCCCTCTCTTTTTTTCTCTGTCCTTGTCCTCCTTCTCCTCATCTCCCTCTCTCTACTGGTGTTGGTAAGCATCTCAACAAAAAACAAATGCGTGATCAAGTTGTTTATGGCTTGCTGGTTGCAGGCACAATTAAAGCAACCGGGCCTGGTTCATTGCTTCTTTCTGCTGTATGGAATTCAGTATAGTATACTAAACAACAAATAAATATGGTGCAAAGGGTTTTCAGCGTGCCTATTGAAAAATATATGCACACAAAAAAGTGGAGTGTTTTAGTGTACAAAATAAATTGTATGGGTTTCAGGATTGCTACACTAAAATGCAACATAATGTAATATATGTGCTTTAGTATGCCATACTAAACGCCATACAATAACAAACTAACTAAAGATGCATCATGCAACTTGCAAACATGAGTATCGACCCCAAATTTATCGAAGTCACAGCTGACGTGTTAAGAAGTTTCAAAAATATGCCAAACCAAGCAACAAAAAGCTGGAAAAAGCACTAATTAAAGCAACCCCTTTAAGTTTGCGTTGGTTACCAACACAACTCTACCGCATCTCCCTACATGTCACGGTGTATGCGCGTGGGTTGGTGCACAGCAGGGGATCGAACAACGACAACATTTTCACGTCCTATCCAACGATCAAATGCCCATAGTCGGACCCCACACCAGCCAGGTACACGAAGCATACAGCAGCAACAATAACAGCAGTCCATACATATCATTGGAACGCCTGTGTTCTCCCTTTTTGACTCAAGACGCACCCGGGATACGAAGTGATACGAAGTCAGCCCCGTTCCTAAGGGAAACCTTGTACATTCAAAAAATAAAAAAATAGCATTGCGTCTCGTACCTCGATACTTCTCTCCCCTCCTCTCCCTCTATCACCGCGTGTATGGTACCTCTCTTCGCCCTCAACTTCCCCTCTGTCGCTTCTTTCTCGATAGCCCTCTCTCTCATCGTGCCTACCTCTCTCTCTTATTATCCTGCTCTCATTGAATCTGCATCTCCCTCTCCCGTGGCGTCCCTAAGGAGCCACTCGGACGAGTCCACCATCCCCGTCAACGCACCGCCTCACTTCCCGTCCAAACGCATGATACTATGTCTACCTCTCGCAATATCGCAATCATATTGTGTCTTGCGGCTTACAATATCGCCATCCCATCGTGTCTATACCTCTTATCATTAGCGCGGCGATACTGTGCCTAAAAACGGTACCTCTCTCATGGCGTCTTCCACTCACCTAAGAAGCCACTCGGACGAGCCCGCCACCCCCTTCGACACACCGCCTCGCTTCACGTCCAATACCATCGACAAACGCAGCTCGTGTCGCGAGCTCTCTCCCCTCCCCTCATCTCTCCCATCACTGCCACCGGCCTTTTCCATCTTCCCCGCCGGCAATACACCACCGGAATAACTTTCTCGGGAACTTTCTTCAGAATTTTCCCGGAAAGAAGTTTTTCCAGATTTTTTTCGCGGAGATAATTTCCCAGAAAAATCTCGGGAACTCTCTTCAGAATTTTCTCGTGGATTTTCTCCGGGTTTTCTCGCAGGATTTTCTCTGGAACGTTCTGCGGATAGCTCCGTTTCAGAGGCATCCGAGGCGTTTTCCTCGGTGGGGTCAGGGTGCAGTCCGTTGTCCAGCCAAAGCGTCCGACATCCCGCCGCTGACAGTTGGCTAACCGTCTTCTCGGGAACGACCAACCCGGGACAGCGCAACAAAAACAGAAACGTAAGGAGAAGGCAGTTTTGGGCGGCGTCAGTCACGCCTTTACACAGGTCACGATCTAGATCATATAGATCGTATAGGTCATCTAGATCCTACACCTGCCGTTAGGATGCATTGTGCAGGACCTGTCAACTACAGATCCCACCCGGGAAATACGAGCTAGATCATGCAGATCATACGGCCCCAGTAAATATGTTTTGTTTATTGCTATAATACGCACATCGTATGTACGGCTCCCGCTAGGTAACATGAGCTATACACGCCATGCAGACCATACAGACCAGGGATCTGTCTGCTCTTGAGACACATAGATCACACAGATGATGAACGGGGCATCGTTTTTTGGACAACGTGTGCACCTTTAGGAGCTCCCACTCTCAAACCACTACAGTAGGGGTTCCCCAACAAGGCGGTATCCCCATATAAGGCGGTATCCCGATATAAGGTGGTCAAAATCGCTTGGCGCGACTGGGGAAATGCACTCATAACCCGGAATGAATAAGGCGGCTTCCCCCAATAAGGCGGTCATATTGCCCTCTATAGTGCTCTCGCACACCGCCGCACCGCATTACTGGGGGGGGGGCTACTTTAGTCATACTACTGCTGTAGTATAGTAAGTCTGGACAACCGTTCGTCTGAGGCCTGAACTACCGCCTCCATACATATCTGCCTGCAAAAGGATGATTGCTATAGATGCGGCGTGACATGAATACTTGCACCCAGCGCTACGGTCCGTGTGGAGTTTCAGATGTTGCGTCGGCGCGTGCGGAAATGCACAGGAGCGGGGGTAAGGAGAGCGTCACGCGAACATCGGCATGAACTGCAGCGGTACCGACACGTACTTGGCGAGTTATACGGCAGTAACAGTGATGCTATCATAACAGAGAAGTATCGCAGTGTCGCCCAATCTATATCAACACAGAAGAGGTGCCTCTAGAGTGCCGGTTGAGTAGTGCCGGTTGCCCGCTACAGTGCATGTGAAATCGCTCGACACCAAGGGGAACAACCAGCAGTGTAAGAGGAGTAGGGCCGGTTGCCGCTATATAGCCGGTGCTTCCCTCTATAATGCACACACCGGCACCATCGAGGGACCACAACTTTTGTAGTACCAGGTAAGGTTTAGTAGTGATGAAAAAATACCGTACTTACATCCTCCCGAAAATCCTCCCACGATGGTCGAACTCCACTTTTGCTCTCGGTCCTAGCGACGCCAGCCTCCGGGGCCACCCCCCACGCCTCCCCTCCCCCGTACCCGAGGTGCACTACCACGACCGGCGCTTCCTCCTCCCCGCCCCCTTCCTGCGAAGCAAAAAACAAAAAAAAAACGTTCGAAGGTTATGAAACCCGAGTTCTGTGGCCCCCAATCACAAACCGGGCAAGCGGGCCTGCAAATCATATCTGCACATCTCGGGTGCCTCCCAAGCGAAATACAGTAGATACATACTTCCAAGCATTAATTTTAGCGTGTTTGATGGGTTGCAGGGTCAGGATACTAGGGTCAGAGATGTATCTCCTCGCCCTCTACGAGGACACTGAACACTCGCCGGCTCAAACCAAGACGAAACATCCTCTAGCATCGTATCTCCTTCTCGTCCTGCTCCTCCCCCTTCCCCAGGACTCCTTGGACAGGTTCTGGCTCAAACGCTCTAGCCACGGCCAAACATCCTCAAGCAATAACATTTCCTCTTCCTTCCTTCGGGGCAATAGACACTCACAGGCTCTAACCAAGACCAAACATCCGCGGCCATCCTATCTCCTCCCCCCGCCTGCCTTCGTCCCCCTCCTCTTTATCCTCTAGAACACAGGACACTCGCTCGTTCGAACCAAGAACAAACATCTCCATCATCGTGTCTCCCTCTCCTTCCCTTCCTCCTCTCCGTACCACAATAGACACCCCCCAGCCCTAACCAAGCCCTAACCAAGCCCACACATCCTCCAGCGTTATCTCTCCCATTAACGCAAATGAGTGCAAATGCTCTACCCGTATGTGTCAACCAATCACCGATCGAAACCTTTAGCTCTCTCCAAGAACCAAGCGCCCGGCAGTTACCGCGTGACAGGACACTGCACACTCACCTACCTCTAACCAAAAACCAAATGTCCTTCACCATCACATCTCCTTGCCCCCTCCCTCCCCCCCCACCCCTTCCTCCCCTAGGACACGGGACATTTACCGGTTCTAAGACCAAACATCTTCCAATGACGTACCCCCCGCCCCGCCCCCTTCCCCCTCTCTCTCCCCCCCCCCTCCCCGCCGTCCTCCTCTAGACATCTAGACTACTGGACACTCACCGGTTCTAGCCAAGACCAAACATCCTCCAGCATCGCATCTCCTCCTTCTGTCCTTTCTGCCCCCCCTGCTCCCCCTCCTCCTCCTCCTCCTGCGCCATCCTCAACACGAACTCGCAGAGGTGTACCGGCATGTTCCTTCCCCTTTTCGCCGGACGTGTTACTGGCAAATTTTTCACACAAACCTGGGGAAACTACACCCGTACTTGCGCTTGCACCAGCACTTGCCAATTGGGTCTCAGAGCAGGGATCGGTCATCCATAGCGGCCCCACCTGCACAGCACGCATCATCACGGCAATACCAGGACTCATCAGTATCATCCCCGGTAGGGGAAACAATCAATTTTCGCTCATTCTTGTAAGGGTTTCCACCAATATATTTAGATATTTTTATAGCGTCGGAGTGGGACCCTCTACAACAGGTTACGGGTAACTACCTCATTTCAACCAGCGTTTGGAGATACGTACGCGTAATTACGCCAATATCATATCAGACCCGACGCAATGGCGTCCCAGTTGCGATGGTGGTTGCAGATTATCTACAACAAGTTACGGGTAACTATCTTATTTCAATCAGCGTTCGGAGTTACGTACGCGAAATTACGCCAATATCGCGTACCAGGCACGAGGGAATTACAGGCTGTCACCTCAACTCAACCCAGATGACTGTCCCTTTAGCCTATGTACTCACCATGTGTACCCTTGCCGGAAGCTCTCGAGGATATTCAAGGCTCCCAAAGCAGCTGTTGCCGAGAGCCATCACCGAGGACGAGCGTGAGCGGTAGTTCCCACCGTGAAAGGGAGAAGGGGCAGCGGGCGGGGGCTCGCCCCTAAACGCCAAGGCGTCTGCTTCTCGAGCCGCCTGCGCAAAAACGGATCGTTGACAGCAGCGTTTAGCTATAATGAGGCCGTTTTGGGCATTTAAATGAACATTTTTGGGGTCCCATGTACTATTAATAGCTACTATTAATAGCTACTATGAGACAGCGATAAGACAATATTTAAACGCGTTGGTATCATGATTGGTATCATGGTGCGAGCATGCAGCCCGCGGCAGCAGTGCAAGCTATGCTAGTGATGTCTTACAGGTACTTGCATTGGGGCTAGTAGCACGACAAAATAAAAATCGTCGTGAGCTAATCGATTATTAATAGTACCAGCCGGGTTGTTTCGTGTAGAGGATGCATGCTGCAATCGTCAGTTTTATTCGTCAATTTTTCCCTCTCAAGCCCTGCCCTAAAGAGCTCATCCTTTTTATAATCTCGCACACGTATTGAGGGACAAACTACTTTGAACTAGCATGGGACGTAGGAGATTTTGCACACCTCGGACAGATCATCTAGATCATCTGCATCAAATATATCATACAGATCATATAGATAATCTACAGTGGATCCTGGGTATGCCGTTATGATGAGATGTTATGCTACTGTAGGTCTGTAGCTATCGAGTACAGATCCAACCGCTTTAGCATGTGTTAGATCATGCAGATCGTACGGCTCCCACCGGGTAACATGAGCTAGACCATACAGATAATCCCCAAAATATCTAGATCAACAAGTGGGAATCGATGCCCTGTCGGACGTCTGGAAGCTTGTAGATATTTATCATCGGACACATTTTGCAGTGAAGGATACCAAACCGTACGGCAGCCCTGCAAGTTGCCTGACCATATTTATATATTCTTTTACTCGTCATTCTTACTCTTCAGCCAAACTCGTAAAATAGTTTTTTACCCTCAAGCGACCTTCTGGACAAACTGTCGCCGCAGGTGTCTCCCCTTCCCCCCCCTCGGTACGTGCCTTCACCATTATCGCGCATTGGTTTCAGGTTTCGCCCTTTTCAGCTTTTTATGCTCGTCGATTTTCATCCAGTCTTATAGGTGGCCGTCTAGTTACTACCTGGTAGTTGGCTAGGTATCGCAGTTACTTAATAGTTGGGCGCGGGCGTTTTGTTTAATTGTGCGTCCTTGTATCTGATGGGAACACCGAAACCTAGAGCTGTGAGCCGGCAACATTTGACGATTAATCGGTATGTACCGTTGGCCGACAAGCTGACTTTAGTCGGCAAGTCGGATGGCGAAAGCAGCTGATGGTCAGCCGACTTGCCGACTCAAGTCAGGCGCGCAAACAAAGCCAAGTTAGCTTCCCCCGGCCGGGGGGGGGGGACCAAAAAGGAAAAGGAGCACCCCACATAACACAATCTTTCCTACAAGCATAGAAACCAAATAAGTCGGAGAGTCAGAACCTTCGGGAACGACCACTCTTAGCCCGACTAATGACTACTTGGTGACTTAAATCGTGCAGACTCGCAGCTCTACTAAAACCAGCAATGTCTAACCCCCGGTTTTCTCCCACCGGCTCCTGTCGGCGTATTAGTAGGCATTAATGTAATATATACGTGGTAGTCTTCCTTGGGTGGCAAGCGGTATAGTCGGTTTTTCCAGGCGCGAGGAATGAGACGTATGCACCAGTATGGACGTGGCACATCGTAGACTGACTCCCGATTTCACTTTTATAAGTTTCTGGTGGAGGCATGAATTGCGTCAGCGGTGATATATGCGTGTACCACCTTGGGTTGTTTAGGGTTTTCCCTGGGGTATTCCTCAGCACCAGAGTGACTGGAGCCTGTCCTGTGACCACGGACTTGATTATGCAAGTTAATGTGAGAACAACAACAACAACACCAACACCAACAACAATAGGCACTAATAGGCATTCACAGGCATTCATAGGCAGAAAACAAGGCTAGGGTATTATAAAAATTAAAATACACTCCAGCTGTGAGATCGAAGATTTCGTCGAAACTCATCTTTGCAAGCTGTGTGTGATACTCCGATCGCGCGCATTACGAGTTGTGTGTCCTCATTAAGGATATAGGTCGGCGACTCCCCTTACAGCTACAGTGTAGCTATCAGGGTCAACAGGATGATTTTAGTCAGTCTGTGCGCGGAAACTATAAAACCCTTTTCTGAGGGGGACAAAATCTGACAGCTGTGAAGGCAAAGGGGGGGCCTGGTTTTGATCAAAAGCGAGCGGGTTTGGAGGGGGGGCGGGGGGGGGGGGGGAAAGGGGCAATTTGTGCATGTAAGCTATAAATCCTTTCGAGGGGATAAATCTGACGGTTTTGGCACCAGTATATTATTGGGGGCGGGGGGGGGGGGGGGGGGGGGGGGGGGGGGGGCAGCTCGATATGTGCCTGGAAACTATACATTATTTCGAGGGGATAAATGTGACATTTTTTGGAAATAATACATCAGTTTATCGTGTATATTCTGGGATAAGTCGTACAATCAGTGCTAGGGTATTGTAGTATCATACCTCCATTTTCACTAGCATTGCACAAGTGACTGTCCCAAACGGACGAAAAAAAAACACGAGTTTTTTTTTCTTTTGTCGCAGCGAGGCTTTACCAATTGAGGCGTTTTTTTTAGTCGCAGAGTGACTTACTATTCCATTGCTGGATCATAGCGCAAAATAAAAAACACCACGAAAGATCGAGACCGCAACTGAAGAATCAGGGGAGTCACTCCGCTAGAGCGACTCAAAAGCCCCTGCAAAGAAGGGCCCCAAAGTCAACATAACCCCCCATCGAAGCTTTGGTAGGTGGACCTCACATTTTCCTGAGATCCCCCCTTGAAGACCTCCATTCCTCACCTAAAACTCGAGTTCGAGAAACTTTTGTCACCAAATATCGATGGAAAATCCAATGGGCTAGGTGTACAATGCTTCACCCTGGCAACCTTCATGGGAGTCACATATCTTTAGCGAACAATACTTGCGGAAAAACGAGCGGCCGGTGTATCACGCAGCTTGCAACAATGAGAATCGACCCTTAAATGTATCGAACTCACAGCTGACGTCTTTAAAATGGTTTACAGAAATTAACATATTGGGAAACACAAACAGAGTTCCTAATACAATTGTTACATCCTCTGTTGAGAAATTCGTTATACAGAAACCGTTTTGGCCCAAAAAATGCTAACCCTACCAAAGAACGCATCTGTCAAAAAACATCCCCCTTTTCACCTACCAACTCCCAAACTGTTTAATCCAAGTGATATATGGTACCTGGTACCTGGTACCACGTATTTCATACAGCGCACGTCAAACACAGAACATCGCAGCGCCACAAGCTCCTCACCTGTAACCGTGACAAGGCCAGCACGAGGCGAACCAATATGCTGTGTATCCGTTGTCCAACCGTCTGCCCCTCGATGGGGAAACCTGGCCATCGCGGGGAGGGGAGAGGGGGTTAACAAAACAGAACGTCTACATCTAGAAAGATTCACGTACGCCATGCAAACAAGCCTGCAACCAATCAACCGAACACGCGAACAATCAACCAACCAACGAGCCAATCAACCAAAAAGCAACCAGTCAACAAATCAATCAACAAATCAATCATCGACCAACGTCAGCAAGACGACCAGCGAACCATTTCAACCAACCCGCCGAGTAATCCACGAATCAACAAATCAACAAATCAACCACACCAGTTAATCAGCTACTTCGAAAATAATCAACCTCCTCACCAACCAACCACTCAAAAACAATCAAACAAATCAACCAACCAAGCTCTGTATGCCTCTTCAGCTTGTCGCATCTCACCTGTGAAAGGAGCGGGAATGGAGTTTGGCGGCCGGTCGAGGTCTCCGAGCAACCCTGCGCTATTCACGACACACCTTAGTCCTAGCGCGGGACAAGCGCGGAAGGCTGCCAGCGCTCGCCGGTCGGCCACGACAAGAACAGGTGGGTCGCGCCGAAGAGCCTTGCGCACGGACAGCAGAAAAAATAACGCCAATATTAGCAGCGACAGCAAAAACGACGTTGGCGGCAGCAACAACGACAATGCCAGCAGCAACGACACAATGCCAGCCGCAATAACACCGACAAAAGCAACAAGTGCAACGGCGGCAGCAACAGCAGCAGCAGCAGGAGCATCAGCACCACCACCACCACCACCACCACCACCACCACCACCACCACCACAAGCAACAACGACAGCACAAGAACACCGACAAAAGCAGCAGGGTAGGCGTCGTCCATCCCTGTCTACGACCAGAGCTGGTTTAGATTCGATAAGAGAGGGCGCACGCTACGGTAGAGGTAGCACTTTTCGGCTAAAGCGTTTTCTGAATGACGAGGCGCTCCTTAACTCAAAATCGCCGAAATGTCACAACTTTTGTAGAAAAAACATCGTCGCATACGTATCTAGGCCATGGGATTCTTCGTCGGGTACGACTAGCACTCCCCCCCCCCTAAAAGGCACATCAGTTTTTTGGGAGAGGTGTAATAGAGCTCAACTAAGTAAGTACCCTGAAAACAAAAATGATGCACCTCTAATGTAGCATGTGGCAGTGTAGAAACGCGCTTCACCCTACACCCTAACCCCAACTCCAACCCTAACTCTTAACGCAACGCCAACACCAACCCTAACCCTGACCCTGACGCTGACCCTAACCAAGGTCTCCTGGGAAAATTATCGGAATTAATCTGCAACGAGGAGGCTTGTGTGCTCCGTCAACCACTTCACCGCCTGGGAAATCTCTCAGACAAAAGTTGTAATGAGTCGCAATTATGGGTTCGTGTCCACCAAGAACCGTTATTGTCGAACACCTGGTAAGGACCCATGTCAATCATATGATAGCGACAAAACACAGCAACTAACAAACGCGATCTCATCAAGCCAGTAGGGAGAGCGTGCTGCAGTCACAAGCATATTATGACCATGCTGCCTAAGCGCGCGTGGTATACCTCCTTGCTTTGCAGTCGGGTTAACAACTTCTATGATACACGCAAGGTAGAGGCGTACCTTTCTTGTTCCAATACTCCTCCACACCTGAGGAGCTCTCTCTCTCAAATACGTCACCAAAAAGCTGATTTTTAGCAAGTGAGTGTGCAATTCGATCGAGAAACTCGTGGCCCAAGTGAAACAAAACAGTTATTTTGCAAAACGAGAAATGGCATCCCGACGATTTTGGGTTAAGAAAGGAGCCTCTTCATCCAGAAAAATATTTTGGACCAAAAGAGGTACTATACCTCTATCGTGGCACGCTTCCCACCCCAGCAGCACGGACCTCTTCGTGTTGGCCGATGCTGTAATCGTCATTTACTTCGGAATCTTTCATACCTCGGGCAGATCACCGATCCTTCCTTTATGATCTATATATTTCAGGGAAGATCTGTATGGTCTAGCTCATGTTACCGGGTGGGAGCCGTACGATCTGTGTGATCTGCATGATCTGGCACATGTTTCCTGGGTTGGATCTGTACTCGATAGATACAGGTCCAGCAAAACATCTCATAGAGGCAGATACGGGATGTACTGTACATTATCTAGAACATGCTCTGTCCGAGCTGTGGATGTTTTCCCTCCTCAGAAGTGCATTACGGTAGAGCTGTGATTCGGGACGACTTAAGTCACCAACTATTAATAGTTACTGCTCGTATTAATCGTTAGTATTTTTCCGTAGGTGCCGACTATCCGACTTAATGGGTGTCTATGCTCGTAGGGAGGATTGTTAAACGCGGAGTGAGTTTTTTCTTTTTTGGCCGGCGCCCTCTCAGCCGGGGGGGGGCTGATTTGGTTCGCTTCGCTCGCCTAATTTTAGTTGGCAAGTCGGCTGGCCATCAGCTGGATTCGCTGATTCGCCAGCGGAGGTGCAGACTAAATTCACCTAGTCGGCTAACGGCAACTACCGACTGCCTGGTAGTTTATAGTTGTCAACTGTTGACGACTCACAACTCTACCAAAACGGGATACCACCACAGGTGTCGCCTTACCCTCACCTCTACGAGAGGAGCGTACATAACCGCCTCTTCCCGATGATAAAACCCGAGGTAAGCCTTCAAATGTCCCAAGAACTCCCTCGCTCCGACCAGGCTCCCTCGAAGCCCCCTCCACACGCCCAAACCGGTCGCCCACCCTCCACCCACCCCTCCGCCCCAAGCGTCCCCTAACCCCTCCCCCGTGCACACGGGTCTCCCAACGCCGGGTGGGCGGGCGGGACACGGGGACCCAGGACGGGGGGGGGGCATCTGCGACTCGCTCTCAGTTGATGAAATACGTGTAGGCGGTGATGCTGGTGACGGGTCGTATAGGTTAACGTTGGACGGTGACGCGGTTTCGCTCTTATTGAGGGAGAGGAATGCTAGGCCGGGAATGTCCTCCACCCTGAGGTGAAGGCAACAACGTTCACGAAGAACGGGCGGAGAAGAGCGCAAGAACACACCAAAAAACAAGTGAAATGTCGGTAGGAAAGGACTCAATTGAGGAAACAAACTAATGAATGAACGCGGGAACGAGTGAGATCCCAGAACGAATTCATCGACTGAGCACGCTGACGAACGAAAAAAAACCCGAATCAAATCACGGAGAGTGAATGAACGCGGGAATGAGTGAGATCCCAGAACGAATTCATCGACTGAGCACGCTGACGAACGAAAAAAATCCTGAATCAAATCACGGAGAGAACGAAAAAATAAACCAAAGGAACGAAACGAACGAACGAAATTATAGAGCGAATGAGCGAACAATTTGTGTCGACTCCTGTCCTTCTCTGTGCCAACTCCTGTCTCGATCTCGACCCCCGGTCTGCATCGCGCATACGCCCCGGATAACACAGAAAGAGCGATTTTCTCACCAACTCTGAAAGCCTTGAGGCAAGGCGAGGCTTGCTCGATATCCCCTTGCTATCATCTCTTGCGCCAGCGCCTTAAGCGGCAAAATCGCGCTTTCCTCCGGCACCCCAACGAATACCACGTGCTCCCGCTGCTGGCCCCTGTGTGAGCCATCGAGTCAGAATGCGCAAGGAGAGGGGCGGAATAGCAGCAGCATGAGCAACATCATCATTTTCATTATGAACACCGTTCTCATTGTCGTTATCAGCATCAACATCATGTCATTATCATCAACAAGGTAATCAGCAGCAGCATCGCCTTGTTCTCACCATCATCATCATCGTGAGCATAATCGCTAGCAGCATCGTTAGCATCATTGTAAGTAGCAGCAACAGCATCAGCAGCGTTGTCTCTATCGTCTGGCGCACTTTTTACCAAAAATACTTTCTTGGCGATGGGGCACCTTGACCCAAAATCGGCGTAATGTCATCCTTACTTAACAATACTATTATTATCATCATACTGTTTGTTTTATACACCTAGGCCATGGGTTTCTTCATCGGCTTTCATTTTCACTGTAACCAAAATGTGTTCTTGGGTGAGGTATACAGGCTGGTTCAAAAACCCGAATTCTTTCCCCCGCGAATGCTGCTCGCAATATGTAGGCAAAGAGTGAATATTTGATATCATACTGACCCTCATGACCAATGTAAGAGGGTAAGAGGGTGACATGGCCAGTTTTTCATTTACCGTCCTCGGGCTGTCTCTAGGAGCAAAGCTCGTATCGATCAATGACAGGCCTTCATATTCTTCAATAATATTCAGGCTTTTGCCAAGCGGAGGCGAGAAAAAAAAATACGCCGCATTTTGCACGATCCGGTTGGAGGTACTCCAAGGCATGTCTGAGGAATTTTTCGCGCAAAAAATCGAAGATCCGACTTGCCTGTGTTCAACATGACGCATAATCTAGCGAAAAAACTGGATCCGACACTAAAACCAAGTCATTTGAAAGGAAATAACGTATCTTACTCATTTTACGCACAAAAGTCCAAATGTCCACGCCGTTTTGGAGAGATATAGACCGCGAAATTTTGCAAACGTGTTCTACATACCCATCCCGGATCTGACCTCCGGGGGTTTATTCTTCTGTTTTTTTCGCCGAGAATATTTGGGCTAAGGTGGTCCACATTTTCCGAAAAATCTTAACCGACGAAAAATCAGGCAAAAAAAAAAAAAAATGGGTGAGGCCTTCGTAAGGGCGCATAGAAGACGTGTGCAAAATTTCACGGTCTGAATCGAAAAAACGGCGTGGACATTCGCCGAGGGATAATGGGGGGGGGGGTTAACGTGAACCAGCCTGTAGAGGATCTCAAGTCAAGAACCCTGCAGGGAAAAAATGGTAAGGTCACCTCCACCCTAGCATGTGTGATCTGCCGTCGCAAGGTTAGAAAGGGACAAAAGGATACCCAATCGCATTACAGCTGGATTTGCGAGTTAGCAGCAGTTGACCACTGAAAACAAGTCGCTAGGTGCCGTTAGCCGACTAAGTGACGTTAGTTGGCAAGTAGGCCGGCGAGCCAGCTAATGGCCAGCCGACTTGCTGACTAATGTCTGGCCAGCGAAGCGATACAAAATCCGTCCCCCCCCGGCTCCGGCCAAGAACAAAAAAAACAAAACAAAATTCCGCATTAAACAATCCTCCACACGAGTATGGAAACCCAGTAACTTGGATAGTTGGCACCTCCGGAAAATAACTACTAGTCCGACTAGTAGCTAGTTGATGACTGAAGTCGTCCGGGTTTCGTAAGGTGCGTTCTACACTAACTTCAGCATAACTGTTCTTATTGTCCTGTAAACATCAGCCTGCCTCGCTTACGGCCCTCTTAATAGGTGTTTAGTCCTGTACAACAAGATACCGTACGTACGCAACGGGATGACGAGTACGGGGTAGTGGGTACGGGGTTCAACTAGGCTGACCCTCCGTGGCGTTAGTCTAAGCAGCCAGCAAGAGCCTTTTTTCGGTTTTTTGGAGCCCAAAAACAGGGGTTTTATAAAGAGCCTAAAAATAAACGATTTCGGGCCTACTATTCTGGGACGGGGTCTATTTTCACCCCCGGGGAGCCAGTTTTTAATGTTCAACATTTTAGACTTTTTTATCCGACCCCGCTGTACCAAAGCCAATAAATGAGATGTGGACCCTGTTTTTTCGAGCACACAGCAGCACCGCAACACCGCAACCTAGAGCCCAGCACAAGGTTTTTGGGTTTATTAAAAAAGGTGGAGGTTCCACCAGAGGCTTCGTTTTCGTTCACGCTGACTCTTACGGGAGACGAGACCGGAAAACAGAACTGGCATATACTTCTGTTTTTTGTTTGGTCCGGATTCGTGTATCGAGTTGCATCTTTGGCAATCTTATGGTGTTTCGTGCATGCCGGGGTTTCGTTTGAGTTGAGAGGACGTCGGAGGGAGGGAATAATGGATGCGGCACCTTCTCCGAAAGGAGTTGACTTCCTTTGACTTATGTATGATCCTCAAGCTTGTCAGTCTGCTGGAGCATCGAGGCAAGGACCAACCGCGGGCATCGCAATGTAGTAGCCCGTGGGCTCGTAAGAGCGGCGCGTGCGCATGTGATTGTGTCCATTTTCATCTTTGTCAGTTTGCTGGAGCATCGAGGCAAGGACCAACCGCAGGCATCGCAATGTAGTAGCCCGTGGGCTCGTAAGAGCGGCGCGTGCGCATGTGATTGTGTCCATTTTCATCTTTCTTGTCGCCTGCGCGTGTTGCTTGGCCTCGCACACGCAAGCAAGCAGCAGCAAACAGTTGTTGGCGATGCAGAGAGCTCAAGCACACAACGACAACAACCAAGAGCATGCGGTGTAGTCGATGGCTCGCTATCACCGGAGCGGAGTGTTGAGTCCCCAGCTACCGGTATATGCCGCGATGTCGTGTCCGAGACTGAAGAGGAGATACCGAGAGAGCATGATATAATGTACGGGTGGTGTGGCCCGACGCGTTATCCCTTCAGTGCTGGGTTAAAAGCCTATGTTTCGTTTGGCGCTGGAACCATACAGAACTGGTGCCTGGTTTCGTCTGACCAGGCCATTTCCGTTCGAAGCACGGAAAATATTTCAGAGATTTCTGCTTTTTTGTGAATCGATAAGAGTCGATTAATCGGAACTCGCACGAAATTCTTCCTTATCTCTCTACAAACCGTGTTCTGTTTTCCGGTTTCGTCTCCCATGAGAGTTGAGACTCTCAGTAAAATAATCTGGAAAAAGCGAGCCCACGGAGGTTCAGCCTAGGTTGCTTCCCACCAGCAAATCCATTTCCTCGCGATTTACGTGCCGAGCTGTCAAATTTGAGCAAAATATGCCTACAACACTTACTTTTAATGAATTATTTTAACGACATCAGCTGTGAGTTCGACCAATTTACGGTCGATACTCATCTTTGCAAGCTGTCTTACTATATCGATCGTCCGTCTTTAGTAAGACCAACTATTATGGAAAACATTTTGAGCGATTACTTCTCTTTCTAAAAGGGACCTCCGACGCCAAAAATAAAAACCATCCACTGTGGGACCAGAAATCATCGTTATTTCTGGGTTCAGAAATAATCGAGGCCAGAAATTAGCGGATTTGGTGATTTCTGAGCCCAGATTTAACAGCTCTTGCAAACTCTCAGAACTGGGATTATTTGCCTTTTGGATACTACCTCGTACCAACATGTCACCACTGCTTATACTGTACCTGGTACGATACCTGTCTGCTGTACACGTCACCCATCACCCACAACAAAGAATCACAAACACACAAACGACAGCATACCGCCTTGTTGTGTGCGAGACAGAGCTTCGTCCTCACACGAACGCGACAGCAGCACCACCACCACCATCGAAACCACCACAGGCACACCACACCAGCAGCACAGCAGCAGCACAGCAGCAGAGACAGCAGCAGAGACAGCAGCAGAGACAGCAGCAGAGGCGGTGGTGACCTAACGTCGCCGGCGACAGGGTATGTGCCAGATTTCAAAAATAAAGGCAAACCGCAAATCAAGACGTACAGTTGGGGTCCCGATATAGTGCGGGTTATATAGTGCGGGTGCCCGCTATAGTGCGGGTGAAATCGCTTGGCACAACTTGAACCCCTCTATAGTGCGGCTGTTGCACTATTCGGGGCACCCCTCTATAGTGCGGTTTTGGTCCCTTTTCAGAGCTTCTATAGTGCAGATTCTGACGTCATCCCGCTCTGAGTGCGGCCAAACCCACACAAATTCTCGACGCATAGTTGCTTTTTTTTTCTTCTTGTTTTGGAATCGAACGCATGGGGTGTCTGCAGTATAGTACATGTGTGGAATGTGGGTAATTTTATTGCGGATTTTCGCCGTTTTTTTCTTTCTTCGCGCGTCACCCCACCCAGCCCCACGTAAGCGTTGTGGAGACGTTTTGTGAAAGAAGCTAAGAAGAAGTGTCCATGCTTATGTCGTCTCTGCTTTTGAAGCGTTCCCCCCTTTGCTTTTCACATGTGTGGGTGGGTACAGGCGGGAGTTCTGAGCTGTTATGAAAGTTGATTTTCAAAGGTGTTCCTCGGTTGTGTGTGCGGGCGTGTTCAATTATCTACGTGGAGCGCTTGGCTTCTAAATGCTATCCTCTCGATAATGATGTAGGGTATTCAACGTACAAAGGATTGGAGCAACAGCACGGGCTGAGACAACACTTCGCACACAGCATGCTCTCGCTGTGTGCATGTCATGGTGCATGCTGTGATCTGTTGTACGATGGTCGGATGTGGTTTCACCGCTGCGCTGTGTGTTCTACTCTCACCCACGAACGACCGCAGGTCGAATATATCCTACTACCATGTATACAAACGCCACATCTTACTCTGTCCACGCAGTACATTACTTTATCCTAGTAAATTCGCGAATAGTGCGGAAAGGCGCACTATCCAGGGTTCTACAGGACCCGAATAGTGCGCCTTCCCGCACTATTCAGGACCGAAATCATATAGTGCGGGTGCCCACTATAGTGCGGGTATTTTGGCTTGGCACATACCCGCACTATAGCGGAACCCCGACTGTACATGCCAATTCAAAATAAAACAACTATCCGAAAATCAGAAGCTATAATGGATGCCCCTTATTTCTGATGCCGATAATTCTGGAGCCTCAAAACTACAAAATAATCGCCAGAAATAATCGCTTAAAGGAAATCTATAGTATATTTTTTAATAGTAGGTCTGCTTATGTTTTGTTTTCCGAGCCTAAAGGAGCCCAAAAAAAGTTTGGTTGATTGTTTTTAATGCCTAAAAATCTGGGAAAAGCGAGCCCACGGAGGCTCAGCCTAGGTTCAACCAGCAACTCGGTGCGGAGGTGCGGAGTGCGGACAAATTTAATAATTCGTCAAACTCAAGGCTGACGTCCTTGAAAATTAGTAATAAAATACCTGGTACCAGATAAGGGGCGAAAACACATTGGGAAAACAATGCACCTCTGCTGGTGAACAGTAAATCGTAGTGGTGATTCGGAAGCTGAGCTACAGAGTATTACTGCTAGTATATTCTACGAAGAACACCTCGTGCAGAGGCAGCCGTGAAATAGTCAGCCGTCGGGCACATATAAACAGCTGACCAGAGTAACACCCGTATGCATGCCTCATATCAGCATGTACGAGTGCGAAAGCGTCGGTTCACGCACCATTCAACTAGACCGCTGTCAATGCCACGAGTTCAGCAAAAAACGGACCGGGAATAGCCTGCTACGTAACGGTACAGAGTTCGTAGCCAAGCTGTACGTTGGCTACTACTGCTGTTGTACTGCTGTGTACGTACACATGCACGACAGCTTATCACATGCGGTGCGGTTGAAATGCTTGCATCCCTGAAGAACGCGCACAGAAGCTGGCTAGATGGAGTACGACCGCCACCGTACGGGTATCCCTGCTTCGCCAGCATACACTCTGGCACAGCAATACAGCTGCCTGCTGCCGCTGTACACCTGCTGTCGGCGCTGATGTTTCGCATGGTAGGCAAAGTTCGAGGGCTCGTTCAAAAGGCCAAACTGGCGGCGCTGTGCGCGTAACAAAACAAAATAACATGGGATTGATTCCGCCCTTGTTGCTGCAAGAATGCAGAAACTATCATGGACGCTCAGACAAAACTCACCCTTGAGATCGGTAGTCCTGGTGCACCTCGGACTCAAGCCCCGCTCCACGCCAGGCATCCAAGTTGTTGGACAGTCCCGTGCCCATGCCGCCGGTCGGAGAGAGGCAAAGCATCGAGACCGCCAAGGCAACCACTCGCATCAGAGGAAGCACCCACGTTCTGCCCCGCGTGGTGACCCACCGGGATCGAGCTCCATTGTGATTTCCTTTCGGCTTGACCAAAACCAGCCCCGCCCGAACCTCAGGAGGAGATGATTCGCCATCTCCCTGACGGCTCGCCTTTGCGCGCATGGGAGGCCAACACAGGCAGGCCTATGGCCTCACCCAAGTCTGAACGTCTGAACCATGCGGGATTAAATCAATCTGGGAGTTTGATGTGATAAAGAGGCGGTTATATACCGGGCGTTTTAGCAGTACTCTCTTGACGAATCAACTCCTTCCACCGCATCCCACCGACGGTAGTTGTCGCGTGCTGTCGACCACGCGGCCACCATACACAACAGTACTACGCACTGGCTGCTGTGAAATACCTCCAGTACTGGCTTCCCAAATCTCTAACTTTGGGCAGAGAATTCGAGGACGACACCAGCAATCGTATTTGTGCGAAAAGAAGCAACTGCTGTCTGCTGTCGCTGAGCGAGAGGGGATTGGCGGGAACTGGGCCTGTGCGTTGCGGAGAAGCCGGCGTGGGGGAGAGGACACACGAGACATCTGATACTACAGCGTTTGTGGGAGAGCACGTCGTCGAACCACGATGATGTCTGAGAACAGGCAAATAGGGACGGGGTTGTTGGCGCTTGGGGGCATCTTTCTATTCCTGGGGATGTTGCTCTTCTTCGACCCTGGACTGCTTGCAATCGGTAAGACTGGGCGCCAAAGAGTTCTGGTGTACCTTAGTACTGGTACGTACCAGGTACCCGGTTGTAACCTCTGGTATTCTCCATCATACGCAATAAGAACCCGCACCTTGGACAATAGGTTCCAGGTCAATAGGCATTCGAGAGGATCCTATTACAATAGGAGACCTATTGTTGCCCGCGATAGGTATCGATGGGTACTTTTCGTAGTCTATTGAGGCCGACAATAGGTATCGATTGGCATCTTCAGTGATCTACGAGTACTACTGTATGGCCAATAACCTTTTGTACCTGTTTATCGGAACATTGCTGATTGATAAAACAACAGGTATCGATAGACTTTTTCAGGAAAGGTATTGTTTGGGCGATAGGATATTGGCGCTAAGAGACGGAACATATGGGTTTGTCCGATAGGTATCGACATACCTTTCACCAAACCTATTGATTCGGAAAATAGGAAGTTTATCGATAGACCTTTCACAATTCTTTTGTTTGGGACGATATGTATTAACAGACCTTTCACCATTCCATTGTTTTGGATGAAAGGCATCGATCGGTACGTAGACCTTTCGCCATTTTATAAATAATTTTCAAGGACGTCAGCCGTAAGTTCGACGAATTTCAGTTCAATACTCATCTTTGCAAGCTGCGTTATTGGTACTCGCAATATACTGTATGGGTGAGTTTTTATTGGGAGGTGTCCTATTTTTTGTCCACTATAATGGTAAGTGTTGCCATTTTATTGTTTCAGTGTTGGAGAGAAGAGGCGCTCGAAGACGGCCTGTCTAGCAACAATAAACTCTAGTTCGCCATTCATCATCCACGCCACACGCCCCTCCAGCCCAGCGGAGAATCCCCCAGAACGGCGCTGTCTGTCCGTGCTGTGCCCTAAGAAGCTCAAGGTGAATTGTCTCAGCAACAAGGGGGTACTTCTACTTACGTGTGTTCGATGCGAAGCTCAAGCCTGCAGTGCTTTAGAGCGACCTGTTTGTGAGCCGTCGAGTTCCTTCTTATACCTTGGATATATATACCCTATCGAATAGGCTATTGTGCCAACTATAGGTCGGCAACTATGAGGATCGATACCTATCGCGGGGCACAAAAGCTCGGCATCGGGGTCTATCGATAGGTATTGTAAGCAACAATAGGGTTAGGGCAGTGGCCACAATAGCTATTAATAGTGTGCGACTGATATGCTTGCGAAAGTGTATATCGATAGGTATCTTGGGCACCAACATAATTTGAAAATGACTCCCAACAGGCTATCGTTCGATTCATTCCTGTTTATCGCCTCCAGTCAATACCTGCCGGTCGCCCCGGTGGCGTATCAGGTTATCCTCGAGCCTGGTATAGGTCAGTTTCGTGAGTTCGAGCCCCGCCGAGTGCATACTCGTATAGATTCGTTGAGACTTATTTCTTGTGCACAATTTGACTTGCGGAATGCATACTCGTATAGATTCGTTGAGACTTATTTCTTGTGCACACATTGACCTGCGGAAAGCGCGAGAGCGTGAGTTAGCAACACTCGATGAAAAATCGACGAGCAGTGGGATTGCTGAACCCTATGCGCGATAAAAACTGAAGGCAAGAACCGGGGGAAAAAGGGACGACACCTGTGTCCACAGCTTGTCCAGAAGCTGGAAAGTAAAAGTTTGAGAAAAAAAAAACAGAAGAACGAAAAACAAACTAATGGTTAAAACGATAGGCGTGCAATTATATCGATCGATACCTGTTGCTCAATGTAATAGTTTGCACTTTGCTTTCGAAGTTGTATTATATTAATGCGCAACCCCCCGCCCGGAGAGGGGGGTTGAAGATGGGAATACCCCGGGGCTGCCCCGCCGGCCACCCCACGCTAACATCCGTATACACGAGTCAACTCCCAACCCAACTGGCGACATCGAACTCTCGACGCCAGCAACTTAAACTAGTCTGTATTACACCTTGGACCTGTAAGCTCTGACTCTGCTCCCCTACGCGCTCCGCGTGCAGGTCGTCGCCTACACAGCTGGGCCAGGTGTGCCCAATGCTATCGCTCATACGACTATGAATTACCGCATTGATCTGGTTGGTCAAACTTCTTACGTACGTACAAAACCCATATTTTCTCATACTTCGATCATATTCTGCGTTTGCAAGGGTATCGATCGATGCCTATTGCCCAATTTAATAGGTTCTCAAGGGTATCGATCGATACCTACTGACAATTTAATACCTGGTAGGTATATTTGAAAGGGTTTCGATGGACACCTACTGCTTGTAAATGTATACCCTCGTACTGCTTAGAACATACCTATACGTGCCGTATACCCCAGGCTATTGTTTGAATGAATACCTTGGATGATAGCAATAATATGTACCTTGACCTACTTCTCGCCTTTTCTTTCAAAACATCAGCTTTACGATAATACCTCGTATTAACAGAAGTTTTAATTTATCGATAGGCTTGTGAGGATCTCAATCGATATGTAAGGAAAGGAAGCAGTAGATTTAACAAGATGTTGGGAAAGGAAATGGGGAAATGGTTGGCAGACGATACCACTGCTTTATAGGGGAATTATTCGATTTTATATCATAGATACTACTGCTTAATGGAAGGGTATTCGATTTACATCGGAACAACATCTACGCTATATTTTCGGAGGGCAAAAATAATAATAATAATAATAATAATAATAATAATAATAATAATAATAATAATAATAATAATAATAATAATAATAATAATAATAATAATAATAATAATAATAATAATAATAATAATAATAATAATAATGATAATAATAATAATGATGATAATAATAATAATGATGATGATAATAATAATAATAATAATAATAATAATAATAATAATAATAATAATAATAATAATAATAATAATAATAATAATAATAATAATAATAATAATAATAATAATAAT